>CM076579.1:1085567269-1085880815 GCA_034641835.2 Pinus albicaulis | reverse complement strand
AAGAGAAATATTATGAAAAAAGCATATTCTATTACTTACAAAAATTTTTAATACAAATTAATAGTAATCTATGATATATAACATGGTAAACAAATATATATATATATATATATAAAATTTTCTAAAGAAAAATTAAAACATACATAATCTACTTCGAACAATTCATATAATTTAAAGTTAATAGAAAAAATTATAATATATATAAAAAAATTTACAAATATTATAAACTAATTATTTAATAACTTTCATTAAAAAAAATAATAATAAGTATTAAATATTGCATTACATACATAGAAAGTCAAATGGCTATGATAATGATGAGCTATAAGATAATAATTACTAAGCTCTTACGTTAAATCATGGATAAACTTTAAAGTACTCACAAACTAAAAAAATATTAAAGAATATTGGTTCAATACTCAAGTAATTTTGAAATATATATTGATGAAACTATTTTTTTTATTTTTTATTTAAAGAAAAATATTTTCTATAGTTTTAGAGGTTTTCATATTGTCTATGAGAGTTTCTTCTCCAATATATCTTTTGAACGTTGCTTCTCCAAGATATCTTTCGAAACCCACTAGTTACTCATAAAGTTTTGTTTTGTTTATAGATTGAATACATGTGGATAGATTATATGTAATCATTCGAAACAAAGTATTATAACAAAGCTTACCTTCTAAATCTTGAATTTTAGTAAAAGTTCAAAAAAAGGGTTTTTTTCACATTTACTTGCCATTTTTCTCATGCAAAATTTGCTACACATTCTTTAAGGATTTTAATGAAATGGTAAAAAAACCATGATTGATGTTCCCACAAGGATTTTAATGAAATGGTAAAAAAAGCCATGGTTGATGTTCCTATATTTGCTGGTGGCTTATCTTTTCCCTGCAACATTTGGTTGATAGCAGACTCTATATGTTGGTTGGTAGCATACTCTATATGATAGAGTCAAGAGGTTCAGGTAAAAGAAAGTTAAAAATCATACAGTTGTCATCTTGTTACTATATGTGCAGAGTTCATAAAATTGGAAAAATGGTTAGAGTGAAGAGGTTCATGTAAATGTTAAAACTCATCCAATTACTAACTTTAAACCTGTTATTCTATCTATAGAGTTCATGAGATTGGATAGATTGTTAAATATCGTGTTAGAAAACCCTTGAAGTAGATTACCTTCTTTGTGGTAGACAAATGCGCAATGCCTGTAATAATTAAGCTCTATTGTTAGCATATGGGGACAATTTTGTACTAGGATAATCGTCAGCTCTATGAAATTTATAAGGGTGATGGAGCTTACATTATTTATTTTATTTCTTAAAAACCGTAAATATTTAAGATGCAAAAATGTGAAATTTTGTAATCAATGGAATTAAGGGAACTGGGAACAAAGTTGAAGTAGGAAATTTTCATATCCATCTAAGAAATTTTCAAAAGGGAACAACATATCCTTAATCTATCTATCAGGAAAGGTTAGTTATTTCATTTGTTACAGTGGCGCAACCTGACGAATACTTAGTTCAGAATCCAGATGCCCTAAATCGACGGAGAAAGGTGTCAATTCTCGATATTTACTCCACGCCGGCCTTCACGGTATTTTCTCCATGAACTTACACACTTTCCAAGTAAGATTCTCAGCAGAGTAGAAATTAATGGACACCTATCCCAAAAACCTCTTCCGAGAAAAAATCACTGCATGACCCCATAAAACGATGGGGATTTCAGAGGCTCGTAATGCAAGCTTAAATAGATATAACTACCTTCATCGTACTATGGAAAGAGCCCAAGAATCCAAATAACTCCTCTACACGTCTAAACTGCTTGCCTCTGACATCAAACGGCAACAGGAAATTGCAAAAAATACCGTAAAAATCGGGAAAAGGATTAGATTGATTTCTCACCAGAAAAACATATGTCGAAAAGAGCTGCGAATCTCATGCAAAACAAAGAAATTCACTCACCGAATGAATTGAAGCACTGCTTAATGTTTATCGAATCAAGCACTTGCTTAAAAATGCAGATATATGCTTAATGTTTAATGAATTGAGGCATATATCTTGAAGCATATATCTTCAAGAACTCCATGTAATCACTGACAAAGTGGTATCGTCAGGTATCAAATTCGCAAGACAGGAAATAAACTATAACAAAACACTGCATAAATGGTAAATATTCCCAAGTTCATTGAATTTTGAAATGAAAGATCTATTAACAACATAATGGCGGCCAAAAACCATCTTTGGAACACAAGTCACAAGAAAACTACATTCCGACCAAATGAAGGGATCTTGGCACAACTATTGACTATTGAACACCGCAGTCTAAATAGGAAACAATTTTGCTTTGTTTTTAAGAAAATCTAGCAGAATTTTTTTAAATTTGAGTTATAGTCAACTAGCTTTTAGGATTTTGAGTTTCCCATATTTTTTTTATAATGCTGGAATTTTTTATAATGTCGAACCATTTTTTGAAAATAAATTCACCGAATTCCAACAAAAAAATTCACTATTCACTGTCCAGCTGAAATCAGTGAAATTGTGGCATCGATAAAGAACGCCTCCTTATCTAACTAGGAGTTGAAAACCTTTTCTTTTTTCTTTCCCGTGCAAAGAAATTCGTGAGTTGAAAACCTTTTATTTTTTTCTTTCCAGTGCAAAGAAATCCACGAATTAGTTAGTTAAACCAGGCTTTATAAAAATAAAGTCGCGAGGTTTAGGTCGAAATCTCGAAGCGCATCGAAGGTTTTGGGGAATTCTTTACGGTACTGACACGGAATGTCAGATTTTTACCACAATCTTTAATAAATAAACTTGTATTTTTTGTAAGCTTTAACGTTTTCGTCAGTATTCAAGCTTTTTTCCAGAAATTTAACAAATCCATTACCAGTTAAGGTCTTTTGTCCATAATCCTTGGCAAAAATACTTCCGAAAATCTAGTAGTTTCATCAAACTGTCCAAGGATCACAACAAGATTCGAATGGCAGCGATAAACTAGAATTTCTGCTTTCAAAATCCGAATTTCAAAGCCAAAAGGAAAACAGAAGACAGCTACAAGCCCCCGGCCTAGCTAGTAGCGACTCCCTCGGGAGAAACTCTATAGGAACAGAAAACGCCAGTGAAATTTAACGGTATTTGGGCAAGATTTACAAAATAGCTGTCTAGAGAAACGCCTTAGCCTCCTGATTTCGCCTCTACAAACAAACCACTAGACGAACGCACAAAATTGAACCAAAACGAAACAAGATTGTGCAAAAACAAGTAGAAAAACATAGCCTATGCCGAATTTCGAGCAGAAAAAGAGGCACAATGTTGCTCTGAACGCCGCGGAAAAGGCCACACGGAGTCAAAATCTCACCAGAATTTCACAAACGACGTCAAAATTTTGGAGAAGTTGCAGCAATCAGTCTCCGAATCAGCAAGATTTAAAAACCCCGAAGAAAACCATTGCTAGTTTCCCTGCCCACGAGATCGTTTTCTTGCGAGGGCCATGAGATGAAACAGGTCTAGAACCGAGAACATCCTCCGCTTTCGGCAACCAAGATAGGCGACCTTATCTCGGTCTATCGGCCCATAAATACGCCGAGGAGACGAAATGAGCCACCTTCGGATTAAAGCAATAAATGATCTAGGTGAACCAAGAACATCCTTCGCATTCGACAACCAAGATCGTGTGAACCGTTACACGTCGTTCTCTTCCGTACGGTTGCCAGCTGTTTGGCAAAAAATTTTCTCGGCGAACACGTGTAAAGAAGAAGGCTAGCTGGTTCGAAAGAGGAATGGACACGCTGGTGGAGTCGACCTCAGTGGGACCAGTATTCCTCGCTTTGAGTTTACTCATGCGCTTAATATCCCGTGCCTTGAGAAAAATCTGACGGGTCGAGAACAATCCTGGGCAGCGAAAATGGATCGTAGCCGTTAGACGCCTTAAAGTAACAGACGAAGGTGTCAGTGTATATAAATCGGTGTAAATCGTTGGTTAGTGAAGCATATAAGAAAAACAAATATTATTATTTTAATTGAAAAGAATCAACGTTCAGTATGGAAATATTTTAAAAATTGGACGGTCTAGATTCCTTTCAAGATCCTCTTCGAATATACGAGCAATGATAAATCATTATTTCGGAGCCTGGTAGAAATCTTGGTGGCTTAGGTTTTCGGTGGAATAAATAAATTACATAAAAAAAATTGTATATCGGTGTCGATTGAACACGTGAAACTTAAACAACCGTTTGATACCATTATTATTCAAAGTTGCGGCAAATGAAAAACAACAGTAGAAAAACTTTCGCTTTCAACCTTTTAATCATGTCTTCACGAGAGTTCAAGACAAACTGAACTGAAATCATTTATTTTCTGTAACCACCATATTTAGGTTGACTAATGGATTTATACTTTATTGGTTAAACATGAATTAATTAAATATCTAAACAAAATTATTTTTGATGTTGAATAAAATTTAACTTGTGGAAATTAACTTAGTAAAAATTGATGGTAAAAGTAAATGCGGAGTGGGTTGAGCTAAGCAGTGTCTACGATTTATTTGAGAAAACTTCCTGGAATAAAGGGGAAATTCCAGGAAGTTGGGGGTTATGGCAGCCAGAAAAAAAGGAAGTGAAAGGATATTCGGGAACTGATTAAGCTCCCAGGTTGGAGAATTGAACCAGTTTGTCCAGAGTCTCCCAAATCCTGTTTTTCACTTCAGAAGGCAGGTTACATCGGGCCCATCTGAGAACTCGCCTCCGAGCCCATGTTCCAGCAAAGGCGAGGCTAGAAGCTCGGGGGAGAACTGTGGACGTAATTTCCCAGTTCGTGGACAGGAGGAATCGAGTACCATCAGAGGAATCCGGATTCGGAATTCGGAATCAGATGAGTAGTTGTTAATGAGTTCTTATTCTTGTGTAAGATTAATTTCTGACTGATGCAGTAGATATCAGTACTTCATTAAGTGTTATATAGTTAGTTTATCAGTATTCCAGAAAGTTTATTATCTGGCTAACTTAGCAGTATTTATCCGCGGTTTTAATTCTTTTCAATTAACTGTTCAGAGATAATAAACCAAAGGTAATTTAGAAAACTAGACTCTGTAAGTATAAATGTTAGGTCACCAAGAATGCTGGTACAGGAGTTCATAAGACAAGGAGACTGTCAGAGAGGACTTGAGTAGGTTAAACATCTTGGTCAGTGCCCACTGTTCTATAGTGGTGATACAGAAAACAATCCAATAAAACAAACCTAATATAGTACATTAATTCAGGCGGCTGTTAATCCAAATGCCTGAGTAAACTCGGGCTTCTGGATAAATCGCCCCTACCTATGATAATCTCGGACAGGAAGGTGGTCCGGTCACCGTAGTAAAGATTATTTCTTAAAAAGAGCAAATTTAACTATTGAAAATAGGAAATTAGATATCCATCTCTGTCTCTACAGGAAACATTGAAAATAGAAATTCTGGAGAATCTCATAAGCAGATACAACATTTAAGAAAAGAGATGAAAACAGTATGGAAAACGAGAAGTAACCAGTACCCAATAACAGGATAAATTTCTTTAGCTCGTGTAACTATAATATAAACATTATGTAAACATTCAACCTAAAATCACAGAGGGTATACTCAAACGAGAGTTTCATTGCATTAAAGAAAGAAGGAGTTACAACTGATTTCGCAGGCCATCCTTAAGCATAAAGAAATTGGAACAGTTTTTAGTTAAAGAAAGTCACAGCTTAACCGGAATAGTTCATAAACCAGACAAAAGAATCGATACAACTCCACTGTCACATTATCAGAAAAACAGTAAACTTAAAACCCTAATTCGAGCGAATAGGTAACATCTTGAAATCAGAGTCTAAACAAAGTCATCCGACAGGTAGCCGCACCGAGGGCACAATAAACAGTATACATTACACTATCTCAACCCGGAAACTGTAAAATAACTTCTGGTGTCTAAGAGAACCTAGCCGTTCTATTAAATGTTGTTCAAACCGAGGGTTCCAGTCTGCAAAGAGCCATGGAACCCCAATCACACCTATAACCGGGTACCTGTGATAAAATGAGAGGTAAGAAGCCGCCGTGGCCAGAATCAGGAGTGAACTTGAACATGGAACGGAGCAGAGAATGAATACCTGAAAACGAAAACGAGAAATTGGATTAGAAGAGTTGTGTAATTCACAGAAGAGATAGCTCTGTTGGTACAATACACAGTTTAAGCAATGAAATTAAGCACGAAGAATTAAACCAAAGGGAAGAAAATAATACCTGTAGGTTTCTGGGAAACGTAGGTAGCCGGGTTATGGAAACCCTGTCAACAGTAGGTGGAAGGAGCTAGTTAAGCAACGGAAAAACAACTAGCGGGAACCAGCCGGTAGAATAAAAGAACAAACCATTAAACTACGCCTGTGCAGAGAAGACCAGTTATAAACTTAAGAAGGAATTAAGGCGGACCAGGAGGGCATTTGTATACCTGTGCTCACGGTGGAACGAGGTTGCAGAAGTCTGAGACGACACCGACCGCCACAAATTCTCCAGAATCTGCCAAACCCTCGACGGAGGCGCTCCGGAGGCCAACCGACGGAGAACACAATGACTTGGAAAATTCGTTACGGCTAAGGTCATTACAAAACCCTAGAGCGTTACCACCGTCAGATTCCAAATCCGATCGACGGTGTGAGACAAGCCAGATGTCCATTGATAAAATCAAGATTGGTTGACAGCTCGAGGAATTTACGAATGTCATGTGTAAACCTAAGGTATGAATGCACGGGAGAGTACTCATATCACAATCACAATGATGCCCATTCATATTATATGTGCAACGCTAAACCGAGCCATCCAACATATAGATAAACCAACCATTATAACAACCGGATGCATATATAGATATTCACGAGAGTATAAACAATTGGAGTCAATGTAACTATAGGCATTCACAAGAATTAAAGGATTGACAGACATCATAAACCTGAGCCATATGATAATGCGCATGTGGGATTAAGTATCAATGTGAAAATGATTAAATTATTGGATGCACAGGACCTACAGTAATGACGATGATGTTAGAAAACCAGAGCTAAAGAACCACGAAAGGGTTAGGATAAAAAAAAATTTTAATGAGTAAAGTTTTGGGTTAGTTGTCTGTTACACCATATTAAGTAGTGAAGAAATTACACATCTATCTCACACTAAAACATTTATTCTTTTTTTTAATCAAATATATCTACATTATATTAACAAGCGGGAAATTACATACTTTTACATCCAAGAGTGCATTCTCTGCCTGTGAGAGAGGAAACCAAAGATAGAAAATTGAAGGGCTCTACCCCAAGAAGGAGAAACCATAGCCCAACAGTCTTATAGCTTGCAAAAAAAACTAAAAATTAAAAAAAAACCATGCTTCTAAGAGCTAGCATTACATAATTGTTGCATGAAGAGCCAAAACTGGTTCCCATCAAGCCATAAGGCTTTAGGAAATAGGGCCACCAACCCTCTAAAAGAAGAAAATTGAGGAGGGTTGTTGAGAGGCCCATATTGGATTGAGAAAACCAACTTGAAAGCCGTCATACCATTGAGTAGCTAAATTCTATTGCATTGAAATTGCATTGTTTCCATGTTGGTGCCACATTGCACCTCGCCACTGCCTTGAGCTTGCATACCGACAACGTCCGTCGGAAGCTCCTCCAGAATGTAGCAACCATAGGGACTAAGATGACGAAGCGAGGATGGTGTGTCAGCCATCGAGAGGACAGGATCATGGGAGCGAGTGGGGTGGGCCACAAGGGTGCATGTAATGAGTGGGGAGGAGGAGCCAACAGGCGGAGAATGGGAAGGGAATGGATCTGGGGAGGAGGAGAAGGGAATGCTAGATGGGAGTTTGACGCAGAGAACTCTAGAAAGCTGCCTGAGCAAGAAGACATAGTGACTTTGGTGAGAAGAGAGCTCTGCAATCCAACCATAAGCTTGCATCCTCTTTTGGTCCCTTTCCTTAAGCTGTCGCGCGAGGAGGTTCCTGAGCACCCAGAGCGTCGGGTGACCCCTACGGATTTCCACCTCCTCCATAGAAAGGACCTGCCTATGAATGGAGTTGGGAATTTCATGATCAAACATCACGAAAATGGTGGCTCCGTCAAAGGTGGTGGGGTGGTACCCCCGACCTCTTCCTCTGTTAGGGCGCTGACCCCTCCCCTTGTCATGGTTCATGGATATAAGGCCGTAGAGCGGAGTCGCAACATCAAAGTCAAAGACAGTGCTGAGGAGAGTGATAGTGGGTGAATAAAGCCAGGAGAATGGAATGTGCATGGTTATAAAAAAATTATTGCAGGGGCGTGAGAGATGAGGAGCCTAGTACTGTGAAAGCAAGTTACAAAACATGTTTCAGGTGACCTCAACCTACCCGTAGGAAACCAAGTTTGTTGGCCACCGATCAACATCATAAGCCATCCAAAATTTAAATAGTTTGAGCATGTCCAACCAAGCTTTCAATGCTACCATATCTACTATCCATCTATTGTTACTACTCAATGTAAATTCTTTCTAAAATCATTAAAACAAAATAACATAAATCTCTATAACTCCACGACTTTCAACAGTCAATCATTAGATGATTCTACCAAGGTCAGGTTCTTGGAACTCGATCTCGGCATCTCTTGTTGCTGCATGTTCTGCAATTTCTTCTCCATGCGTCCGAGACGAACATTCTGGTGGAATAGTTTCACTTGGACTGGCTATATTTACTTCTGAGTCACTGAAAGGCTCGACTCTTCTTGCTGGGTCAGATGATGGCCTTTTTGATGAGGTATTTCCTGTTGCTGTTGCATTTTTGTCATTTCTTTCGCCAATAGGCTTTTCACGATCCAGTAAGTTTGGATGACCTATTTGAATAGGGTCAGCCTGTCGCGAGTGTTTCCCAGGCCCACTATTATTGGTTCCCATTCTTCCACTTGGATCGGCTCCTCTGCTGCCTTCGCTTTCAGTTATATTTCCCATTTTGAAAATTCCGCTGTCACCTGTGTTGGTGAGCCTTCATTGTATGCATTCAACAGGTTCTGCATGTTTTCCTTTGTTGTTCTCCTGCCTCTCTTCTTTTGTGGCTGGACGATTCAGGTTTTAGCCTTCTTCTTCCCCTTGCTTGGATCATCGCGGCCACTACGGCCCCTCCTATGATCTGTTGCCTCCACCTTCATTCTTTGAAGCTATGATTTTATCAAATACTGCGATTCGTTCGGTACCCTCTCTGATGCTATCACCAACAGAGTGGGAGACAAAGGGGAGAACTATTTATGCTAACCTAAAAGGAATTCATATTTAGAAACAATGTTAGGATCATGTATCCTTGTATAGCCAATACCTCACACTTGTGCCTTGCAGTATTCCATTCCATTACCGATCGTCGAGGACAGACCATGGACTTGCTTGAGAACCTGTATTCTCTCGAACGATGCCTTAAGGTCAGCCACCAGCTTCATGACTATTTTACAATTCCACAGAAAAAAGTCCTGACCCCCTACCCAACTCCTGACATGGTTTGTAACCATACTCTGACTCCCTTGACTCCTCCCTTCAAGTTTCCTTTCCGCCACTTCAGGGTTACCCCCAAGCCCCAATTCCCCACTTTTTCCCCACTCACCTAGTTGATCCACACAAAGAATATAGACCCTCCATTTACCTCCTATTGAACTTCAGTGACTCCCCTTCACCTGGGCATCAATCAAACCATAACTGGGTCAGCATTTCTAGCCCCTGACTCCCTAGAATCTCCCTCCCAAACCCCCTAATTGCTAATTTTAAGAGAAGGAAAAAACTCAAAGACTTACGCTACCATATTTCCCATAGACCCAATTCCCCCTTGCAAAGACTCCCAAGATTGCCTACTATAGACTGATGGTGGCATGAATAACAAGACTGATAGTTTCCTAGTCCTAATTCCTATAATCCCATGAATAAGCAACAACAGATACAACCAATTTCTTGTAATTTCATTCCTCTTTACCTCCATTTCAAGAAAAAGAGGTGCTACACTACATACCAGAATGTACACCTTGTCGTTGACCTAGGGTTCTTGACGTTGTTGTGTTGACAATGCCACTAGTGTCGGAACTCACTTGCTCGCCTTCCCTGCTCCCTCAATCTCTCGCTACTACACCATTGTTTTTGCATGAAGGGCATGCACCACGCCATATACCAAATGTCAAAAATTTCACCTACAGCATCTCAACTGGCCTTCCTACAGCCTGACCCAACAATAATTACTCGCAGTATGTGGTAGCATTGGGTAGCCTAACCACACACCTTGCCCCACTGCCTTGTTGTCATGTCCTTGGTATTTCTGTGGGTCCTCTCCCTTCCTCACACCTCGATCGGGGGTTCTGATTCTCATTCTCTTTTACGTCCCTTCTTCAAGATTTCGTGTAGTCCTTCCATCCCTTCCTCCTGGTTAACCCTGTCTCCAAGTATGTCCAGCTCCTTGCCCTTATTGATGCATCCCCAGTTTCCAAGGTAATCAGCTGCAACATTTCTGGATTGGCAGACCAGCATTATAATGATGTATTGTATTCCTGAAATCAGTTCCCCTACTTCCCAGGTGAGCCTCGTCGTTTTCCAGATTTTACTTATCTTTTCCCAGTGGGTTCCTTGATGGAGATTTTTAATTTTTTCTATCACTAGATTTGAATCCCCTTCCACCACTAATTTCTTAATTCGCTCTCTTCGCGCAATGATTAATCCCTGTTTCACAACATTAAATTCCTCCTCATTATTTCTCGCAATTCCACAATCTGATGTGAGCACTTGGAGCACTCTACCCTGACAATCTCTAAACATCCCTCCATATCCCGCTTCTCCTGGATTTCCTTTAGAGGCACCGTCGAAATTCTTTTTTATGAATTCTACTGGGGGATATATGAACTTCGAAGGTGATGGGGAGAGGTGGGAATGAATTTTCCAAGAACGCGGTTCTCACATCTGCAAGGTTAAGTTTAGCATGCTGAGGATCCTGACTTCCTGGCACAAAGCTTTTCAATCCTCCAGGTTCCATTTCTCTGCTAGAATGGTTTCATGAATATTTTGGTTAATGATCTTCCATACCTCCAAGTCAGTCTATTTTTGGTCTTTAAATATCCTCATGTTTCTTTCTTTCCATACCGCCCATAGTAGGAACCCGATGGATATGACCCAAGCTCTATTTAGGATCGAGTTTTGGTAGATGATTTTCCTCCATATCTGAATTTTGGTCTGAATACTAGTTTTGTCTCAGTCTCAATATCTGAATAGGTTTTCATGGTTCTGCCATAGCCTTTTAGTGTAGGGGAAAGATTTTAAGAGATGTTCCATCGTTTCCGATTGTGCCCCACACAGATTACATATTGAAGGTCCCTGCACTCGTCGTCTTTGTATTTGATCCCATGTAAGGGCCCAGCCATGGCTGACTAGCCAGAGGAAGAACGCTACCTTTGGCCAAAGGTGTTGGGACCATAATTTACTCCAAATAGTTGGGAGATGTTAGCACTAGTGCTTTGCATTCCTTTGGTATCCTTCATCCATCATGAACAACCCTTTGTTTTTGTATCCCCACCAATGGATGTCTGATCCCTCAGATATCGAGATATTTCGAGAGTCTACCTCATTTTCATATGCTTCCCACTCGGGTGATTCTGGGGAATTAGGCCAATGTATTCCTATTTTCCATTCTCTCCAGGTTAAATGCAGTCTCTGGATTTTAGTATTTATTTACTGTCTCATTTGCATGTATGTTAGTGAATAAGAATATCTCTGCAAGGTTCTGTCGGCTGAATAGATTTTATCTTTGTTTCCATGCTTCCTAAAGAAAAAATGCCTTATCCCTTCCTCTAATCTCCCAAAAAATGTGGGCACGAATCAATTCCCAACTCTCTACTGCTAGATTAAAAATTATAGATCCTATTGGTATACCTTGAATTCTGAGTCTTTCTTTTGTGGATTGTGGCATGTTGTATTTCATTTCCCAGATCCTTTTCCACAGATTGTTACCTCCTTGGATCCATCTCCACCATAAATTTTCTCCCATCACTTGATTAAGAATATATGGGTCTCTAAGACCAAGGTCCCCTTCCGTCCTGGGCCTTGTTAGATAATTCCAAGATAGGAGTGCCCATTTTATTTCCATTTGAGCTCCTTGCCACAGGAATATTTTAAAAATATTAGCAATTTCATTATAGGCCATTTTGGAGGCCGAAAGGCCCGAAATTTTGTAAATAGGGATTGATTGCAATACATATTTCAGGAGGATTACATGACTCTCCATATTGAGGGCCCAAAAAGTCTAATTTTGAAGGTGACCTTGGAGACGCTCGAGAAGATATTTCCAGTTTGATACTCTAACGGAATTGAAACTCAAAGGGATGCCCAAGTACTTTTCCTGGAGGGAACCTATGCGAAAACCCAGTGTCCTGGCTAGGAAGGCTTGGGTCTGGAATGTGGTATTAAAAAAGAAAATATCCAACTTGTCTTTGTTGAGATGAGTCCCAGAGGCTTGCATGAAGTCTTGGATTATGCTCAAAATAATTCTCACCTCCTTCAAATTTTCCTGGCAAAACATCATGATATCATCAACAAACTGTTGATGAGTGAGGAGTAGGTCATTTCCCCACATGCGCAAACCTTTAAGATGGACTTCTTGGGTCTTAGATTTAATATATCTCCCTAGTCCTTCCGCAACCAATATAAATAGGAAAGGGGTGTTGAGATTCAACAAGAAGATTCAGCACCCACACCTAGTGCATTAAGCACCTACACTAGGGTGGGGCCCACAGTGCTATTTTTGGGTGCATGTATATTTTTATTATCCCTTAATTTAGATGGACATTAAACTGTAATATGTTCTAAATGTGGACTTGAAATAGTTAATTGAAATGGAAAATTCAATTAGCTAGTGGATTTCGAGTTAGAGGTTGGTTGGTGGGACATGCAGAGTAATTCTAGTTGTAACAGAGTTCAAAGTGCAGTGGTGCATGAGTTGGTGCAAGTTGTAAATCAGTTTAACTCAGTTAAGTGAGTTAAACTCAGTTGTGTTAGTTGTAGCTGAAGATACACTAGTGAGAGATTTAGTGAATTAAATATTAATTAATTCACAATCAGTGATCTCACATGCAACTAAGGATTTACTATTATTAGCTGCATGCATTTCAGATCCAGTGGAGACCCAATTGAGTTCGAGGTGAAAGGGAGGTTGACTATTAGTTGTGACATTACCTGATTTCACACATGCAGGAAAACACCCATTGGAGTTCCCATGATACTAATTCCTATCTTTTAGGGATCTTTACCATCAGGGATTGTGCAAGGTAGGCAGGTTGTCTTGAGGCTGAGAATTGGCTATGTGTTGGTCAGTTTTGCATATTACAGTGTGAGACAATTATCTAATGTACTGAGGGCTCTTGTGAGAAGAGTTTTGTATGTAACTTTTTCAAGATCCATTCTTAATATACAATAGAAGATAGAGGGATTTTTAGTTGTAAGATTTCTCCAGGAAATTATCTGTGTTGTGCGTGATTTATCTTTCTTCATGTTCATGTGATTAGCGATTGTGTTTTTAATTCCACAAAATATTTGTAGAAGAAATTCAGTATTTAACTTTAGTACATTGTTAGATCAAGTGAATCCAAGATATACATGCTTGTTGTATAATTTCTACATGGTATCAAAGCACAAGAAATTGCAGAAGTGAAGCAAGAGCTAAGTTTGTGACTAGATAGAATTCGAATTTGCAGAAAGACTTTCTTGGTGCTACAGCCGATTCAAGATTGAAATGGATTTCAATGGCTTGAGGTTAGAGTATTCAATCAAGGGCAGCTCAAACTGCATTTCTTGGAAGGACAGGATGGAGGTAGTACTCGAAGACAATGGCTTGAAGGAATTCATTGACAAAGATGTTCCTAAGCTAGATGTTGTAGATGTTGCCAATCTTGATGCATGGAAAAAGAAAGTGGCAAAGGTGAGGAGCATCCTGTTGGAGGGAGTACAAGACCACATTATCTCAAGCCTCCATGGGAAAGCCACACCATATGCTATGTGGAAGGCTTTGAAATATCTATTCCAAAGCAGCAACGACCTTAGTAAATTGGCGCTTAAAGATAAGCTCAGGAAGATCAAGATGGAAAAGGGTGACACCATTTCAAAAATATCACGAAGTTTGTCCCATATCAGGATGAACTGGGGAGTGTGGGAATAAAAGTCGTTGATGATGATTTTGTGAGCTTGGATATCCTACGACATCCTAAGAGTTGGCATAGTTATCCAAGAGTCCGTCAACGAAGGGAAAATTTTCCGTATCGGGAATGACTGGTCAGATCTAGTAGAGGAGTTCAGATGCGAATACCGAGATGGAAATCTATCTAAGAATGAGTGTGATGAAGAGTATTTTTTTCTTTAATGCTAAGGCGACAGCGAAAGGGAATAGCTCTTCAAACTGTATTCCGTAAAGTCAAGAAGCAGGACATGTCCAAGGTAAGCGCGCCACACAACAGGCATTTTCATACAATCGTCCACAAAATAAGCGTACGTTGTTGATTCGGCAGTCAGAGGCTCTTCGCTCGTAAATTTGAGTTTTCAAATTTATTGATTTCATGCATGGCTCTGTATTGCATTGGGATCAAAAAGGGTGGTTTGGATAGGCACTTCTTTCACATGATGAGAGATAAGGAAATTGAAGACTTGAGAGAGATTCTGCATGTATATTGATATGGGGTACACACAAAGGGCACGAGACAGCCATACCTTTAGAAGGAGTCAGTAAAAATTTTCATTAAAAGATGTGATGCATGTGTACCAAACTTCAAGAAAATTGCCTCATCGCAATGTTAGAGGACAGTTACCGATTGTCAGTAGTGATGGAAATGCCATGGTTACGCGCAATGGTTCGCCAAGAGGATAGACCAGCAAGAACAGAGGAAGTGACAGGAGATCCTGACCGCTATGATGGGGAAGTTGGTGGCGCGTCACGATGAGGCTAATTATGAACATGGGATTAGCTACTCACTGGCGGAGCTTGAATGTCATGCAACAAATTTATCGACTTTAGTAAACACTTGTTTGGCTATATTGTATGGGGTGCAAGGGTTGTACCCATGAAGTATGCATGTACCACCTTTCATGAGAAGGAGGATCGTGCTTTGGGGATTCGTGAAAGCCCACACATGCACGTGTAATTCATTTCGTTTTTCAACAAGAAAAATAAGTACTAGAATATTTTTTTGAGGATTTTTTCGTTAATGCTAGCGTTCTTCTTCATGCAAAAAGAAGACAACATTTTCTAAGTTCTCTGGTGGAGCTATAGTATTGGTGGAGAAAGAGTTTTAGCAAGTGAAGGCTCTTAGGAGGAGTAACAGAGAATACATCTCTAACGAACTAAGAATTTCTACAATGTTAGTTGAATTAAGAAAATCATAGGTGCTCATAACCCAAAGTAGAATGTCACGAGAGAAGAACTTGAACATCGGAGTAATAACATGAGCGTACAGCGATCGTGGCCTACCAATGCATTTGTGTGGGCGGAAGCATGCAACATTTTAGCGCAGTAAAGGTAATCATTGTCTCTACAGAGTACTTGGTATGAGTACACCTGAAGAGGACGGTTGGTAAGAAATCTTGTTGTTTACACTTTAAGATTTTTAATTCATTTATATGCACATGTGACCATGATGCCAATGTAAGAAGTCGAACTGACCAGTCAAGTTGGATTTTTGTGGGGTACACAAAACACCCTATACTATCGTGGTGTATTTTCCAACATCAGGATGATTGCCAAAGGACGGAAATGAATGATGAGGAAGCTCATGCTGTTCCTTGAGAGGAGTTGGACTTGTACGCAAAGGAGGAACTGCCGCTGTCTTGGCGATGAGTTCCCAAGATGTGGATCAGCCAAGGAGTGGTGTTCATGAGGAGGAAATTACCATGTAAAGCCATCCATCGTAATGAAGAATGGCACTACGTATTGGTAGGTTGAGACTTGATGTTGTATCAAATGTAGGCTCATACTACAATGCGTAAAAGACAAGCCTGACCACAATGATACGGGTTTCCATGAGAAAATGTATTGTGACCTAAATTATTCTTCAGAAGTGGTGCAACAACGATTGAAGTTGATGCAATGGAGGAGTATGAATCCATTGTCAAAAAGTATGGGAGGCTCAAGACCGGGGCCGACAAATCAATGGCAGGTTCAAGATGGTCAAAAGGTAAAGCAAGATGTTGATGGGAGGTGATAAATACAAGGCTATATTTAGGCTTCAGTGCTTCTATGGCTGAGGGGATGACATAGAGAATTTACACCTACTACAAGGTACTTTTCCATAAGATTCATCCTTGCACTAACGCTGTATAGCGATTCATCGATGATGTGAATTACGTTTCAATGGGATCATTGAGGAAGAGGAGGCATAGAGAAGATCAAGGTTTTGATATCTTCAATAAAGGAGTTTCATAGCAGATCAAATATAATTGTATGGGCTGAAGCAGCAATTCCCATGATTGGTACACTCCGATAGACAACGGTTTACTGTATTCGCTTCACCAAAAGTAGTTGTGATAACCTATACTAGATTGTGCTTGATGGTGTTAACATCATTTTTCTTTATTTTCTTGATGTCTAATTTTTGACCGAGGATGAGTAGTCGATAAACTTGGCGCAAGGAGGATTCTGCGAGTCTAAAATATGATATGAGTTCTTCTTATTATTTCCTTGATTGGTGTCACCATGGCAATGGATGGTGAAATTTTGGTGTCTCAAGGCAAGTATGGTTGAGATATTGCAAGCCGGTATAGAGAGTCAGAACGCATGGAGTTACCTCTTCAGAAACTGGAGAAAGAGGATGCTATCGAGAGGTAGTGGATACTATCTATCGGCGTACTGTGGTTCGCTTAATGTATCTAGTAACTAACGAGTCAAGCTATGGTTAATCCTACCAAGATCTTTTGAAGGTGGGAAGCAGGTACCCAGATGTTTGGTGTACATCGAAAATGTCTAGTGTACAAAAGGACGATATAGCGGTATGGTCAATATGCAGCATTGGGTTGAAGTTGATCGTGACAGAATAATAATAGGGGGGATTCTTGTTACTGGGGTCAATAATAGTTTCTGGTACAATGTGAAATAATGACATGTGGTACTCGCTCAATGGGAAGGAAGGCGTTAAAGTCACGTATGACAAGTTATCCGGATGAGAACATTCGTTGGTTATTGGTTTTTAGAGATGGATCCAAAGTGATTCATTGTGATCATCAGAAGCGTATTAAACTTGATGAATGTTTGTTTCATGATAGAACCACATATAGATATCCGAACATCATCTTAGAGATTGTGTAGAGGAGATCATGTTAAAGCCAACATATTCAAGATCGATGACAGGTGATGAAAATTACTGTAGAGAAATTCAACAGCGAGTATTTAATTGAGGTAATGATAACTCTTTCTTATGGAGAGGAGGTGATATTCAAAATACATTCAACACCTACACTTAGTGCATACACCTACACTAGGTGTGGCCCACAAGTACATTTTTGCATGTATATTTTTATTATCCCTTAATTTACGGACATTAAACCTAATATATTTTCAATGTATTCTGAACAGTTAACTTAAGCGGAAAATACAAGCAATAAAGGATTTCAAGTTAGAGGTTATTGGTGACGATGCGGTAATTCTAGTTATAAATGTTGTTAGAAGTGCAAGCAGCATGAGTTGCTGTAAAGTTGTAAAATCACTTAACCTCATTAAGTGAGTTAAAATCAGTTGTAAAGTACAATTCCAAGACACCTCCTGTGTTTTTATTATGACCAACCGCCTTCAGGATCTCTAACTGGTGGATTAGCGGAGACTAAAGCTTATGCTTTTGGTCTAATTCAAAAGAATCGTGATTCCAATTATTTAGATCTAGTGGCCAATTATTAATTAATTCAAAATCATGATCTCTGCTACGTAACCGAGGATTTACTATTATTATTTATATTTCAGATCTGCGAGACCTAGTTGATTTCTAGTGAAAGAGAGGTTGATTATCAGCTAGACATTATAAAGCTATTGGTGTAAAGTAAACACCACTGAGTGCTCATATATTTTCATATACGTCAAGGCAGAAAGAATTACTATATTTTAGGGATCTTTACCATCGAGATCACAAGAAGCGAAGTGTTGTCTGAGGTCGAGGAATTGGCTATGTTGGTTAGTTTTGGTATATGATGTTGTGAGACAATTAGTGATGTAATTTAGGCTCTCGTGAGAATATTTTCTCTTATGTAATTGCTTCATGATCCATGCTTAATATATAACAGTGAGGTGTTTTTTAGTTGTAAGCTTCTAAAAAATTATTCATAGGCGTTTGGATTTGATCTTTTCTTCATGTTCAGACATATCAGAGCTTTTTAATTTTGAAAATATTTGTAGAAGAGATTCGTATTTAACTTTAGTACATTGTTAGATCAGAAATCAACATATACATGCTTGTTACAATTTCTACAAGGGGAGATATACAATGCTCGAGACCTTCAGGGGAGGTATTGTTAAAAGTATAAGTATGAACTTATTATGAGGATGAGAACATCGATGAGGGTGTATAAGAGAGGATATGCACCGAATCCATCTTGATTTAAATATTTAGTTTGTAGTAGATCCTGGGAGGAGGTAGGTCCAATCTGGTTGTAGAAGTAGGTATTCAGAGGTCAAGATTGGATCATCATCTTCTTTGGAGCGGAGGATTTTAATGGAATGGATGGCTTTCTGTTGCTACTATCCTCACAAGGATTTGGCAACCTTGACAAAGCCAGCTTAGGGATACTAGTGTCGAGGAGAGGTTTGTTAATTCACTATGATAATGGGAGTTGTTTTGATAGATAACATTAGATAAATAGATGCTTTGAAGCTCCGGGGTTTTAATTTTAATATTTGTAATAGCATGTGTGCGACTAAGAGTCAGGAAGCTTGACCTCCTCGATTTTCTACCATTTCTAGTATTCATGCTTCAGGATTGGCCAAGCTAATTGCAGAATTTTTCCATAACTGCTTGTCCTGCACCTTGTTTTTGGATAAACCTTGAATACCTCCTCAACCATTTCTAACGTGATTCTTCGAAAAGTAAGTTTACCTTGTTACCAGCTAGTATATATGTGATTCACTAATTGCCTCTTGTACCTATCGAAGTTCGGTTTTGACATAACATTTTAAATGCTTTTACCAAGAAAGCCCATTTTTTCATATAATCAGCCTTATTCTCCTGGGTCCAATATGAGAATAGGTTGTGTTGTCTATGTTGCTATTGCTCGTGGGAAAATCAGTTCCTTTCCTTCCCTCTAACCATTGGACTTTTTGATTCTTTCCAAGACTTCTTCTTCCTCCTTCGTCAATATCCGTCATCAATGGTATTCTCTCCTCAACAAGGCTTCTAATTGTACCGTTATCTTTTGTTGGACCTACTTGTTGTGCTTGTAGTCATTCTTTTTTTCTTGATGTCTTCAACTTTTTTGTTCCATTTCTTGATTTTCTGTTTTCTTGTCCTTCTTCAGATGAAGTCGTAAATGTGCAAGTATGAAATTTTCCTATTTTGAGCTCAAGTCCCACCATTCCTACTTTTGTCGTAGAAGGATGGCTTTGCAATATAATGACTCAAACTTGAAGGGCCTATTTCTACTTTGCTTGAGATCTATATTCTAAAGGCAGATAAAGTAATGATCTAAGCTAAACATGGTAAAATCGAAAGTTTCATAAGATCCTTCTTATACAGAATCGTCCAATCATGAGGCCACCGTACGCCTTCTCCCATGGTTCCAGTATGCATCATTTTTTTGTTGACTACCAACTACATGGTCAACTTGCATGTTTTTGAATAGTTTATTTTCGTTTTCCTTCTCCGATGTCTCCTTTTTCTCACTTCAGTTAATTTATTAGGTTGAAGTCTCCTCCTATTAGCTTGTTGTTTTTCTTCATATATTCTTTAGTTTTCTAAGCCATGAAGTGGCACCTTCCTTTCATGTAAGGTGTGAGAGTCATGAACACCAACCGACCTATCTTTGTACTTTATGTGGCCTAAATATTCTCGACAATATTTAGGCATGCTCATTAAATATCTACTATAAATCATGGATCCAAAGAATAACAATGCCTTTGTACTTCATTTTTCAGATCTATTTTTACTACTTCATAATTCGTATCTGGTCGAATAACCTCTATTTTTTCCCCATATCTTTGTTTCTGGGATAGCATTATATGAGGCTTTCCTTTGCAAACTATCTTGAGTATCTTCACACTTGTTTATTCCTTCCACATTCTAGGATATTACAATCATTGGGAAACTTTTGTATATGGTGGAATATTGTCATTAGCGTATTACTCTACTGAGTTCACCAACATTTACTATTGTATCGATTTGTTGAGCCAGGGTCTCTAGGTACATTTTTTTGGGGTCAAGTTTTGTATAATTTTTGTTGTGCATGTTGAACGAATACTAGCATGGGGTGGATCAAAGTCCTTAATCATTGTAATGTGTTTAAATGGAAACTATGGCCCTCAAAACCATGGTTTGTACTGCTTTTTGGTATGTGCACGCTTCAGATACGCAACATGTATAATGCAGTAAAGACATGATCTGCATATCTGTGATGGTTCAAGTTTTAATGTTGAGCTAAGTCTGGTTTTGGGTAGAAAGGTTCTTATTGATCGTAGGCAGTAAAACACCTAAGTCCTAGCTTCGTGCGATCATGGTTACCAGTGTACAATGCGCGATTGAATGGCCAGACCATAGATCTCTTAATAAAGAAGATTGTTTTGGAAAATCTATACCTCATGTGATTTTTGTGTTTTATTATCTATTATTTTCTTAAGATACATGAATATTTTTTGTGTTGTATATTTACTATAATGGTTAATTTAAATTCATATGGAGTATTATTAATATAGATAGCATATTAGGTACAACAATGGATAAAGATAATGAGAAAATGATTTAGATGTTGTACTGATATCAGAAAAATAAACCATATTAAAAAGACAAGATAATACTAATACTTTTGACTGTTGATAAATATAATATTCAAATAGAAATTCTACAATTAGAAGATTCAATAATCCAAATTAGATAGATTCATATATAAATAATGATATATGATATATTTAATTATATATACTAGGATCCACCATTTACATATACCTAAATATAATATATACAATCCTTTATAAATTATAATTATCATTAAAAGATGTTTCAAGAAATATGCAGAATATATGAACAACGTTATGCTATTAGGTCACGTGAATGTGCAATCTATGAGGAATAACTACCTAAAATGATGTCATTACATGTGAATATATCAATATATTACCATAGAACATGTATAAGTATATATTTCCAAAGGAAAATTTCAGACAACTTGTAGTATGATTGGTCACTAACTACCCCAGGTTAATATTAGTTTTTTTATTAATACAATTGATCTTTTAAAGATAAAATTCATGAATTTTACTATTTCTATTAAATTAAATATTATTTATAAATATCAATTGCTATAATTTAATAAAACTATTTATTTTTAGTAACTCAATTTGATTATACAATAGTTTTTGATAAAATGTGTTATCGACATAATAGTCGGTATAATCTATTATTTTTTTCCTATTATTTTAAGTTAGGGTTTATGGTTTTGTACTTTATATTTATCAATTTATCAATTTATTACTCTTTGTTTGTTAAATTTTCTTTAGATAGAATATTGTATGTGAAATTACTTGACCTTCATTTACATTTACATTTATATATGTTTTAATTTAAACATTATTAAACCATGAAACCTAATTTATCTATTTATTATTAATAGGTTTTTCTTATAATTTTATATTATTGAAAATACATAAGCAAACATAATATATGGTAGAAAGAGTGTTATTAAAATAAAATATATACATATGAAACTATTTATATATGTTTTAACTTAAATATTTATTAAAACATATTAAACCATCCTTTATTTTTTAATATATTTTTCCCCATATTTAAAAATGCTGACAATTTTTATTAAAGATGTTATAGCACATTAAGGTAAAACATGTCTTACAAGGGTAGAGGTATACAGAAAAAAATGTAGGAGTGAGTGTGGTGAAATATCAAAAATATTAAAAAACAATAGGTGGGGAAGATAGATAAAAATTTATTAATCGCTTTTTTACATTCTTAAAGCACCCCAAGGTGGTTTGCTCTTAACATTTCTCTCCACCCTGCCTTGGCGAGGGTGGCAGAGGTATGGATGACATAGAAGAGTGGGGTGGAAGGATACTATATAAACTTATTACCCCCATTTCTCCTATGTAGGTGAGGTTGGACTAGATATTAGAGAAAACTTGTAGTTCTCAGACGATGAGGTAAGTTAGGAATGATACAATAGAAAAAAGAGCACTCTTTCCTACCCCACCTCATACAAACCATCAAGAGGGCCATTTCTAAAGTGTTCCCATAATAACAATGATCTAAGAGTTCCACCTAATTCAAATAGTTTTTGTTAGTTGGATATTTATCTATCAGGTAGTAAGGAACTACCTGTTGTTCCACCCACCTCAAAGGTTTTTACAGGTTGGATCTTATCTATCGAGTTAATAAGGGAAATTCACTTGGTTATCTCATTTTTCGAGGGAAGAAATAAAGTGCCTGTAACGTTGTGTTAAAAATTCCCCCAACTTAGTTGTAACTCACACCCACCCTATGAGAGAGTGGGATTGGGGAGGAAGACAGAAAATATATATGGTGATATTAGAGAAAAATAGGTTGTGGTGTGAGCTTTCTAGGTTACATTGAATTTGATAAATTAAAACTAAATTGGTGTCCCACTCACCAATTTTAGGATTTGAGATTAGTTCAATTCTAATGGTTTATTCACTAGGGTTGTTGTGCTCCCCAACTAACTTTGGTGGGTCTTTTGTGCACTTATGCTGTACCTAACCTAACTGTGGGTCTTCGTGTATTCTATTTGATTTGTTTTTGTTTTTGTTTTTACCTTTAGTCCCTTCCTTTCTCTTTATATACTATATAATGCTTGGTTTGAGTCTCCTTCCCACCATATGGGCTCTCTCCTAGTTACTTTTCAAGACTTTCTTGCACAAATTTTTATTACATATCTTGTTTCCAGGCATGCCTCATATCTATTTGGTACATACATTTCAGTAATCAATGAGCTCATACATAGTTTCAGCAACAAGAAAGAAAACCTGCTGTTTTATAATTTTTTTTGTTTAGGATACAGCAATAAACTTAATGATTTGGTTAAAGTTTTGAGTTTTGAGGCCTTACAATTATTATGTTTCAAAACTACAAATAGAGCAAAGCAACATTACTAAATCATTGTCAATATGGGTTTTTGTTGTTTTAGAGATCCATTTATGAAAAATCTTCATAGCATTATACTAAATCGTGACATGAGCTTTGAATAAAAACATATTATTTTTCTGGGAATCACTAGAATTCATCATAGATCAATTAATTTCATAACTTAATAACAAAATATATTAATAAAACATTAATTATTATAAATCTATATTTATATTTTTTATATGTTATTTTTTATATTAAACAAAAATATCCACCTAGTTAGGAATACTCAATAACATAGTTGCAATGGTTTATGTTATATTTGCATTTTATAACATATAAAATATGATTTATAATATATATTAAATTATAATTATAATGTAACATGATATTTTTCATCTACTTTTATAGGAGAATTGATAGTTTTACTTAATATTAATATTAGATTGAGATGTTTTACCTAATATCTATTATTAGAATGGGGATGTTTTAATTAACATAGATATTTCAGAATAAGATGTTTTACCTAATATTTATTAGTAGAATAAGGATACTTACCAATATTTGGGTAAAATATGTTGAGATAAAAATGTATGATTTGTTTATCCAAGATATTCTAATATATGCTTTATATATATTTTTTAAAAATATAAAATTAAATATTTTATCTAATATTTAAAATTATGTTGAGATAAAAATTATATTTTTTCTTTAAAACATAGAATTAGGAGATTTTAATTAATATTCCAAGAACTTCTAAACACTTTTTGGAATATTAATCAAGCAATAACCAATTTTACGGGAAGTTTCAAAGCTCCCGCAACAAGACTTATTGTCATTATGGGATTTGTTTTTTTAAGACTTTGCGATTGATTTTCCAAATATATTTAATGATTATAAAATGTTTGATATTATAAGGATTACAACATAAGATTATAATTTATTTAAATATTGTTGAATATATATTTAAATTAAAATTAAAATTTAACATTTTTTTTATTTTACATTTATATTATAATAGAGTTGGATTATTGCATTTACTAGTTTAGATTTATTAAATTTTAGTTCACATATGCTTTAGAGTTTAGAGGGATCAAATCTATTTTCACTTTAAAGAGATTTGTATGTCATTGACTTGATCCCAAATTTTGGCAATACAATTTACAATTTAAAGTAAGCAATAGATTTTTCTTCTTGTTAAAATACACTTTTGAATACATAAATAGATTATGAACCCTTAAAAATCCAATGAGTGCACTTGGTCCTTTGCAAATTAAACAACTTAAACATATATATATATTTTTAAATTTGTAACGATTTTGAATAAATTAATTGTACTTTCAAATAAAACTATTTCAATTTAATAATTTACACTACCACAACTATTTATAATCTAGATTAAAAAAAATGTCATAACCTTTAATCATTAATCCATTTATAACTATAGTGTTTAACTTTAATTTATTTATTTATATTTTTTAATTTCACTTATAAATTGAGATGGACATTTTGATATATATTATTTATTCTAATACATAAATGTTTATTAAGTTTATGTTTATATATATATATATATATATATATATATATATATATATATATATATATATATATATATATATATATATATATATAATTATAATGACTACTAATAACAAAAATTACGGCTATGTTAGATTTTGATGGTGAAATTAATATTACTTATTTTTTTTATTAATAAAGATTGATTTTTAAAAATATTATTAAATTATCATTTAATTTTATATATATATATATATATATATATATATATATATATATATATATATATCACTTGAGTCTATAACTTAATAAACCATTGGCTTAGTAAATCGGTTTTGATTATGTTAAATATATTTTGATAAAACGCATTACATATGTGGTTAAGAGAAGCAAAGGTTTTGTACTTCATATTTAAATTATTAGTTTTTTCTCGCGATTGCTTTGTAATTTTATATTTATTCAATTTTATTAATTTTTGTTTAGGAATCGACTTAGATCCATAAATTGTATATGAATTTTCATGAGAAAATCATATGCAAGAAAATTTTTCAATGAAAATTCTTTTTTATAATTTTTTGTTTGCTGTACTATTTATAAATTAAGATGATAGTAAATAAATAATTGTCACATCGGACTTATTTATTTACATTATATATATATATATATATATATATATATATATATATTTAAAAAAGGTTTAATAAACTTTTCAAAATATATGAAGGAAAATATAATATAAGGTGAGGAAGAAGAAAAAAATGTGGGGAGGAGATGGTGAATATCAATGAATCTTGGAAAAACACGGGGTGGAAGATATAGATAAAAATTAGCAAGTTTTTTCATATGGTACCCTATACCTTTTTCCTTAATATTCTTCCCCATTGCAGTGCATATGGATATGGATGAGATATTAGGAAGAGTCAGCTGAAGCGATATTGCTGTATCACAAATTTATTAATGTAACATAATATACAAGTTGAGCTCAAGCCCGAATTAAGTATCTATACTGAATTTCGGAGGCATTATGTTGTTGCAAAAAATAAAATAATGACTGTCGTATGGAGAAAACCTATTATGAAAACAATCACCAATGGGGAAACTAAATTCATACAAAAAATGCATAAAAGGAGAAAGTGTTCGGAGACATATTAACGAAAATAAAATATAATGTTGGAAAAGGACCTTCCTTGTTGTAGTTGTTTCACAGTTAGTGCCTGCTTTTGAGGGTGAAGGTTTCAACAATGAGGCACCAGACAAGCGAGGAATCATCTGCGTTTTAATCGGGGTGGGTTGCCCGTGTTGCATAAAGCAAACCCCTGGCCCTCGGAACTACCCTTCTTATGCTTCTTCATCCGAATATTTGGGACTTCAATTCACTACCGCTACTCACTATTTCTATGGAGGAATTAGCATCGTGATCAATCGGTAGGCCGATTGGTGGAGAGTCGTGGAGGCACTGTGGTTATGGTGTGATTTTTTCGTTCGAAGCCGCTTTGTAGAAAAAGGGGGATTCTTCCAGAACCGATGGTACAGGCCATGAGACGGTTTAATCCGTATCACAATTGGTAATGAAATTTCACCGACTTCCGTCATAGCAAGTGAGTGGGCTCAAAGTGAATAGACCGAGTAGGTCGAGAAGCCCAAAATTATTCCTTCCGCTTCGTCGGCGGAATGGTTGTTGTGATATCTCAATGTAGGAACACCAAAGAATAATTACTGAATAACGTACTTTTCAGAAGTATGCATTGAAATGAGTTTAGGCCCTTCATCCCTTAGATATGGAGAGATCTAGCTTCTAAATCCGTGGCAGAGCAAAAAAATGAAACTAGGTGAGGTGAATATCTCAATACCTAGCATAATCGAAACACCTAAGAATGAAGGCAACAAGGCAGTATCAATGTTGCAGTAACAACGCTTTTAGAGCACGCAGCAGAGACAACAAGAGGATCAAATTCATATATACAGCGTCAAATCAGATCCATAACGCAGGCTCTGCGTATACAATGTATCGGAAGACACACAGGTTGTAACTTTCAAGAAAGAGTGGTTGCAACACATGTATTGATTGCAAAATAGTTTGACAACATTATTTATAAGAGCTGAAACAATCAGATATTACACCTTGTATCTAGAGCATATTCCCAGGTATTAAAATAATGATCTATTTATCCAGGATACCAGAAAGGTTTCATAACATTCTCTGGGGGTTTGATCAAAAAACATGCAATTGATAGAGAGTAGATCCGAGATTCATAGCAGATCTGCATACATATGGAATTTCTTCAAGATGATTAAAATAGTGACACGTATTCATATATGTGAATATGGATCAAAATCTAATCCATGGATCACCATGTTGAAGGAAGAACCTAACACTAAATATCTTCTCAAAAAGTGTGTCAAAACACTTCGTAACTTCCTTCTCAGCACATCTTTGGAAGGAACTCACATTGTGGGTTGAAGTGACCGATCAGTTCGATGCAAAAGATCTAAAATATCACTCAGTGTTCAAAATTATCTTTACCAATGGGATATAAGACTTTCCTAGTAGTGAGGCCCCAGAATGGCTCTAGATCCGAGCATATTCAGTCTCCACTTGTCAGAGCTTACAAGGGCAACCAAAATCATTAACAGATCTCGCGTCGAAGTGAAGATGAGTTTCCGGCTGAATGCCCGATAGTATGAGATCGCAAAGACCCTTCTAAGAGCTCCTCAATGGAAGAGGGATTCTCAGAATAGAACACCCTAGTACAATAGAACTATCCTCAACAAATGAGAATGATATATCGAAACAAACAATATATTTACAAATACACAATCAAAACCTCCTTCTGTTGTCCTCCTTCCTTATAGAGATGAAAGTCTCTGTCAAACTCAAAACCACTAAATGATTTAGTCGCATTCACATGGAGAAGCCTCCAACTAAATCAGAAGGTTGTGCCTCTTCTAGGAGATTCATTGTATCTGGGACAACGTTAGTTGATTTGGTCCTTGATTGACTTGGTCATGTCTACCACACCTAAGTGTTTATAAATATTCGTATTTATCCATGTTCACATACATTGGATTTATTTGTTGATTAGGAGTTTTATTGAGCCTCTTCATATCCTTATTCACAAAACAAGAAATTGAAATAAAAATTGCTATTCCATTAGGCTTGGGCTAATTGGAATATTACGCTCCTCCCTTCCAAAATGTTGCTTGTCCCTGCTAACCGATAGGAGGAGTGCCGCAACATTCTTCTTCTCCATTGTGACACCCATCAAAGACTGGTTTCTCTCATTGGGGCCAGTGTTCACCAATCAAGCCTCCATGAATTGTTCAAAGGGATCATGAGAGATGTAAACCATCCCACAAGGAGTCAAGAACTCAACAGAAACAAACATGGTTGGTCCAATACTCTCTCTAAAGCATGTAGCATAAGGTACATAGAGAGTTTCCATCCCATGTGGAACATAATATAGAAATTTGAATAACTGATATATTATTCACTGAGATTCTCCTGATCACACACTATTTTAGCTTCATGCATAATACAAAATCTCTTCTACCATTGATCATCACATGCGGAAATAAAATCAATTGCATGCATACATTAAAACCACAAAATACCACACATATGAACAGCGTATTTCATGGGAAAGCTTAAAGCTTCGAAAACCCCAACTATCCGTATATTATACATGCCATGGATATCATGTAAATCATTGTACAAAGCCTCACAAGCTCATGCACACCCTCAATTGCTACACACTATCAAGCTAGATCTAGAAAAACTCATGCTCCAACCTTTTCGCTTACTTGATAGCCCTCTATTGCATTTTTAATGCTATGGGATGGCTTCATTAAATAGATAACCAATTGCCCGAACCGCACAATCCTCATGGCTTACTCCACCTATCCGTGTGTTGAAAATAGCAACAAGATAGTCACAACCCGATAGTTAACCCGCTTCTTTCACCTATTCCCAGACCGGTCTCCATTGAAAACCGTCCATGCAATCGAAGTTAACTGATGCACTAGTTGATTTATGAGTTTATATAATTAGTGAATTAATTAATAATTAATTCACACCACTCTCACTAATTGTATCAATCGCTATACCGAATACAAATAGCTCAACCATGTTTAGATTAGTTAAATCGAATACAACTCACTAACTTCCTCAATCAACTCCACCAAACTCCGTCACATGAGCTCTAACCGAAGTCTTCATGCAATAGCTCCACATAACCCTAGGAATAGCGTAATTATTTTTTCAACCGCATGTGCCACTTCTAGGCATCAAATGAAGTGCTCCAAGAGAATAAGATAATGTTTAGAGTCTAAATATTATTAAGAGCTAATAACACTGGCATATCTATTTTAGACCTGCACCTAAAAATAGATTCCCGCCTCAAACATGTCTAAAAATAGAAGTCCATATATTTTTTCCAACTTGACCAACCCTCCAAATAGCATCTTGCAACTCATAGAATCATGATCCACATGTCTAAAAATAGACTTTGCGCCAAAAATACTGGCGGCCCACTTTCAAAACAAAGGGCTCTTCACCAAGCTCATCATCTTGTTGCATCTCAACACCGCCTCTCAACAAGATATGGATTATCTCGCAACCCTATCCGCTCATGGTATTCGAATTTTCTCTTCGTGAGCGCTTCGTCAAGACACGCATCCCGATCCTCCGTAGGAATGTATGAAAGTAACATGACCTTCTCCGCTGCACAATCTCTCGATATGATGATACCGGATGTCAATGTGTTTAGATCTATCATGAAACATCGGATTAACCGAGAGTTTGATGCAACTATGATTATCACAATATATCACGCAGATCCAAGTGTGAACCGAACAACCCGACCAGATCTTCCTCATCCATATAGCCTAGCATGCAGCCAAACTTGTCGCCATATACTCGGCCCGCTAAACCGAGTGCCACGGATCTTCGCTTTCCGCGTTGTACCAAGAAACCGTTGTCGACTCCGATACCGAAAATCCCTTCCGCATGTACTTTTCCCCCGTCCGTTGGGATCCCCGCCCATCCGCATCCGTGAAGCTACGCCTTCACCTCATCTCGATTGGTTCCATTTCATAATCCATATCCCGATGTGCTCTACGGTCTTCAATACATGTTTCCTCGCCTTCAAAAAGAGCTTGCAGGCTTAACCATAGCTTGTGAAAGATGGTTAATCGCATAGCATATATCGGTCGGTATTGACCAGAGCATACAAGCAACCCCACCAATCGGCCGATAAACAACAGCATCCACTACCTCCACCGAAGTAGCATCCTCCTTCTCCAACCACCGTAAAGAGGAGTATCACTGTGCTTGCAGCCATGCATGTTGAACTTCTCCTGAAAGATCTCCCAAGCATGGCTTCATCCCCAAGAAAAAACAATTCACCACCGCATCGGCTAAATTTTTAATCTCAGAAATAATGAAGGAGGCCTAAGTCCTTCATCTCAAACTCTTTGCACATCTCCTTGCATGAGAGTATCAACAGCTCATCACCCGTCAAAAATCAAATCATCTACATAAAGTACAATAATCAAGAACTTACCCTCCACCACAACTGGTATAGGTTCGTATCCGCCTCACTTCTGGAGAATCCAAGTCCCATGAAACAATCGTCTCCATTCGTGTGTGCACTGGCACGAGTGTGCTTGTTTCAACCCATACGCCGCTCTCTTCGAGCCTACACACATGCAAATCGCTGGAAGATCTCAAAACCTCGGGCTGTGCTATGTACACCTCCTCCTCAATGACTCCATTGAGGAACACGCTCACATCCATCACATGAATGTGCCACCCCATCCGTGCCGAGAGAGCAAGAATTCTCTCCGTATGGAAGAATACTCCTCACACAGCAAAGGTCTCCTCATAATTGATCCCCCATTCCGTGAAAGCTCGGCAACAAATCTTGCCTTATACTTTCCGTACCCCGTCGCTCGCTTCACTTTGTAGATCCATCTCGAACCCACCATCGATTTCTCCCGCCTTGGGACAATCTCCTATGCACTCGTTTCTAAAATCGAATCATACTCTTCCACCATGGCATCTACCCATGCGTGGTCCTCCACAAACCTTCCTCGAAAGAGGATGGCTCCGTCACGACACACTTGCTCATAAGAGCCATGTATCCGCATACCTGGCCAGGATCGGTCGTCCGTGCCGTGATGTAGGTGCTCCCACAACCTTCTCTCGCATTTTGAGCCGGGGCCGCTTCGCCCTTCTCGTAGTGCGCTTCCGCCCGGGATGGTCGGCGCTACATGAGTGGTCTCTTCCACTCCATGAACATCCTCTTGTGGCTGATCCACATCCCGAAGCTCATCCTTAGGGAACTAATAGCTCCTCAAACGCATGCAAGTGTGGCTCCCTCTCAAGCGAACACTTCATGGCTTTCTCCCAAAATTTTATATCCCGTCGCACAATAGTCTGCGACCGTCCGGAAAATACACACGATAGTTGTGAGGCATATAAGTGTACCCCACAAATATCCCAACTCCGCGCTGGCTCTGTACCTTCTTCCCGGCATCCTTTTCGTCACATGAATGTAAATGTGTGAACCAAATATCCTCAAATGTAGCTGATTGTGCCTCTTACCAAAAATGCCCCTAGTGTACCAAGTATCCCGTGAGGACAATGGTTCCCGCATATATACCGCAAGGACAGCATGCCTCCACCCACAAGTGAATGGGCAGGCCTCGATCATGCAACATTGCCCTCGTGCGCACCCACGATCATTCTATTCTTCCGCCAAAGAACCCCGTTCGCCGTGGGTTATGAGGTGCTATGAGCTCTCTTTGAATTCCTTCTATGCCGCAAATTCCTTGAATTCACCGCAGATGAATTCACCACCATTGTCGCTCCTAAGAGCCTTCACCTTCTTCCCCCGATTCTTTCTCAACCAAAGGCTCCTGAACTCGTTTAAATTTGAGTATGTCTCACTCTTTCTTCTCGAATGAAGAAGATCCAAGACTTACGAGAAAAATCATCAACAAATATCACATAATACATGTGATTTTCTATCGGCTACCGAGAAAGGTCCACACACACGGCTCCGTGTGAATTCTCTCGCGGATCGTCGTGGCGCGACTATCCTTCTCGTGAAAGGTGGCTTTCACAAATTTTCCCCAAGGCACACCCTCGTACCGATCTCGACCGTGCAAGAGTGCTCTTAGGAAGCCCGTGAGAAATCTCTGGGCCGCAAGATTCTTCAAAGCTCCATGGTGAAGGTGGCCCAATCTCCTAAGCCACAACTCACCATCATCCTCGGCTCACCACTCCTTCTCGCCTTGCCCGCCATTGCCGCGTAGCCATCTACCCCACCGATAAAGGTTCTTAACTCGAACCCCTATCCTTCGGTTCACCGCCTCGTCTTACTCAAGAAATCCTTTCCTTCGCTAAAGACAACATCATATCCCTTGTCTTCTAACACCGCCACAAAGATAAGATTCGTCTTCAATCCCGGAACATGCATCACTTCCTTCATTCGAAGGGTTTACCTGACTCCCTCTCAAAGGAAATGGTAACAATACCTGCCGCACCGCATCTACCATCATCGCCCATCTCGTTGTGCACTCCAACATCTTTCATCCGCATCAACAAATCTCGATCTCTCGTCATGTGAAAAGACGCACCACCGTCAAGAAACCACACCGATCCTATCACACTTGAGACCAAGCATGCGATCAACGAAAATCCAAAATTTCAAACCGGCAAGGCTAAGGCCTCCACCATGCCTCCCGGCCACCGCTTATTTTTCTTCTTCCGTGGACAATTAGTGGCGTAATGTCCGTGCTGGTGACAAAGGAAAGCACTTCTACCTTTTGGACATATGTCCGCTTCTCTGCCTTCGCACCGGAATGAGAGAAGCTTGCTCTTCCCCTTCTTTTCTTTGCGTACAAAGCGAAATTCTTCATCGTAGTTCTTTGGATGACGATCCGTCCGTACTCCGCCTTATCTCCTCTTGTACAAGATCCGACCAAAGTCACTCCCATCCCGGCAATTTCTCCCGACCATCGATGAGTCCTGATAGGAATGCCAACTCTTCTAAGCCTCCAAGGAGAGCCAAGCTCACCAAGTCCTCATCATCAATAGTCACCCCCACACTTCCCATCTCATCCCTCGCATCGGGATGAACTTCGTGAGGTACTTCGGGCATACCGTCGCCTTTCTCCATCTTGCGATGTTCCCCGAGTTTATCCTCGAGCGCCAACTTCCTCCGGTCACTCTTGCTTTGGAATAAACTGGCGTTTCCACATCGTAAATGGAGAATCCTTACCATGTAGGCTGGACACTATGTGATCCTCTTCACGCTCCAATGCATCCTTCGACACTTTGTCGTCTTCTTTTCCAAGCCTCAATTACTTACAGCATCGCTTAAGTAGTTTTGGAATTTCTGCATCTATGAACTCCTTCAACCCATCATCTAGCAATCGCCTCCATCCTATCCTTCTTCCATGTAATATAATTTTGAGCTGCCTCAAGGGCATACTCCACCGCAATCCGTTGAAAGACATCTCAACTTCGACACCAAGAAAACACTGCCGTAAATTCGAATCACCAAAGCACGAAAACTCAACCGCTTCAATGTTTTGCAATTGCCCCGATGATCAATACTCTCCTCGATACCATGTAGAAATTTCTGAAGAATCGATATTATTCACCGAGATCTTCTGATCGCACAATTATTTTAGCCTGCATATCAAGGCACTTTACCATTGATCATCACATGGAAATAAAATCAATTGCATGCATACATTAAACCACAACAATCACACATATGAACACGTATTTAATGGGAAAGCTTAAAGTCAAAACCCAAACTATCTCAGATATTATATAGTCATGGAGATCATGTAACATTTATGGGTACAAGCCTTCACAAAAGCTCTCATTCACACCTCAATTGGTTACACACTATCAAGCGATTTAGCAAACACAGTTCCAATCTTTTTCCACTTGATAGCCAAACGCTTCTACATAATTTGAAGTACATGATGGTTTATTGATGTTCACTTCATTTGAACTCTAACTTTGCATACCTCCAATTAATTGTAAGCAAAGGTAACAGATAGTTAAATGAGTAGTTAACTCGCTTTTTCACCTTCATTTACCACCATCAAATCAGTCTATAACGGTTGAATCATGTATCTGTTGATTAAAGAGTTTGCACAGGAATTAATCAATAATTAATTCATACCTACTCGAAGAATCAGGTCAATAGCAACTGTAATACAAATAGCTCTAACGGTACAGATTAGTTAAACCAAATAATAACTGTTAACTTCCCCAATCAACTCCACCAACTCACATGAGTTCTAAATCAAGTATCCATGAAATAGTCTAATTCTAACCCTAGAATGTTTTCTAATTCCTTCAATACGTTTCAGTTACATCTCATAAAAATTTAATTGGCGTACCAAGAGGAATGATATTGTTGAGTCTAAATACATATGAGCTAATATTAAATATATCTATTTTTAGACTGAACAAAATAGATTCACAATATGTCTAAAAATAGAAGTCCATTCCATTTTTCTCCGCCTGAATTTGACCAACTATCCACAGCATCCCTAAACTCATAGAACATGATCCATATGTCGCAATAGATATAGTCTAAAAATAGACTTTGCACTAAAATAGCTCATGGCCCACTTTAGTGAAGGTGACTCCTTTCCACTAAGCTCATCATCATGTTGCAATCTCAACACATACAAACTGCCCATCCTCCCTCCAACAATCCCATGAAAAGTACAACTATATCATCCAAGTATGGAAGAATAATTACATATACACAAACAAAAATTTGAGATATGAGGAGTGTGTTTGAAGTCCCACATGGTGCTGGCCATGAACATTTTCTAATTAGATCATATCAAGGTATGGTATGGTTTCTCACACTTACGCAGCCATAATAAAAGTACTCACCATTTAGTACAGATATGTTTAAAGTTTTGGGAAGCACCTATCATGAAAGAGAATCTCCTTTGCACAACAAGGAGGCAAAATTAAATTGCAAAGTAAGCCCAATGTTTTCATGAGATTTGCATGATACAACACTTTGGATTCATATACAAAAACATGGAAGAATGTGTCAACCGAAAATGAAGCTAGTAATAGTATGATCAGATTTTTTCACCATCAATGTTTCTTTTATACATGGAATTGTGCACAAATTATTTTCCTTTCAAGAGAAGGAAGAAGGATCAAATGTAGACTTTACAGATTCTTTGGCCGCCCCAATTCCACATAAGCTCTTGAATTCTAGAAATGTTGATGTGTGTTTCCTTGAGTTTCCTATCTACAACTATCTCACATAGTAAGCAGATTTCAGAATAGGAAGAACAGAATTTTTGAAGTTCTCAGCATCCTTCTCAGCTTAGAGGTCGTAGGTAAGAAGATCTCATCATGATGATAGCAGAACTTCATGCAATAGATATCTTTCATGCATCGGTCATCACAATTTAATAAGTGGAGCATTTTGGAATAATTCCACCAACGCTTGGGATTTCCAATATAGATTTGCATCAACAAAGACAACGCTAATGATGCATCAATAGGAATGTCTTGCCATGTTGTTGATTCTTTGACATTTCTATGCTAAAGGTAAAATTAGAAGGCCATAATTTCTTCTTCCTCCAACAAGCAAAATCAGAAATGGTAGGTGATGATGATGATAGAAGAAAATCTTCTTCTTGCATTTCGTTTCAAGCTTCAAACAGCGTTCTCAATGCCTCCTATCCTCCTAGACTTGATTTTTGTAGCATCAAGTAGTGAGATATCCTCACAAACTCAATCGTGTGCCTTGTGGTGTTTTTTCCACTGACAGAAAATCGCAAATTCCCATAAATATGACAGAAGGGACAACATGTCCTTAAGTTTCCACTAAGTAACCATCTTATTTTTTTGTAGAAGTGTTGTGTGAGGGTAGGCATGCTTTGATATTTTGAAGTACCACTTGTTCACCTATTCCATTTAAAACTTCCCAACCAAAGGTAGACTTTCCTAATGTATCAACCATTAACAATTCAAATGCAGACATTGGTAAAGTCCGGTATGTCAATCTACAGTTAAAGTGATCCACGTGTAGGATTCTATGTGACTACAAAGTGTGATGGAACATAATGCATGTATTGCATTGTTTCATTCTGTGACCAAAAATGTAGAATCCTCTTCATGGTCACAGTTTGTCCTCTTCTCGCATACATGGCATCAATGAAGCAGGGTGTCTCACTATCAATCAATACGTAAAACCTCCGGTCTAAGGATTGACCCTTGAACTTCAAGGCTATGCTCTTAGTAATTTTCAAGGATGCAAGAGTTCTCCAATAGGAGCAGGTTCCTCATCTTATTCCTCCAAGATAAGCATCTCCAACATTGTCATGGTTCTCCTGGGCTCATCATCTTCATATTCTCCAAGATCCTAGCGATCTATATAATGTGCTTACCGCACATTCCATGTCCAAAGTACCATGGTTCTGGCAAGTGAAGTATAGATTCCTCCTCTTCTAGATCTTTTCGGATTCATCATCAAGTTATAGTTTCTTTGCATGACCTTCCTTTAGCGAGATAAATTTTCTTCTTCATTTAGAAGTGAAAAGAGGGCTTATTCGGAAGATTTCTCTTGCTTTGAAAGGCATCTTTTAGCGTCTTCTAGTTCTCACGGTATTTCTATGAAAGGTAATAGATTAGATTTAACTAAACCCATGCAGGTTCATCCAAGTCATCGCATTAACTCAGACACTTCCATTGCAGGTTTTCGCATTAGGTGGAACTATAATAAATAATCTCGTGAAATTCGAGTATATAAGACTTTTCAGACACTGATTGCTTAAACTTCGCTCATGAGCGTGCTTCGATCCTTCTTCTTCGTCAAACCTTCTACCGTATCTTCAGTGAACCTGTATTGTAGTCAGTATTAATAACGGAATGTGATAACCGCATGGAACTACCAACAGTAGGTTTACCTTCAAAGTGCGTACATAATCTTCGATAGCTCTATCCGGTGGAATTGTTCAACTGGAAAGTAGATATCCATCTTTGTACCCATGCTTTGGAAATCCAGTGGATGACCGATCAAACTTCAAAAATAATCTACCCATAGAGGATACGATCATGATTCCCATATGCGGTGAATCCACCATCTCTATACTCTGGACATGTCTTTCTTCGTATTCCTTCTTGTCCTCGAAAAGGACAAAATCTTGTAACCAAGTGGTCTCAATTGACTAGATCTAATCTTCAAAGTAGTCTTCAAGGGATGCTTTCAGGTCTCTATCTTCCATGTTCCATCAAAGTAGGCATAGTAGGAGTGTCAGTACCAGGTTGGTCTGGTTGGTTGATCGTTTCAGCGGTAATATGCCAGTTTTCTAGGATGAAACTTCCTAGAGATTCGCGGTCCTGGCCTAATCTCATCTCTTGATCTCTATAGCAAGATCTTGCATGTATTTTCAAATGGGTTTCTTCTGCAAACTCCTTCCCATCTTCATCATTTCCAAGTTCGTGACTTTCCTTTATGCTTATCATCATTGCGTGTACAAAACTTGCGTCTTCTTCTCAAGTACCTCTTCTCCTTCTTCTACTGAGGTGTCTCTTCTTCAAGACATCTTGCTCAAGAAAGAACCACAAAGGTGCTTTTCAAGATGTTTGCTTGGAGAATTAATCGTGAATATCCCCAACAACACTAATACTGAATACGTACTTTTCAAAAGTATGTGTAACGAACAGTGTTTTGTAGTCTTGGATCCTTTAGATCTGGATGATCTAGAATCTTAAATCCAAAAGGAAAAAAATCGTACAGGAGGTAACAGACTGACACCTAAAGATAGCTAAAAGACCCAAGAAATGGGTTGCACACATGCACACACCGCAGAAAATAACGTTTCGAGATAAATATAGGAGACCAACAATAGTGATGAAATTTCATATGAGCATAGCAATAAATCATATCCATACGAGGCCTTTATAGTATACAACAGAATGTAGAAGACAAGAATAGAAGAAATCTTCAAGAAAGAGTGGGTCACAACACATACGATTGTAAAATAATACGCTAGTTATTTATAAGAGCACAGTAGTTTGTATATTACACCTGCATCTAGAGTGACCTGTACAAATATCGATATATCAGATTCAGACACCAGAAAGGCTCTACAAGATCCCTTGGGGTTTTGATCAAAACAGCAACACAGAGTGTAGATATGGAGATCTAAAGAGGCATTTGCGTAGTAATCGCAAATTTCTTCAAATATGTGATTATACAGAAGAGATCAGATTCAGATGCATTGGCGACCGTAAATCTAATCCAGATCACTATAGTGAAGGGTGAACCTCAACGCTAAGAGATCTTCTCAAAAGTGGCCAAACACTTAACTTTTCTGAAAATAATCGCACCAAGGAAATCACAAGCGTATAGGGTTAGTGCACCGATACCCGAAAGATCTGAAATATCATTCTGTAAAGGTTTAGAACTTTCGCTAATGGGATAGAAGATTTTCAAAGGAAAATAGGTTCTATAATGGGCTTCAGCAGGACTGGCAGATTCAGCTCTCCACTTAGTAGTTACAAGGACAACTAAATCACCATGATCTCACAAGAAGGAAGATGAGCTTAGCCAATGCTCGATAGTGGATGATCAACAAGACTCTTTCCAAGAGCTCCTCAATGGAAGGAGGTGGATTCTCGAATAGAAATAATTGGCATAAATAAACACTATCCTCAAGAACAACATAGAGAAATGATATATGTTCAAATGTACAATATATCTGTGAACATATACAATCAACAACCTTCTTCTCGTTGTCCTCTTTTATAGGATGAAATTTTGTCAAACCCTGGGAACCATTTCTATGATTTAGCTACATTCGGTGAGAAGCTCTAACTAAACTATGATGTAAAGCCTCAGTGAGATCCACTATTCAGACAAAGGTTACGATTTGGTCCTAGCTGACTTGGTCATGTCTACCTATCTACACCTAAGGTGTTTATAAATAGGCCCCGCATTTATCCATGTTCACATGGGCATTGATTTAGTTTGTCGATTAGTAATGACAGTTTTCAATTTTATTCATAAAATAGAAATGAAACAAATTGTATTCTGTTGAAGCTTGGCTCAATTGGGAATATTACAATGGTGCTAGTCGCAATATCTTTCAGCAGCAGGATGGTTGTAGGATGAACTAGATGAGATGACTTGTTCCATCTCCTTCCGCCTTTTGGTATGGGAGATATTGTTTTAAATTTTCTAGAGGTTACTTGAGAGTAAGACTTCGAGGTGAATGATCGTAGAGGGACGAGATGCCGACTCGACTACCGCTGATGATGCTGTATCTGAGGCTCTAGGTAACCTGAGAAGTCGATGAAGTAGGAGGCAGTGACAGAGGCTTCAAGGATAGAACGGTGGACTGTAGATTCGTGGCAGAGCAAGCGCGATACCGCGCAGAAGTGGGGAGAATGAGGAATGGAGATCCGGAGCTACGTGAAGGCATGAGTGTTTGCAATGCCCTATGTGCATTCGAAATTACCAGACAACAAGAGGTATATGCAACGGATGGAAATGGAGGGATTATGAAGTGGGAGCCATTAAGAGGAAAGTTAAATACATCAACTGAGAAATAATGAATGAGAAACATCGTACGACTTAAATGCATTAAATACCATGTAATAAGGTATATTTAATATGTATGCACGTTCATTGGCTCCTCCTTCGATTATACACCTACATCCTCAGTTGAAGTGATATTATGTAAACTTAATACTCCAATTCTACAAGGGTGGAGGTTAAAAGATATTAGGAGAAAAATTATAATTTTATTTTGTAGTGGGGTTATAATAGATGTTATTAACTTTCCCACCCCCACCTATGCGTACTATGAAGAGGCTACTGGGCTAAAGGTTCTATACAAAAAACTGAGGTCGAACGTACTCAATTTTTTTAGGTTGATCTTTATCTATTGAGTTAGTACAGAAGACACATACCCCACTTTCTTATAAAGAAGCTAGATATCTTTAGGACCAACTTGTTAAATTTTACACCTCCACTCCTATGAGATGGTGGGGATTGGAGTAGCATTAAGAAAATATAGTGGGGGATATTATAAAATTTAATATCTATTAATACTTCCCCCGCCCTCAAATCAAACAGTATCTTGATGGTTATTATTAGAGAAAAATTATGACAGCTCTCAATATATCAGTATTATTAAGCTAGGGAAAACCTGGGAGAAGATATTAGGGAAACCTTTATGATTTTTTCACTTAATTTTAAGGGACAGGTGTTAGAGGAGATATATTAAGACTTTCTTGAGGAGGAGATATTAGAAAGGCCTAATGAAGCTATGTGAGACAGTGAAATATTATTATTTTTCATTCTCATTCCTCTCACTCTCCTTATTAAATATTCTAATATTCCCACTTCACTAACCCTCATGATATGTTTTCTATCTCTCCTAACCCTATCCTCAAGTAATATAAGTTTTCTTAATGTTCTATCTACTCTGTTCCTCATAATTTTTATTTTAATATCTCTGCTCACTCGCCACAATTACCTCTATATTAAGATTATAAGGGTTGTGAGGTTTGCTATCATGGATACTGTTAAGTTTTCTGATATTCTATGAGGGGAAGTGGGGGAGATATTTAAAATTTTTATATTGGGAGGGTATATTTGTGGGGAAAGCTAGCCATGGGGAGGATGGTTGTGGATTTCAGGAAATGTGGTTCAAGGTGAGGAGATATTAGGTAAAACTTATAAATCTCATATAGGTGTGAGATATTATAAAATATTATTAAGATGAGAGTGGGGACAGGGGAATACAGGGTGCAACATAGCAGGGGTGATGAGATATTAGGAAACTTATAAAATTACATATGAGGGTGAGTTATAAAAAATTAAAACTATAACTTAAATGAAGGTACATGGATACATTAGGGAAAATTATATAGGTGAGAGAAGTTAAAAGATATTAGGGGAAAAAACTATAAACTTAAAAGATGATAAATAGATGAGATATAAGTGAAAATCAAATTGCACCAAATATGTGGTGGTGAAGTAGATATTAGGAACAATCTGTATAGGTGGCGAGGGTAGGAGGAGAGGGGGGTATTACAAACTTATAAACTTCATGAGGGGAAGATATAAAATTAAATTACAGGGGAAACATAAATTTCTATATATGCGGAATAGATATTAGAGAATCGTATGTGTTAGGTATGTAGAAGTGAGTGGCATGTGGAGATATATTAGAGAAAAAAATATAGTTAAATAGATGAAGATATTGGGAAGTAGATAATAGGAAACCTATAAACTTATATTAGCAACTTTTTCAATATCTCTCCTAACCTCACCTCAACTTCAAACTTGCATTACATAAAAATATTATTTAGTTTTTTCATCTGGCCAATTGTTACCTTTTTCCACAATCAATTTTTGTTGTAGACGATACCTGAGATAAGTGCGAAGCAGCCACCATGTGTAGACTAAACTTAGGATCGAGAATCTGCTTGGGGCTAATATTTTCATATTCATTTCCGCTTCTTCCATAAATTAAAATGTCACAGTTAATTTCCAGATTAACGATTTTCTTGTCTATGTCTTCACTGCGAACTATCTCAAATTTCTTCGTATTCAAACTTTTCCTTCGCTTTCAATCTATATCTAAAGTTTTGTTGTGATATCACTTATACCATTAGTACTTGACATTAGCTTGTTTCAATGATCCACCTTGAGCACGTAGACATGAATCTTACATGAAAAATTTTCAATACCGCCTAGTAGCTATCAACTAAATAATAGAGAAATAAGAAGAGATGAGAAATCTTCCAGAGTCTTTATTCCAACAATTTTTCACGCTCCATCTAGACTTGTGACCCAAGGAGAGTAATTAATTTGAGCTTCAACCTCCATGATCCAACATTTACCGCTTCTACTATTTGAATTAATCTTGTACTAAGGAATGTGTTGGTGTACTATTGAGATATAGTTTGTGAGAATTTGTCTGATAAACGACCTTAAGCGAGATATCAAACTTTATCTTCTGTTCTATCATATACATACCCATTCTTCCCAAAGATTTACTAAGAGACAAGAGGAAGAATGTAGTTTCTACTTTCCATGTGCAGAGGATTCTCGAGTTGTTAGAGATAGATGGGAGGATACCATGTAGTGATAAGTCATCTTTAATACACATATTCCATCAAGGTCCTCCTGAAGGAGATGCTCCACGACTTATCCGGCATACTAGCGCCTTGATTCATGGAATTAGAGAGAGATTCTTTGTCCAAAGTTTGTTTTCATACTTACCCAAGCTAAAATTGTCAGCTCTACAAGTTTGTTCTACCTCATCATTTGTAGTTCCAATAATGAGAAAGGAGATTCTTCAAAGTTTTTAATTTGCAAAGTTATCCTTCTTAACAATTGAGAGGAAATTGTAGTGAGTCTTCTTGATGATGTTTTGAGATTCATGATGTATAATCATAGAATTCCTAAACCTTTACTTTTGTACTTTTAATCATGACAATGTACGCATTTTTGTATAATGTTAAGAATCTAACTCTATTATTTGTTGCTATACTACATCTTCTACAAACTAAAATATGGCTTGTTTTTGAGCAAATACAACCCTTATCGCCTTAATTATCCATTTTAATTATCAATAAATTATATTTAATTTATTAATTTAATTTAATCTATATATTTATAATAATTTATTTTATTATATACTTTCATTTAATGTATTATCATAATATATATATATATATATATATATATATATATATATTTAATTGATTATATGTTGTCTTTTTATTTCATTTTTTTATTTATAAATAGGGTATGAACGTAAATGTTTCGTACTTTCTTTACTTGATATGCAATATTTTAGGTGCAATATGATTTTTTATTAATCATATTAATAGAAAGTATTATGAATATATATTATAATTATTATTGCTTTATTTTTATGTAGTTTTGGATTTATTAAATATTATATTAAATTTATATGAGTATTAGTTGGTGAATCTTACATGATTTATTTGAATATGAATGCAATATGTTATGTTTTAATATGGTTTGAGTAGTTATACTTGTTGGCATTTAAGTTAAGAAATGATTGGGGGATCATATTTTGTTTAGCTAAGTCAACTTTTAAAGTAGCTGGATTTTTTAAGCATAAAATTTAGAACGATAATCCTTCTAACACATAGTGCTTTCCTAATAAACACTTTGTCACCATTTATTCTAAAATTCATATATAGGCTTTAATAGTAAATTTATATTATTTATTAATGGTTTTGTATTTAATTAAAAATTAAATTTGTTATGTACATTTTAAAGTTTAATATTGATTTTATTTAATTTGTAAATATATAATAATGTAACTTAAGAAATAGTTACGATTTGAAAATTTCCTTTTTAGATATACTAAATGAATTATATATATGGGATATAAAAAAATTAGTTTATTGAAATTATTTCATTTAGTTTGGGATAGATTTTGTTTAAAATTTAATGAAATTAGGAAACTTGTAAATTTAAGTGTTTAACAATTTGATCTACTAATTTAGTCAAAATGTACTTGAAATTAAAGATTAGGCATACTTAATTAAACATAGTTTCTAAGCTATCTTTATCTTCTAGATACTTACAGGATATTCTGCACGTTAAAAATACCTAAATTCATTCCTACCTGGTAAATACCTGAGCAATTCATTCGTTTTCCATGATATTCAAATATAGGAGAACAATTGAATAATGATTTTAAGTTAAATGGATTTCTTGACCTCTTTTTCACAAGAGAAAACGCTTGTTTTTGTTTGATAAAGATACACTCAGAAGACAATTTCTCTGGCAGCAACCAAAACCAAGAACTGATGTGTTATAATCATTTTAAACTGCATTCTTAAGACAGTTTGAATTCTGGAATTCTTGATTTTCATTAAGCTACAAACACAGCTGGTTACCTAAATATACAAGAACGGAGCATAGAAATTGTACGAACCATAAAGGTTTATTTATTGTTTTTCGTTAAGGGCTCTTTTCTTCAAAACGAAATATATTTCCATGACCGATACCCTCTCTATATTTCTGCTTCATTAATTTGTTCCATTTCAAGTATTTAGCAGCAGAGATTTTTGAACAGTGGAATATGTATGCAGATTCAATTGTGTCGACTGTTTAACCTAATTCACTCTTCTTCTGATAGCATATGATTTTGTTAGTTCACCGTCTTCATGATCTAAACTATGATAATATATATGATCTATAAATTGTAAGAACACGTTTATACATTTATATATGTTTGCTAGGTTTGGCTTGATGAAAACTTTCAATATGGTTGGATTTGCTTCAAAAATATTCATGGATTTGATTACAGCTTCCTCGTTCTATTATACTTCTTAATATGGTTTTGATTTAACGTTGTCAAAATATCCAGAATCTCTACTAGTTCTTCCGTCTACACCAAACTTTAATTCAAATGGATCCACCGCATTTAGGCGTCAAAATTAATCTGTAGGATTGTATCCTGCCCTAGTCCTTTAACATAGTTGCTATTTTTTTCAAGAGAGAGTTTCTAAACTCAGTAACCTTTCATCGATCACGCTAGTGCCTTAACAATAAACTCTATCACCATATTAATTTTATATATGTATATATACCAACACTTATGATAAACACCATTTAACAAACTTCAAAACCATTACTAACATAGTGAAATCATCGCCAGAGTGAATTGTCCAACAAAAATAATCAATCAATAAGAAAATAAAGTATGTACTGAACACTATCAATAAAACAATCATTATGTCTCACTGCCATTACCAAATTTATGTTGATTGATGATCAGAAGGTCACAGTACGACTTCTGATCATCAAATTCTGAAATATTTTCCAGAATTCATAATAGACGTTTTGACCAAAAAAAACTGTGATGAGCATTGTCAGGATCAGGTGATGAACACTAAATGTCGGCGCGAAAAATTGCATGAGAGCCAATTCTCCTACTGCCTTGCCTAATTATCTCAATTATCGTCATGACAACTATGGCATCATGGTGGATTACTTTCTATCCAGAGCTATGCTAAGATAAAGTACCTACTATATTTCAGTTTTCTCCTTCAATAGTAGGAGAGACACAGTCACAATTAAGACTGCACTTCACTGACATACTCATCATATACTATCATAAATGAATTGACTATTTTGTCTTACAATTAAATCCAATTAACTTTTATAGGTAGACATGTTAATTGTCACTTTATGGACACCGCTACTAAAGACAGCATTGTGACAGGTACATTAAGCGTTTAACAATAGATTGTATACAATATTTTGACAAGAAAGTATTAGGAGATAACATATGTGCTAAATTGTATAATACCAGTACAGCTTGTTTTCCTCTGCTACATGTTTCTGACGTTTAATTGTGACATTCCTTTTGAGTTTAATTCTGATAGTGTATTTCGGTACCAGCCTAGACACTGCCTATACACCATATGTAGTTTTTATTTTTTTTAATCGAGAATATTATTAATTGGGAATTGAACACTAAAAATCCCATTATATTTTAATACCGTAAATACTATTTACCTGCTTTGAATTCTAGTATTATCAAAACTTATATGGTTAGTATTATGTTATATTTCAAATTTATTTAATATTGCTAATTTTATTTATTAGTAGCAAATTTATTTCAAATTTGATACATTTGATGCATAACACTTGAATAGTAAATTATGAATTTGGATATCTAATTAAAATTGATGATGTACATTATTGATTTAATTTTGGCATATTGTTAGTAAAATTAAATTATGTATTTTAAAAATTCTATAATATATTTTTATAGTAAGAAAATTATCATTATGAGAGGCTAGAGGGGAACATTGTCTCTGACAACACAATGCAATTACAAGCAAGTGGGGATTAGGAGGAGCTACCAACAATAAAGCTAAAAATTCTAGTTTATGAGATAATTGATATCGTCAATTAGCAGGCATCAGACCTTCATCATCCTGAGATTCAATGTTGCAGTTATAAGAAGTAGCAGCAATTGCAAATGTAAGTAAAGATCGTGCAAGTCCTCCGCTGCTAAAAGAATATTGTTGTAACGAAAAAATGGAGTATGTTCTTCTTTCATGTTTGCTTTACTCAATGAAGTGCGTAAAGTCCTTTGAAAATCACAGTGGTCGAATTGAGGTGGTTGGGACCGTTGAATTAAATGGCGATGATGTATGGATTTACTCTATCTACCATAAGAGAATGTGCATGTATGATGATGTAGAAGAGCAAGCTATTAAAAGATCGTACACTCAATCCCAATCCATGACGCACTAAATCCAATGCAAGTGGAACAAGTGATGATCTATCAAGGGTAAGAACAAATGATAGAGTAAATTTGAAGCATGGTACCTAAAGACAATTAGGGAATACAATTATCGTGTTGAAGGGTGAAGTTGACAGGTATTCGAAGGCACGCCTAAAAGATCTTTCAGTGATTTAGTGCTAAAGAGAAATTTTACCTGCAGAATGTTTGATGCACTACATGACGAGATAATAAAGATCGACCTTGGAAAGCGACAATGACATGAAGATAATATTTTGCAAATGATGAGGGGAATTTTAATGGGGAGATAGCAAGTACAGTGTATGTATGGCTGGACGAAGGAGATAGCTATTAAATCCTATTCTCCGCCGTAGTTGTCGTGTATCTCTTGGATTTTGGGAATCTCTATGCTCCTTCTTCCGTTGAAGAGTGCGTGATAATGAATCCTCCACCCTCCGAACTCCGTGAGGAGTGAGTGAATGGTAGAGAGACATGTATTATGTTCAAACTTCAGTGCGGAGACTTGATATTCGAATACAGTGAGAATTACATGTTGGAGGTAGATATAGGTGTGACACGAGTGCATGGAGACTCATTCGAAAAGAAAATGCATCGTATAGACAAAAATATTATTAATATGGAGTTGGATTTTAATGAAAAGATGCTCGTGGAGTCGAGTGCGACAATCTGCGTTCGGCAGTGTTTATGAAAGTTCCTTGGAGGGGTCACCATCAACAAAACACGATCGAGCATAAGAAGAGCCTAGATAGAAGCATATGAGGGAGGCACAAAATCGTGAATGGAAAATGCTCCAACTATAGAGAAGTTTGATCCATCCAAAGCAATGACCACATTTTTTCATCTACAAGTAAACTTTGTCTTTTAGTTTCTGGCAATTAGTGTAGGGACTATGGAAGATATCAATGTAGAATTAAATCTCGTATAACATGCATAGAATAAAGCAATATATATTCATAGATATTTTGTTGTATAGGAACTTAGATGGAATTGAAGCTGTAGAGTGTGCTCCTTATGATGTAATCGATTCTCGCCAAGTAAACCAAATTATATAATGAAAAGTAGATGTTTAGTTTAAAAAAAAGAATAATTATAATTATGGATAAAAAAATATAATAAAATTTTTAAACGTACATAAATATAGTGTGAGCCCAAGGAAAGCACGAATTCAAGGTTCAAATGTCCATGCATCAAACTAACAAAAAAATAAATAAATATGTGTAAACTATGAAATTTAAGGTTCAAATCTCTGAGACTAAATCCAAAAAAAACAAAAAACATAAATATGTGTGAGTTATGACTATATTGTATATTTTAAGTAAAATTGAAAATCAATATATTTTAATCTTTATGATTTATTAGACATCTAGAGATTAAATTTTTCTTTGAAAATGCATATTTATATTTTGATGATGATGATTAACGTCCCACTAAGACTCACTATGAGTCTTATCCAATTTCAAGAAAGTGAGAGATAAATTGAGATTATTTAACATTTTATTTCTATGATAAAAAAGAATTTCAGGATAGAAGCTACTCCTAAATCACATAGTTTTACTGGCTTAATGCAAGTCAAGAAGGATAGTGTGATAAAGATTTTGAAAATTAGAAGCGATGTAGTAAGAGCTAAGCAAAACCCATGAGAAAGTGATTTTCTATCTTCAACTCCTCTTAGTATTGCTAAGCGTAGACATGCTCTTTTCGTCCCAAGGTGTTTTGGGAATTGACCCTAATGCCCAAATCACTTTTAAGCTCATTAGAATTAGTTCTTATTTGAACAATGTTCTATTTTCTTCTTAGCACTAGTCAAATGACTAAAAGATACTTAGGGTTATCAAGATTGGGGTGATAGCTCATAATACCCTTAGCTTTATTTTTTCCTCTAACTCCTTATATCATCCCAAATCCTATCCTTCTTAAAATTCGAGTAGAAATATTTTTAATATTATCCTGTTCTCCAAGATGATTCTTACCTTCACCTCAATCGGTCTAGCCAAGACTAGGCATCATTATGCTAACCTTACGTGTTTTGTTTTCGCAGAGTGTGGGTTTGGCTAGAGTTAGAGCAGCTTTGGGAAGCTCTTGGATTCCATGTTAGTATAGTTTTTTCATACATGAGATACTTAATCATATCCATGATTTCAATGGGGGATATGTGCCTAGCTTCAATGAGGACGATAGTAGTAGAGATTAGTTTCCTTTAATCTTGAGAAGTTAGTAGGGTTATAAATATGTCTTGGATTAGCGCAATCTTCCTTCACGATTATCTAGATATATACCATAACCCCCAAACCTCACATCCATATAAAATAATAGGTGTGAGCAAGAGTTTAACAAGAGAAATTTCTTTACCTGCCAGACTCCAAAGATAAGTGTCGACTTTCACAATTGTTTTCAAGCTCATAATAAGATTTCCCTCTGAGGCTCCACTATCATTTCTCAATGCTATAATCTCCAACTTCGAGTTGATGATGAATGTCGATTCCCATATTTGTATGAAGAAATTCCTTTCCAAGTAGTTATTATCACGCTAATAGTTTTTTGATTTTAATTATCATGACTTTTAATTGTGTTGGTATTAACAGATATACCCATCATGGAGCAAAGAATCTTGGAGAGATTCTAAGTTCGTTGTCAAGACTCATCATGGTCCTAGTTTTAAGAATGATATCGAAAAGCATAAAGGCGAATATAAGGGACCATACCATCAATGAGCTCTAGTGTCCATCACATCTGTAATCTTTAAACACCCTCTTTTATCTTATCAATGCAATGCCATGCTGGTAGGGGGATAATGAACACCCTTGCTTAACTCATGATGTTCCCACTTAAATTCTTATGACCAACTCTGTGGTCATAAGCTTGAAATAACATCTTTCATATAGCTCTGGAATCACAACAACCCTCTTAACTCGAGAGGAACCATTATTTCTCTCTAGCTCTTCTCATAGCTTATCCCAAGGAATTGTGTTGAAATTTGTCCTAAATTCAACAAAATATGCAAAATATATTAGTTTTATTATTAAGCGATGTTCCTCTACAATGACTTGAAGAGAAACAAGATGTGTATGCATAGTTATCATTTGATGTCTCCTAAACCTAGCTTTCCTTTAGCCTTTTACCATGTCTTTCAGCCAAAGGCTAATCTTCTTTTTCAAAAACTGAGTCCATACATCTAGAGCTTTTGCAAAATATGGATAATCATAATGGTCCTATAGTTGGGAGGGAATGTTTTTATCTCACTTTCAAATACAGTACACAATAAGGCTTACGTCCCAAGGCTTTCATAAAAGCCTTTGTTTCTGCCAAACATCTAGGGTATTTGTGTATATGAGGGATCAGTGATATACCTACTCATTTTTGAAATTTCTTCAGTTTGGTAACCTTTAATATCTCTAGCTCTTCATTAGCGTAAAGTTGTTTAGATCCTCGAACTCAATGTCTTCAAAGAAAATATACTCCTTCTCTATAGGAGTGTATCAAGATGGTAGCCTATGTGTCATGCGCTAATCATAAACATTCTTAAGATAGATATCCCGAATTCTTTAAGGGATTTTATTATTTTCTTTCATTTTACGAACAAGAATTTTCCTCCAAAACCTTCTCAGGATCAACTTTAGAAACTTCGATGAAGAAGATGTGCTTTGCCTCCCTATTTCTATAGGATCTTTTCCTCTGGATAAGATCTTTGTAAATATTTTATATTTTTCAAGCTGCTACTTTGTTAGAGCATCTTCTAATCACATTCCTACCAATTTTACAATCATTATCATACCAAGGGTTGAAAGTTCTATTGTTCTTTTTATAGTACATTAAATCTTAATAGAGAACTTGTTAATGGTGTATTGGAAGTTATAGTAAAATTGTGGTAGATGTGATCAATTTTATCATTATATGCTAAAGAATATAAATCCAATTTAATATCCTTTGAGAAGAGATCTAAATTTATTTATGTCAAAACAAATGTTCCTTTGACTTGGGACAATTTTCATATAGTATGGTGTGTATGGAGAGGTTTAGAGTTATGGTTAGATGTCTATGGTTAGCGAGTCAGTTCATAGTCATATAGAGGTCGTGAAATTTTTCAATACATGCTGAGAACATGGGATATTAAATAGCACATAATCCACAACACTATCACTAGCCTGCGGCCAAGAGGTTGGCCACTTTCTATTCCATTACAAATTATCATAGGTTCTGGAACTACTCGTAGCTTGATTAGTTCGAGCAATGTCATGTTCGTTATGTCTTCATAAGTCGCAGTCCCTCTATCTAGCCGTAGGTGTTATGTGAGATTTATTACTTAGAGATAGCTTGCAGTAGTAGTGGTTCTAGCATTTCGAAGTTCCGTAAACAAAGAGGATATTACCTTCATTCCTTAGACTACGAACATCTGCTCTAAGGTAGTACTGAAGGACAATTCTTGTCCAGGCTTTTATTATAGGAGTGTAGAGTTGATAAGAGAAAAATAAACAAAATTGTGAGATAGATTCCCATCGTGTCTGGACCAAAAATTCGATCCAAATGTACTATTTGAGAGGTCAATCTTATGAAATCGAAATGCAAGGAGAAATATTGTTTTCTTAGTATAATAAGCTATCTCTCCCAATTCAAAAAATTCTATGAAATGATTTCTTGTTCCATGTCAACCATAGCTAGGATGAATCCATCTATATGGACAACCTCAAGAGATTTAGTTACTCCCAATTTTTGATAAATCTAAGAGTCTAACCTCTCAAAATATATTTTGAATTATTTACCTATAGTACATTAAAAAATAAATAATAATATTTTATAAAAAGTAATGCAGACCAAATTAATTTTTATATATGTACAAACATTAAAATACTTACAATAATCTTTAAATATAGAATTGTTTTATTTATTAGTGGATAAAGAGTAAAAATAAATAATTAATCGCTCAAATTTTTTAAAAAAGTACCCAAGAGAAACTATATAAATTGTACATTATTAATGCATACAAAGCAAATAAGCAATAATTAGGTCCTTATTTAAAGATAATTAAAAAAGTGTTACAATTATACAATTGCTTTATGGAAGTAAATGCCAATACTCTGATTAGTTTACTCAATTAAAAATAATAATTTTTCAAACAGAAAATGATAAAAACATTATATCTTAATAATTTATCTTTCATATAAAAAATGATTTCTATTTTTTTATTCATTTTCAGAACATGAGATAGTTATTATTTAATTTGAATATAATATAAAGACAATTTTTATTTTACTCGTTTTATATAATATATACAGTTAATAATAATTACTTTATCGTTATTATTAATATTTTTTTAAAATGTTTTTTAAAGGATTATTTCTCTCGATTTATTAGCAGATAATTTATATTGTTTAATTTGAATATATTGATGAAATATATTTTTTATTTTCACTTGTTTTATATAATATATGCAGTAGTTAACATTGAATTATTTTATTATTAATATTTTTGAAATGTTTGTTTAAAAGGATTATTTCTAATTTATTAGCAGAAAGTTTAACTCTTGGGAGGGGTAAAGGAGAATTAGACACTTTCGACTCTCATTTTTTTGTTATTAATATTTTTTAAATGCGTTATATATCAATTGCATGTTAACTCCATATTAACTCCATATTGAGAATGCAATAAACTCATATAACCATGCAAATTTAATGGTTGATAAATCACATCTCCCTTAGCAAGCGAAAGTGAAATGTAAGAAAAATTGTAATTTAAATTACCTTTATTTCGTGATATAAAGCTTGATATAAAATTTCATTATTTGATTTTATGGTTGAAACTAATGTTATTAATATATATTTGTTTGAAATGAATTACACATCATGTTATATCAATAATGTTATTACGATCAATAATATTATTTTTATATGCAATTTATCAACTCGCATTAAGTAGTGAAGAAATTACACATCTATTCTCACACTAAAAAATATTATTCTTTTTTTGTAATCAAATATATCTACATTATATTAACAAGCTGGAAATTACATACTTTTACATCCAAGAGTGCATTCTGCTTGTCAGGAGATAGTGAAACCAAAAGATAGAAAATTGCAGGTTCTACCTCAAGAAGGAGAAACCAGTTTTAGCCCAACGGCCTTATAGCTTGTAAAACATCTAATATATATTAACAAAAAACCATGCTTCTAAGAAATGACATTACATAATCGTTAGCATGAAGAGCCAAATTGTTCGCATCAAGCCATAAGGCTTTAGGAAATAGAAGCCACCAACCTTTCTAAAAGAAGAAAATTGAGGAGGGCTGCTGAGAGGCCCATATTGGATTGAGAAAACCAACTTGCAAGTCGTCATACCATCGATGCAGTTAGAATTACTCACCGCATTGAAATTGCATTTCATTTACATGCCGGTGTTACGATTGCACCAACTGCCATCAGCTGACCTGAGCCATAGACACGACAACGTCCGCTTCTGAAGCCTCCTCTAGTGTAGCAACCATAGGGACTAGGGATGACGAAGCGCTGTAGGATGGTGTGTCAACCATCGTAGAGGACAGGATCATGGGAGGAGGGTGGGTGACCACACAGGGTGCATGTAATGAGTGGGGGAGGAGCCACACAGCAAGAGAATGGGGAAGGGAATGGATCTCGAGGAGGAGGAGTGGAGGAATGTTAGGGTGGGAATTCGACATGAGAACTCTCGGAAAGTCGCCATGAGCAAGTAAGACATAGTGACTTTGGTGAGAAGAGAGTTCTCGTGAATCCAACCTGCTAGGCTTCGCATCCTCTTTTGGTCCCTTTCCTTAAGTCATGCTATGCGAGGAGGTTCTCTCGAGCACCTCTGAAAGGCTTTGGGTGACCCCTGCGTATTTCTCCAATTCTCCATAGAAAGTGACTGCACTTGTGAATGGATTCTCAGAATTTCATGATCAAACATCACGAAAATGGTGGATCCACAAGGTGGTGTGGGTGGTACCCATCTCTCCCTTCCGCTAGGGTGCCGACCTCCTCCCCCCGTCATGGTTCATGGTTATAAGAAGCATGAGAGCGAGCTCACAACATCAAGCCGAGATGTACAAGTGTCGAGGAGATCGATAGTGTGGTGAATAAAGCCAGAGAATGGAATGTGCATGGTGTTATAAAAAATTATTACAAGTGCGTGAGAGATGAGGAGCCTAGTACTGTGAAAGACAAGTTACAAATCGATGTGTCAGTGACCTCAACTCCCGCCCAGTAGGAAACCAAAGTTTATGAGCATACCGATCACACATCATAAGTTTCTCATCCAAAATTTAGCTAGAATCGAGCATGTCCAACTAAGCTTTCAACGCTACTTTCATATCTACTATCCATCTATTGTTACTACTCTAAAATGTAAATTATTTCTATAAATCATTAAAACAAAATAACATAAATTTCTAGAACTCATGTCTTTCAACATTATCAATCATTAGATGATTTTACCAAGGTCTAAGTTCTTGAACTTGATCCTCGACATCATTTTGGTCGCAAGATGCTCGCAGGTACTTTTTCTCTAGTTGTCGTCCTGAGACGAACATCTCGTGGAATAGTTTCTACTTGGACCTAGCTCGTAGATTTCTTCGAATCACCAAAGCGCTCGACTCTTCTTTATCATAGGTCTTGATGATGGCCTTTATTGGAGTGAGGTATTTCCGTTGGCATGCTATTGTCATTTGCTTCTGCTGCTAGTCAGGTTTTTCATGATCCAAGAGAAGTTGACGACTTCAGTTTGAATGTGGTCAGCTCGCTGACGAGTGTTTCCTTGTGTCCACTACATTGGTGGTTCCTATTCTTCCATCTTGGATCGACTCCTCACTGCCTTCGTCATTATATTTCCCATGAAATTTCTGTTGTCAATCTGTGTTGGCGAGCCTTCATTATCATGTATTCAAAGCATGTTTCTGATGTTTCTGCTTTTGTTGTTCTCTCGCTCTTCTCGATGATCGATTCAAAGCTTTGCTAGCCTTCACTTCCCTCCGCTTGATCGTCGTGGCTACTTACGCCTCCCACGCATCTGTTGTCGCACCTTTTCATCTTTGGAAACTACATGATTTTATCAACTACTGCTGTTTCTCCTGCACTTCCTCCGATGCTATCACCAATCATAGTGGGAGACAAAGGGAGAACACTTAGTGCTAACCTAAAAGGAATTCCTAGATATTTAGAAACAATGTTAGGATCATGTAGTACTCAGTAGTAGCCAATACCTCGACTCGTGCTCTTCAGCAGATCTCATTCCATTACCCGACTCGTCAAGGACAGCATCGCTGGACTTGCTTGAGAACCCGAGATTCTCTAAGTGATGCCTTGAACGCTCACACGCACCATGACTATTTACTACTCCCACGAGTCCGACCCCCTACCCTAACTCCCCCGACATGGTTTGTAACCTGAGCTCCGACTCGACTGCCTCCCTTCAAGTTTCATTTCCGCCTACTTCGTGCTTACCTCCCGCCCCACCTTTCACTTTTTTTTCCCCACACTCACCTGCTTGATCCACACAAAGAATCCAGACTCTCCTCGACTCCTCCTATTTAACCCTCGAGGACTCTCTCTCACCCGAGCATCAATCAAACCTCGGCAACTAGGTCAACATTTCTAGCCCCCACTCCTTAGAATCTCTCCTCCCAAACCCCTCGACCGCATAATTTTAAGAGAAGGAAAAAGAAAACTCAAAGAATTACGCTACCATATTTTCCCATAGATCCACCTCTCAAGCAAAGACTCCCAAGATTTCTACTGCTGCATCGTATGGCGGCATGGATAAGAAGACCGATAGTTTCCTAGTTCCCCGATCTCTATAATCCCATGAATAATACAACAATGTAGACACAACCAATTTCTCGTAATTTCATTCCTCTCACCTATTTCAAGAAAAACGAGGTGTCAGCACCTACATGCCAAAACCTACACCTTATCGTGGGCCGACCTAGAGTTCTCGACATTGTTGTGCCGCTAATGCCACTAGTGTCGAAACTCACTTGCTCACCTTCTCGCTCCCTCAATCTCTCGCTACTACACCATTGTTTTTGCATGAAGGGCATGCACTATGCTCATATACCACATAGTCGACACTTTCACCCTCTGGCAAAGATCTCAAACTGGTCTTCCTACTCGCCTAGACCCGAATAATTACTCGCATGATGATGATATGCATATCTCGACCCACATACCTTGCCCCGCTCCATTTTGTTGTCATGTCCTGGTGATTTCTCATGGGTCCTCCTTCACACCCTCGATCGTGGGTCTCCGATCTCTCATTCCTCTCTTTAAGGCCCCTTCTTTCAAGATTTGCATCGCCCTTTCCATTCCTTCCTCCCTGGTTAACCCCGTTCTCCAAGTATGTCCATTTTCCTGCCCTTATCGCATGATCCCGCCTGCAAGGTAATCACTACAACATTTCGGGATCAAGGCATATGCATTATAATGATGTATTGTATTCCCCTAAATCAGTTTGCTCCTACTTCCCTGTGAGCCATGGATCTCTCCAAATTTTACTTATCTTTTCCCAAAGGGGTCTCCTGATGGAGATTTTTTAATTTTTTTCTATCACTAGATTTGAATCCCTTCCACCACTAATTTCTTAATTCGCTCTTTCGTTAGTGCAATGATTAATCCCCTATTTCACAACATTAAATTCCATCCTCTCATTATTTCTCACTGCAATCTCCACAATCCGATGCTTGCACTTGGAGCACTCTACCCCGACAATCTCTAAACATTCCTCCACATCCCGCTTCTCCCGGATTTCCCTTAGAGGCACCACGAAATTCATTTTTATGAATTCCCATCAAAGGATATATGAACTCGAAGGTGATGGGAGAGGTGTGACTGAATTTTCCAAGAAACACGGTTCTCACATCCCACACAGGTTAAGTTTAGCATGCCGAGTGATCCCGACTTCCCGGCACATGCTTCTAATCCTCCAAAGTTCCATTTCTATGCTAGAATGGTTTCATGAATATTTTGGTTAATGATCTTCATACCTCCAAGTCGGGCCTCATTTTTTGGTCTTTAAATATCCTCCCGCTCTATTATCCATACCACCCATAGTAGGGAACCCCATCGGATATGACCCAAGCTCTATTGAGGATCGAGTTTTAGTGAGATGATTTTCCTCCATATCCGAATTGTGGTCCTAATCACTAGTTTTGTTCCCAAATTTGAATATCTCGAATAGGTTTTCAAGCCAGTATGGTTTTCACGTGCAGCTCATTAGTGTAGGGGAAAGATTTTCAAGAGATGTTCCATCGTTGCGCACAGGCCCCTACACATATTACATATTGAAGGTCCAGCACTCGCCGTTCTTTGTATTTGATCCTATAAAAGCTCGAGCCAGTGGCCGACTTTCAGACGCGAGGAAGAATGCTACCCTTTGGCCGCAAAGGTGTTGGGACCATAGTTTACTCCAAATCAGTTGGAAGATGTTAGCACCAAGGTACTCAAGATTCCTTTGGTATCCTTCAGTGCATCATGAACAACCCTTTGTTTTTGTATCCCCACCAGCAGGATGTCTCGAGCCCTTAGATATCAAGATATTTTCGGGAGTCTACCCTCTATTTTCTATATGCTTCCCACTCGGGTGATTCGTGGGAATTAGGCCAATAGTATTCCTATTTTCCATCTTCCTTTCCCATTCTTCTCCAAGTTAATCTCGCCCTAGATTCCAGTATTTATTTACCGTCTCATTTGCATGTATGTTAGTGAATCAATAATATCTTTGCATGGTTTTGCCTACGAATAGATTTTATCTTTGTTTCCATGCTTCCTGGGCAAAAAACGCTGATTCCTTCCTCTAATCTCCCTAAAATGTGGGTACCAATCAATCCCCGACTCTCATCGCTAGATTGAAAAATTATAGATCCCTATTGTATACCCTTTTGAATTCTAGAGTCTTTTATTTTGTGGATTGTGGGTACATGATGTATTTCATTTCAGATCCTTCTCTACATGATTTGTTACCTCCTGGATCCCATTCCACCATAATTTTTCTCCTCTATCACATGATTAAGAATATATGGGTCTTCCGAGACCCAATGTCCCCTTCCGTCTCGGGCTCTAGCTGTAGACAATTCCAAGATAGCGAGTGCCCATGTTTTTTCCATTTGAGCTCCTTGCACACAAGAATATTTTTAAAGTATATTAGCCATTTCATTATAGGCCATTTTGGACGGCCAATAGGTCTGTAAATTTCTTTTGTAAATAGGGATTGATTGGAATACATATTTTCAGGAGGATTACATGATCTTCCATATTGAGGGCCCAAAAGTATAATTTTTAAAGGCAACCTTTGAGATGCTCGCCTTTCGAGAAGAGATTTCTAGTTTGATACCTAAGGGAATTGACTCAAAGGGATGCCCAAGTACATTTTTCCGGAGGGAACCTATGTGAAAACCCAAGACTCAACCTGCTAGGAAGGCTTGGGGTCCGGACTATGGTATTAAAAACACAATATCCAACTTGCTTCTTTGTTGAGATGAGTAATGCCAGAGGCTTGCATGAAGTCTTGGATTATGCTCAAAATATTTCTCGCCTCCTCTAAATTTTCCTTTCTGTCAAAACATCACAGATATCATCAACAAACTTGTTGATGAGTGAGGGGTAGGCTCATTTCCACATGCGCTAAACTCTTTAAGATGGCCTCTTTGGGTCTAGATTTATTATATCTCTAGTCCTTCCACAACCAATAATATACATGAAAACAAAGAAATAACAAGAAGATTCAAGACCTACACCTAGTGCATTAAGCACCGGTTGTATTAAGCACTTCCATATCTAGGGTGTGGGGGCCCATGTATATTTTTTGGTGTATGTATATTTTTATCCCTTAATTTAGATAGAAATTAAACTGTATATTTCAATGTGGATTCTGAAGAAGTAATTGGTGTTGAGATTGCAACAAGATGATGAGCTTAGTGGGTTAGTCGCCCACTATGGGCTCGTTATGCTATTTTGGCGCAGAAAGTCTATTTAGACTATGTCTCATTTTTAGACATATGATCTATGTTCTATGAGTTGCAGGGATGCTATTTGTGGATGGTTGGTCAAGTTGCGAGAAAAAATAGATGGACTTCTATTTTTAGACATATTAGGCGAATCTATTTTTAGATTGCTAGTCTAAAAATAGATATGTCGAATATTATTAGCTCTTATAATATTTAGACTCTAAACATTATCTTATTCCTCTTGGAGCACTTCATTTTTGAAAGTGCAGATGTGCACTGATAGCGTATGCAAGGAATTACGCTAACTTTCTAGGGTTGATGGGAGCTATTGTCATGGATACTTTAGTTAGAACTCATGTAGAAGTTGGTGGAGTTGATTGAGAAGTTAATGGAGTTAGTGTTCGTTTAACTAATCTGCAACATAGTTAGAACTAGTTGTATTAAGTTTAACTGATATTACACTGAGTGAAAGTAGGTGTGAATTAATTATTGATTAATTCACTAATTATAAACTCTATTAATCAACTAAATAATACATCAGCTCAACTCGTATGAATGGGACTGATGGAGACCGTGGTAGATGAAGGTGAAAAGAGCAAGTTAACTACTCATTAGGACTATACCATGGTATATTTGCAACTACATGCTGATTGGAGGTATGTTTTCCAAATGATAGAGCACAAGACAGTTTTGTGGTTTGAAGATGTTAATGAGCCATCACGTACTACAGATTGATGTAGCAATAGATTTGGCTATCAAGCATCGAAAAAGGTGTAGATTGGAACATGTGTTTGCTAAATTCAGCTTGATTAGTGTGTAGCAATTGGAGGTTGTGACTGTAGAGCTTTTGTGAGAGGCTTGTACACATGATTGTTACATGACTTTCAGCGATATAATATACGATATTTGGGGTTTTTCAGTTTTAAGCTTTCCCATGAAATATCAAATTATGAATGTTTATGGTTTTAATGCGCGTATGCAATGGATTTATCAGCATGTAATACCTGGTACGGTAGAAGAGATTTTGTATTGCTTGAAGCTAAACAGGTGGTGGAGATCTTGTACAATATACTGAAGTATTCAAATTTTCACATGGTATCGTAGCGATATTGATCATTGGAGCAATTCTGCAACATTAGCGGCGAAAGTTTAAAATGGTGGAATTCAATTTATGTGAGTGCTTTGAAGCCGTTGAGATGTCTTTTCAATGGATTGCGATGAGGTATGCCTCCTGAGGTCAAATTATATTGCATGGAAGGGACAGATGGAGGTAAAATGGATGACAACAAGAAGGAGTTCCAGATGTGAAATCTCCAAACTTTACTGCAAGATGCTGGTATACTTGACGATGGCAAAGAAGACAAAGGAAGTGTCGTATGATTCTCATTGAAGGTGAAGGATTCATAGTGACCAACCTCTTCAAGGCCTATCTTGATGTGGAAAGCTTTGATAGATTTTATTTCCAGCAAGATGCATTCTAGTAGGAAGTTTATACCAGCGATAAGCTCAAACATAAAAATGGAGAAGTACATGTGATGCCCAAGTACTTGCGAAGTTCATCCAATGCGGATGAGCTGTGGGGCGTAAGCTACTGTTGATGATGAGGACTTGGTGAGCTTACCTTTGGGCTTCAAGAGTTGGCATTCCTATCGTGACTACAATGGTCGAGAATGTTAGATGGAGGTTTTGGTCGACTTTGCAAAGTAAGAGGAGATAAGGCGAAAATAGGGATTTGATTCATCAAAGAACTCGATGAAGAAAATTTCACTTTGGTCATAAAGAGTATGTAGAGTAACAGTTTCCTAATCCAAGGAAGGCAAGAAGGTGATACGTCCAAGGTAGCAAGCTTTCACTGGTTACCACCACTTGAGACATGTACCAATTAGTTGGTTCTACAGTAATAGGAAATTAGTTGCCATTGATCTGTACCGTGAGTGTCTTAGTTCAGAATTTGAGGATGCCAATTGATCATACGTTTGTCTCAAGTGTGATGGGTTCAGCAGGGTTTCTGACAATGGAAGACGTCATGACAGATCGAGATTTGTTTATCGATCTGATGAAAGATTCGAGCAAGCATCGAGATGGGCGGCGATGGTAGATGTTGCAGACCTGCGATTTACCATTTTGAGAGGAGTCTCAAAATCTTCATTGAAGGAAGTTGATGGCGTTCTGACAAAGAATTCTATTCAGGTGCAGCAAGATAAGGATATGATGCTGTTTTAATGGTAGTGCTTTTATGTAGGTAACCGTGAGACTCCTTGAGGATAGGCTTGAGCAGAATCTTATTCAATTATAGATGTTGTTAAAGAATGGCAAAGGCAAGGCGATGAGGGTATTTCTGGATGATGGCGAATAGGCACCAAGAGATTGGCCACCTTTCACCATGGAGCTTTGAAGATACCGTACAGATTTCACTGGCTTTGAGGGTACTTGTCAAATGATCGGGGCAAAGGGATGTAAATTTTGGGAAAATTCTGTGAAATCTACCTTTTCTAGAAGAGCAGTTGCGCCATACTATCCTGAGAGAATTCACACAATGCGTGTGGACCTTCGGGGTAGGGCTCGACAAACAAGTATGTACTATGTGGATATTGCTGATGATTTTTTTCGAGGCCGGACTTTCTTCTATGTGAAGAAGAGCGTATATTATACTATATGCCTCAGAGTGTCGGCTGTAACGTTGAGTGAAAGTTGAATCTGAAAGGTGCGTGAAGGCTCTTATGAGCTTCTGTACAATGTGGTGAATTCATCTTCAAAGTATCCAAGGGGATTTTGTAGTGTAGAAGGAATTTAAGAGCTCTATGAAGACTCGCTAAACCTTACGTGCTGGTATCGAAGGTCAGTAGCTGAAAGAACAAATTATCGTGGCGCGTATAAGCGACAAGGTATGATCAAGGCCTTCCCATACACTTGTACCAGGTACGTAATAACATATAAAGATAGTAACTATTGTCTTCAAGGTGGATATTGCAAGTAGAGGTGCATACCTCCAGGTATTTTTCTCGTAAGCGCTCTGTTATTTTATTTGAGGATTTTTGTCTTAATTGCTATTCAGTGGACATGATGTGAAGGAAGCTGGAGCCACTTTCAGAGGGTTGGGATATTGGTGGGGTACGGTACACCCTAATACAACTATCGTGTGTATTTACGACAACAGAAGATCAAGTAGTATTGATATCAAATTTCCATGAGGAGAAAGCTGCGTTTTCGCTTGAGAGGAGCCACACTTACGTATGAGACATAGTCCCGGGTGATGAGCCTGTGATGGGATCAGCCACAAGAGGAATTTCATGGAGTGGAAGACTACTCATGCAACATAACTGTCGAGAAGCCAAGACATAGAAGCCGGAATGCTCAATATGCGCAGAGGGTTGGTGGAGTACCTACACTACAACGCAATAAAAGACAACACCGACGGGTATATCGATACGGTTCTTATGAGCAAGTGTATCGTGACAAAATGGCCTTTGAGAAGATGTAGACCCATGCGTAGCTGCGTATGAGTATGATTTTACTAGTTTTGGTATATGATATTGTCCTGCCGCCGCAGAAATCAGTGGTGTTTGAGATGACTAAAAAGTGAAGGGCAAAGAAATTACCAGATAGTAGCACAAGATTGATTACTTAGGTTTTTCAAGCGATTGAGGGATTATTATGAGAGACTTTGCACTGTCAAGCGTATTTTTCCATATGAACGATTTCGTTTCTATGCGAGTGTAGGTGGTACATCTATCAGATGGATGTATTTACGTGCTTCAATGAGAGTCATTGACGGGTGAGGTGGTACATAGAGAAAGTCTTGAAGGTTTCAAGATCTTTAGTAGCGTCGCAGACAGTAAAGTTAAGAGAGTGCGCAAAGGGTTGAACAGGCACCAAGCTGTACACACGGATAGGACAAGCATTTTACGACGGGATTTTCCAAGAGTGAGTGCAGTGATTCAAATTGCACAATGGTGGAGTGGTGTTGTTGATCAATACTTTGCGTAGATTATTTGATATTGACCGCAGGATGAATGCTTGATACCTCTCATGCAAGGGGTCAATTGCAAGAGTTTCAGATAGTTGACTTGGGCCCTCCTTCTGTCAGGGGATTGGAAATTTGCCCAGCGGTGGACCGCTGTTTTCGTGCAGTAAGTATGCCGAGATACCGATATTCGTCATGCATGACCGCAGTTCTCCTGATACTTTCCCGTGGCTGGAGGAAGGATGATGCTACTTTCGGGCGTGGAGGTAGTGGATGCCATCATATCGAGAAGCTGGTGGGGTCACTTAGATCAACAATACACGTAATTCATTATTGTTGCTATGTATTAACCAAATTTTCACGGCGTGCAGGTATTAAGCCTACGTTTTGAAGGCAGAAGCCATGCATTGAGATATCTCGTATACACTGTGGATTATGGATCATGGTACATATAGTGAGTGATGAGTTGAAGTGTATGGCTTCATGTATCTTTATCATCATATTAGAGATTGTAGTGCGAAAGATCATGTTATTACTTATACATTTCACAAAAGAGGATCAGATGCTTATATTCTACAAAGGCGTCACGAGGACCAATTACGGTAGTGATAGGGGTGGCAGATAATCTTATCTTGTTGAGAGGGAGTGCTGAGATTGCAACAAGATATGAGCTTAGTAGCAGTCGCCTACTGCTAAGTGGGGCTGGCAGGCATATTTTTGGCGAAAGTCTATTTTTTTAGGACATAAGGATTATGTTTTGGTGATATGGGGTGATGTTACTAGGATGGTTGGTCAAGTTAAAAATATATGGACTTTTGTTTAGACATATTAGCGACCTATTTTTAGATTGCTACCGTATGATACAAATATTATTAGCTCTATTCAATATTTGGACTTGTAAACATACCTATTCTCTTGAAAGCACTTCGCTATGGCATGATGGTAGAGGAGTCAGATGTATGAAATTGGTGCTATTCTATGTTATGGGAGCTATTGCATGGATACTTAATAGAACTCATGTGAGAAGGTTTGTGAGTTGATTGGAGGAGTTAATGAGCTAGTTCAAGTGAATAATCTATAAACATAGTTAAATTGAAGCAATAGTTCAACTGATTAATACACTAGGTGTGAAGGCGTGAATTAATTATTAATCAATTCACTAATTATAAACTCATTAATCAACTAAAGAATACACGAAGAATTTTTAGTGCAAGTATGGATAGTTTAAAGGGAGACCAAGTGTAGATAGTGAAAGATGGTGTTAACTATCACAGACGAGTTGCTGTATATTTGTAACTACTTCGTTGATTGGAGGGAACCCATGAGGATTGTGGCAAGACAAGCAAAGGTTCAATATTTAATGAGTTGTCCACAAGATCATTACGCAAATGTAGGCCCGCTATCGTGTAAGGTGAAATAGAGCATGTTTTTGTTGACTAAATGATTAGTAGCACTGAGGTTGAAATAGAGTCAGAGTGACTTTGTATTAAATGACTTACATGATCTCTATGACATATAATATGTTGTATAGTTGGGGCTTTACTTTAAGATTTCTCATGAAACATTTACATCATATGGTGCGAATGTTTATGGTTTTACAAAAGTGAACTGATTTTATCGCATAATGATCAGCTTGTAGAAGAGACTTACTGTAACGAAGCTGTTAAAGGTGTGGATCGTGAGAATTGGTGAATAATATATCGCTTATTCAATCTTTCTACAAATTGAAATGGAAAATCTGCTGAAGCTAGTGCAGATATCGAAATAGATGTTGTTGGTGGACAAGGTACAATTTAGTTGTAACAGAATTAAAGGTAGTATATTAGTTCTGTTAGCAAATCAATAATCCAAGCGATGAGCAACCAACAAGAAGGTAATTAAAGATACACTCAGGAGAGATTTAAAGGAATTAAATATTACTCATCTACAATCTGATCTCATGCAACTAAGGATTTACTATTATTAGTCAGTATGCATTTCGTATCCAAATGGAGACCCAATCTGAGTTCTATGTGAAAGGGAGGTCGACTATTAGTTGTGACATTATCTCGCTAGCACACATGTAGAAAGAAAATACCCATTGAGTGTTCTATGATACTTGCGTAATGAAGGCAACCAAGAATTCCTATCTATTTAGGATCTATCATCGAGTGGACTGCACAAGCAAGACATTCTGTTTCTGAGGTTAGATTAAGCTATGTATATTGGGATTTTGTATATGACAAATGGTGAGACAATTATCCTTCATGTACCAAGGGCTCTTGTGAGAAGAGTTTTTGTATGTAATTTTTTTTCAAGATCCATTCTTAATATGGAAGCAATAGAAGATAGTAGGGCTTTAGCTAGTAATATTTCCTTCAGGGAAATTATCTCGTTTGTCCGTGATTTATCTTTCTCTTCATGTTCATGTGATTAGCGACATTTATGTTTTTAATTCCACAAAATATTTGTAGTGAATAAATTCAGTATTTAACTTTGTTAGTACATTGTAAAAATAGATCGGTAATCCAAGATATACATGCTTGTTGTATAATTTATACATGGTATCATGAGCACAAGAAATTACAGTATGGAAGGTAGAGCTAAGTTTGTGATCGATAGAATTCGTTAATTTGCGTAAAGACTTTCTTTGAAGGGCATAAACCGATTCAAGATTGAAATGGATTTCAATGGCTTGAGGTTAGAGTATTCACTCAAGGAAGTACCAAATCAAGATTTCTGGAAGGATAGGATGGAGGTAGTACTAGAAGACAATGGCTTGAAGGAATTCATTGACAAAGATGTTCAAGCCAGATGTTGTAGATGTTGCCAATTCTGATGCATGGAAAGAAAGTAAGGGCAGAGGAGCATCCGCTGGAGGGAGTACAAGTCACATTGTCTCAAGCCTCCATGGGAAAGCCAATGCCCATATGTGCCATGTTGAAGGTTTTCTTTAAATATCTATTCCAAAGCAAAAGAACGACCTTATGAAATTGGCACCCAAAGATAAACTCAGAAGATCAAGATGGAAAAGGTAACACCAATCCAAAAAATCTCAACAAGCTGGTCTACTGCCTGATGAACTCAGGAGTGTAATGGTGTTGTTGATGAGATTTTGTGAGAGCTTTGGATCTTCCTGAGATTTTATGAAGAGTTGGCATATTATCAAGACTCACAATAAGGGAAAATTTCTAGATTGGGAACGACCGTGGTCGCATTCCAGGCAGAGGAGTTCGTATGGACATTCATCTAAGAATGAGGATGAAGAGTATTTTTATTTGGTCATGAAGGTGAGGAAAGGGAAAGGGAATAACTTCTCTAATCCGATTCCCAAAGTCAAGAAGGGGACAAACCAAAGTAGAAGTGTTTTCATTGTCACGGTAATACGGGCATTTTGCTACTAACTCATCCACAAAAGAAGAAGAAAAGAAGTTTGTTGGATTTTAGAGGCTCGTGAGGCCCTTCTCACACTTAGCTTCTCATTTTTTATTAATCGTGATGTGACAGTTCCAATGTATTGGGATCGTGTGGTATTTGGATAGTGGGGTTTTCAAGGAGTCAGAGATAAGGAAATTTTGAAGACTTGAGTGAGAAAGATTCCGTATGCATATTGAGATGGGTGACGACGAATGGTACAATGCTACCGATATTGGTGCCAATACCTTTCGTAAGGAGTCAGTAAACAATTTTCATTAAAATATGTGATGCATGTACTGTGTCTCAAGAAAAATTTGGTCTCATTCACAATGTTGGAGGACAAAAGCTTGACGTTGTTGTTAGTGATGGAAAAGCTTTCCTGCGACATAAAACAATGGTTCAAGCTAAGAGGATAGGGATTCGAGTTAAGAATATATACAAGATGGAGGTAGATCCCTGCACTGCCATGATGGGAAAGGTGGAAAAAGTGGTCAGCCGGGATGAGGGCAAATTATGGAACTGGTGATTAGGCCATCTTCATCATGGAGCCTTGAATTTCATGCAACAAATTTCTACTGGACTTCCAATGGGAACACTTGCTCAATCAGATTAGTGCAAGGGTTGCACCATGGGGAAGTATGTACAAATTAATTCTTTCATGAGAAGGAGGATCGTGCTTCGTGGATCCTTGAGAGAGTTCACGACGTGTGGACCATTCTGGTTTCTTCAAATTTAAAAACATACTATGCAATATTTTTTGATGAATTTTCTCGTAAATGCTGGATCTTCTTCATGAAAAATAAATAAAAAATATTGTCTAAGTTCTGTGAGTTTAAGGAATTGGTGGAGAAAGAGTCGGGGAAGCAAGTGAAGGCTCTTAGGAGCGATAATGGTGGAGAATACATCTCTAACTAATTCAATAACTTCTACAACAAAGAAGGAATTCGAATAAAAATCATAGTGCCTCATAACCCAAAGTAGAATGGGGTCACGGAGAGGAAGAACCGAACGATCGTGAGTACAGCACGAGCGATGTTGCATGATCAGGGCCTACCAATGCATTTGTGGGCGGAAGCATGCAACATTTTAGTTTATGTGCAAAATCATTGTCCTCAGAGTACTTGGCATGAGTACACCTAAAGAGGCTTTCACCGGTAAGAAACCCGATGTTTCACACTTTAAGATTTTTTGGTTCATTTTTTATGTGCATGTGACCAAGGATGCCACAAAGAAGTCGAACCGATGTAAATTGCTGGGATTTTTGTGGGGTATACAAAACCCCATAATTATCATGTGTATTTTCCAAACAAGTTAATGACCTGTCAGGCGACGGGAAATAAAATTTGATGAGGGAAAAGCTCGGGGGTTGTCCCTTGAGAGGGAGTTGACTCGCATGCAAAGGAGGAACCGCCGGTTCCCAAGGATGAGTCTCAAGATGTGGATCACCACATGAGGAGGTTCATGGAGGGAGGAAATCATTCATGCAAAGCCATCCATCGTAAATGGAAGAATGCGCACTCACTAAGCCGGTAGGCCGAGACTTGATGTTGCACCGAATTTAGAGCCCATACTCACAATGCGTACAAAGACACCGACCGACGACCGGATACATGGCTCTTATGAGAAAAAATGTATTGTGAATGAACCATATTCTCTGCATAAAGTGTATGCAACAACGTACTTGGGTTGATGCAATGGTGGAGGAGTATGAATCCATTGTCAAAAAAGTGCATGGGAGGTAGTCCCAAGACTGGTCGACAAATCAATGCTAGGCTCAAGATGGATCTACAAGGTAAAGCAAGATGTTGATGGGAGTGTGGAGAAATACAAGGCCATATTTGTGGCCTAGGGCTTCTCACAGATCGAGGGATGATTATTATGAGACTTTTTCACCTATCGCAAGGTACTCTTCCATAAGATCCATCCTTGCACTCTCAACGCTTATGGGCTAGCGCATTCATCAAATGGATGTGAAAACTACGTTTCTCAATGGGATCATTGAGGAAGAGGTGTACATAGAGCAGCCTGAAGGTTTCGAGATCTTCAACAATGAGTTTCATTTGTGCAGACTCAAAAGATAATTGTAAATAAGCAAGCACCCCATGATTGGTACACTCGTATAGACAACTATTTCACCGTACTAGCTTCACCAAAAGTACAAGATGCAAACCTATACCGTATTGTGTTTGATGGTAAGTTATTGATCATTGTTATTTATTTTGATGTCTAATTTCGATCGATGATGAGCAGCTTGATAAACTCATGCAAGGAGGATCTTGCAAGGAGTTCAAAATGAAGGATATGAGTCTCCTTCATTATTTCCTTGGATTGGAAATTCGAAGAAATGCGATGGTGAAATTTTTGGTGGTTCCAAGGCAACTATGCAAAGGAGATATTGGGTAAGTTTAACATAGAGAGTTGCAAACCTAAGGATACCCTCTTCTGGTGAAACTCTGGAGGAAAGAGGATGCTACTTCGGAGAGGTAGTGGATGCTACTATCTACTCTATCGCTAGTGGGTTCTCTAAATGGTCTAGTTAACCAACCGAGCCGAAGCTATGGTTAATCCTACCAAGCTCTTTTGGAAGGTGGGGGGAAGGTGTCCCGAGACACCGAGGGGCACATCGCAGTATGGTCTATGGCATGTGATGACTAAGGAGTGAAGCCGCATGGTTTACGTATGCGCATTGGCCGGAAGTCGATCAGACAGAAATACCACATTAGGGGGGATCTGTAGCATTGGGTCGACAACAGTTTCTTGGTACAGCAGGAAATAACGATACATGGCACTCAGTTCAATGGAAGCGGAATACATGGCAGCAAGTCAAGATTCATGTGAGGCTATCTGGATGTTGAAAATGCAACAAGATGATCGAGCTTAGTGAAAAGAAGTCGCTCATCATGTCTGCAGGCTATTTTTGCCAAAGTCTATTTTTGCATTTATGTCTATATTTAGACATATGGATCATGGTCTATGAGTTATATGATGTTGTTTATGGATGATCAAGTCAAGTTGGTAAAAATAGATGGACCTCTATTTTTAGACATTGGGCGAATCTATTTTTAGACCTGTCAGTTAAAATAGAACACCAAATATTATTAACCCTTAATAATATTTAGACTATAAACATTATCTTATCCTCTTCGAGCACTTCGCCTTGATGCTTCGGATATGGCACATGCAAATTGACAGAAGGAACACATTTTTCCTATGGGTTAGTTGAGCTATTGCATGGTTGACTTCAAATAGAACTCATGTGTTAAGAGTTTGGTGGAGTTGTGTCTTGCTTAACTTAGTTGAACTAGTTGTATTTACTCTTAACCGAAAATACACTCAGTGATGTGAAATAATTATTAATTAATTCACTAATTATTAACTCATAAATCAACTAAAGAATACATCGTTAACCCAATGGCTGGAGCGCCTTAGTGAGACCGTTAGAGTGTGGGTGAAAGGGTGAGTCTACTATCACCAGACTATAAATTGCATGAGATTTGCACACACATTGATCGAGATTTGCCAATGAGGATTGTGGCAAAGACAAGCCGTGGGATTTTAACTTGACATCATTCATTCTCATCTTGGATTGTGCAAGAGAGGTAGGCGTACTCAGGAGGAGATTTGAACCCGTGACTCGTTCATCTTCCGCGTTGCCTGTGTAGCATGTGAGATAGTGGCCGAGAGCCGTGAGAGCTTTGTGCTATGTATTGTTACATGTTCTCTATCATTATACACATATGTGATAGTTTGGGGTTTTCATTGTATGCTTTTCCCCATTACATACCGTGTTATATGTGTGCTTGATTATGTTTTAATGTGCGCATGCGAATCGCTTTCTATTTCCGCATATTGATGATCAATTTGTGAGAAGAGGTTATGTATTATGCATGAAGCTTAAATAGTGTGTAATCAGGATACAATCTCTGAATAATTTATCTATTATTCAAATTTTCACATGGTATCGTGAGCGAAATTGATCACTTCCGCATCTATTACGTTGGATTACAATTTATTTCGGTAGATAAGAGTCCGTGTCGCCGTAGCCTCTAGATCCATCCTTTCTTCGAAAGGTGACATATCCAAAGAAATGCCCCTGCTACCGATCTCTCCGTGCTAGAAATACTTTGTTCTCGCATCGTGCTTTTGCTGAGTTTTGAGCCGGTGGAATTCGAATTTGGCAACAGTTGTTTTCTTGGTGTCAAAGTCAAAAAATGTCTTTCAAATTCCGATTGCGATTGGAGCATGCCCTCGAGGAAGCTCGAATATATTGCATGGAGAGACAGGATGGAGGGTGTTAGATGACAATTCAAGTTGAAGGAGTTCAGATGCCGAAGTCCCAAAGCTTCACTCGATGTCGCTCAAGTTGAGGCTTGGCAAAAGAAGACGCAAAATGTCAAAGGATTCCGTTGAGGCGAAGGACTCACATTGTATCCGGCATCAAGATGGAAAAGCTTCTCCATACTTGATGAAAGCGTTGATAGATTTATTCCAAAGCAAGAGCAACCGCAGGAAGTTGGCTCTCAAGGATAAACTCGGTACACACAAAGATGGAGAAAGGCAACAAGATGCCCAAGTACATCACTTAAGTTCATCCAATGGCAGGATGAGTCGGGAAGTGGGGGTGACCGTAGATGATGAGGAATTGGTGAGCTTGGCTCTCCTCGGGCTTCTCGAATATTTTTGCATGCTCATCGTGATTCTATCAATGGTCAGAGAAATTTCCAGGATGGGAGCGACTTTGCCTGATTCGTGCAAGAGGAGATAAGGCGTGATTACTAGTGGATGGATCTTCATCAAAGGCATCCGATGAAGAAAATTGCACTTTTGGTCGCCAAAGCAAAGAAGGGGAAAAGAAATAAAGCTTCTCATTCCTGCGAAAGGCAAGATGTGCAGACATGTCCAAGGTGAAGTGCTTTCACTGTCACCAACACTTCGACATTATGCCACAAATTGTCCGCAGAAGAAAACAAGGTGTTGGTTGATTCTGCTTTCTTCTCTCCGGGAGAGGCCTTAGCCTCAGCTTTGAGCTGGATTTTCCACCGATCGCATGCTTGGTCTCTGCGGTGATGGGATCAGTATGGTTCTTTTGAGCAGTGGTGCATATTTTCACATGACCGGAGATCGAGATTTGTTTTCGTATCTGGATGAGAAAGATCTTGGAGTGCACATCGAGATGGGGGATGATGGTAGATATAGTGCGACCTAAGATTTCGTACTCATTTCCCTTTTGAGAGGGAGTCTCAGAACCCTTCGCATTGAAGGAAGTGATGCATGTTCTAGGATTGAAGAAGAATCTTATCTTCGTGGCGATGTTAGAAGACAAGGGATATGATGTTGTCTTCGCAAAGGAAAGGCTTTCTTCGTAGTAAGAAAACTCGGAGAAATCCCAAGATAGGGGTTCGAGTCAAGAACCTTTTATCAATTGCAAGTAGATGGCTGCGCAACAATGGCATGCAAGGCGAAGTAGTGGTGAGTCGAGATGATGGCGAGCCGTGGCAATCGTAGATCGGGGCCACCTTTCACCATGGAGCTTTGAAGATACTCTGCAGATATTTCATCAAGGCCCAAGGGCACTCTTGCATAGTCGCATCAAAGGCAAGGTACTCTGTAGGCCCCAGAAAGCCACCTTTCACGAGAAGGACAGTCGCGCCACGACGATCCTTGAGAGAATTCACACGTACGTGTGTGGAATTTTTCGCAGCTTTGACAGAAGCACAGTACTATGTGACTATGATGATTATTCACGAAATGATGGATCTTCTTCTGCGCAAGAAGAAGAGCGCAGACATACTCAAAGTTCGTGAGTTCAAGGCGTCGTGTTGAGAAGGAACTCAGAAGCATGTGAAGGCTCTTAGAGCGAAAATGGTGGTGAATTCATCTCTCGGCGAATTCAAAGACTTTTGGCAGCAAGTATGGGATTCGAAGAGATCACAAGACCACAACCCACAAACATATCGAAGGCTGAGCTGAAGAATGGTAACACCGGGTGCCGTACTTCGGCGATGTCGTACGACTGGGGCCCACTCATTCACTTCTGTGGGTGGAGGTAAGATGCAACACCGCAAAGATATGTGCAAGAATCGTTGTCCCCGCGGGAAGACACTGGCATGAGTACACCCGAGGAGGCGTTTTCGGTAAGAGGCCCGATATTTCATTTGAGGATTTTTTGTCTACCTATCTACATGCATGTGATGAAGGATGCCGTGAAGAAGTCGGGAGCCGTATCGCAGGTTGGGATATTTGTGGGGTACACCGATATGCCCCACAATTATCGTGTATTTTCCGTACAATGCAAGACCGTTGTGTGACGGGATATCAAATTTCGTGAGGAGAAAGCAGTGACATAAACTATTGAGGGAGCCACCCACGCAGATGAGGAGCTATTAGTTCCTAAGGATGAGCTTCGTGATGTGGACTGTAGCCACAAGATGAGGTTCATGGAGTGGAAGAGACCACCATGCGCCAACCACCGCGGCGGCCGCACTATATGAAGCCGAGCGACTCGGCTCAAGATGCAAAGAAGGTTGTAGGAGAACCCACAACACAAATGTTGCACAAGAGACAACATCGGACCGGCACATCGGACACATGGCTCTGTGAGCAAATGTGTCGTGACAAGAGTCATCCTCTTTCGAGAAGTCAGGAGGACCCCGCATGGGTAGATTCCATGGTGGAAGAGTATGATTCGATTGTCGTAACAAAGGCATGGGAGATTGTCCCAAGACCTAGAGGGAAACTGGGGCAGGGTTCGAGATGGATATACAAATTGAAGCTGTGCGGTCGACGGGGAGGTGGAGAAGTACAAGGCAAGATTTGTTGCCCGAGGCTTCTCAAAGATAGAGGATCGATTATGTGAGGAGACCTTGCACCTCGTCGCAAGGTATTATTCCTTACGATGATCCCAGCCCCCAAAGACAGCATGAGGTGGCACATTCATCGTATGGATGAAGATCGTGTTCCTCAACGAAGTCATTGAGGAGGAGGTGTACATAGAGCACCAAGGTTTCGAGATCTTCAGCAGCGAGTCGTATGTGCGGTGCTCAAGAGAGCACTTTATGGTTGAAACAAGCACCTCGTGCTTCGTACACATGGATGTACAAATATTTCAACCCCGACTTGGATCTTCCAAGAGTGAGGCGGATCCTAACTCCGTACTCGCATTGTGGTGGAGGGGAAGCGTCGATCATTGTACCGTATGTAGATGATCCGATTTTGACGGTGATGAGCCGTTGATACTTTCATGCAAGGAGGATCTTGCAAGAGAGTTTGAGATGAAGGACTTGGGCCTCTTCATTATTTCCCCGGGATTGAAATTGGGCAGCCAGTGATGGACTATTTCTTTCTCTGTGGTAAGTATGCCCGGAGATACCGGGATAGTTCAACATGCATGGCCGCAAGCTCGTTGATACTCCTTCCCGGAGGTTGGAGGAAGGAGGATGCTACTTCGTGGAGGTAGTGGATGCCATCGTTTATCGTACAATGGTGGGGTCGCTATATCCGGTCAGCCACACGACCCGATATGTTACGTCGTTAACCAGCCGCAAGTCACGTTGCTTTCAAACCAAGCTCTTTCCGGAAGGGGCAGCAACTTACAGTATTGCGTTATCTTAGAGGCACATTGGGATATGGTTTGTGGTGTTTATTAGGAGGATGAGGTGAAGCTATTTGCCTTCATTTTATGCGATTGGGCAGTGGAGCCCAACTGACAGCAGGAAGACAATATCCTGGAGGGATTCTTCGTGATTTGTCGATAGTAGTTTCGTGCTTAAGGAAGCAGAGATCCGTGGTACCTACTTCTCGTAATATATTTATATATGGCGCGCAAATCCCACGTACGTTAGCTATGGATGAGGAAGATTCCGGTCGCATTGTTCGCCTGCGACTTCCTGAGCCATCGTGATTTATTGTGACAAATCAGTTAAGCGATTAAACTCTCGCTAATCCAATATTTTCATGATAGATCCAAACACATCGACATCAGCACCATCACATTTAGGATTAAAAAGAAGTGAGAATCAGCAAGGATGGCATATTCCTGCTTCGAGGACTGTGTGATGTCGACATTACTTGGCGAAAGCCCACCAGATAAATTGAATACCATAGAGCAAGATAGGGTTGAAGACAATCCATCTTGTTGAGAGGGAGTACAGCCAACAAGATGACGGAGTTTAGTGAAAAGAAGTCGCCTTCACGTGGCCCGCAGTGCTATTTTTGGCGCAAAGTTCATTTTTTAGACTATGTCTATTTTTACATATGGATCATGGTCTATGAGTTGTAGTGATGCTATTTATGGATGATTGGTTTGTTGGTAAAATAGATGGACCTCTATTTTTAGACATTGGGCGGAATCTATTTTTAGACCGGGCCAAGAAACAGAATGTATCACCAAATATTATTAACCCTTAATAATATTTAGACTATAAACATTATCTATCCTCTTGGAGCACTTCAATGGATGTTTTGATGTGGTACATGCAGCTTAAGGGCATGAACACGCTTTTCCTATGGGTTATTTGAGCTATTTCATGGTTGGGATTTTAGTTAGAAAACTCGTAAGGTAGCTTGGTGGAGTCATTGGCGAGACAGCTTGGTGAGCCGTGTTCAGCTTTAATCCTAGTTGAACCAGTTGTATTTAGTCTAACCGACAAATACACTAGTGATGAGTGGTGTAAATTAATTATTAATTAATTCACTAATTATTAACTCATAAATCAACCAAATAATACACCGCTAATCGCAACGCATGGACAACTTAGTGGAGACCGTTAGAGGTGGGTGAAAGGGTGAGTCTACTACTGGGCTTGTGACTATAGTCAGTAAGGAGATTTGCAAAGGTTACTGATTGAGATTGCCAATGAGGATTGCGTAGGGCATGTCATGATTCGAACTTGGATCTCATTCATTCTCATCTGGATTTTGGCAAGAGATGTAGGTAGACTTGTGGAGGAGATTTGAACCCGTGACTTGTTCATCTTCCGTGCTAGTTTGTGTGTAGCATGTGAGATAGTGTTGAGAGCCGTGAGAGCTTTGTGCTTATGTATTGTTACATGTTCTCTATCATTATAATATACGTATATTTGTGTCAGCCGTATGCTTTCCCCATATTACGACCGGTGTTATATGTGTGCTTGATTATGTTTTCTTAATGCGTACGTTAATCGCTTTCTATTTTGATATTGATGATCAATTGTAGAAGAGGTTATGTATTATGCATGAAGCTTAAATAGTGTGTAATCAAGATAATCTCGGTGAATAATTAATCTATTATTCAAATTTCTACACTGGATGAGAAATATCTTGGTTGGTTTTTTTGGTTCTTAGATGGATCCGAAAGTGATTCATTGTGATCATCAAAGTTGCATTAAACTCTCGATTAATCATGTGTTTCATGATAGGGTCCGGGCAGGCGTATATCTCGGGTACCATCATTCCTAGGAGATTGTGTGCAGAGGAGGATCATGTTGCTTTAGTACGTCCCATGGAAGACCGTACGTACATTATGATGAAGGTACTCACCAGGAGAAAATTCGAATACTCATAGAGACAGGATTGAGGTGAAGGATAATCCTTTTAAGTGAAAGGAATTTTTGACATCTAAAATAATATTCAACACCCACACCTAGTGTATTAAGCACTGCTGTATTAAGCACCTACACTAGGTGGGGGCCCACAAAGGCTATTTTTAAAAAGGGGTATATTTTTATTATCCCTTAATTTAGATGGACATTAAACCGTAATATATTCTCAATGTGGACTTGAAATAGTTAACCTAAGTGGAAAATATAGTTAGCTAGTGGATTTCGAGTTAGAGGTTGAAGCCGGTGGGACATGCAAAGTAATTCTAGTTATACCGTAGTTAGAAGTGCAAAGAAAAAAGGTGAGTTGGTGCAAGTTGTAAATCAATTTAACCCGCCGTTAGTTGTAATCGAAGACACCGTGTGTTTCGCACATGGACTAACCGCCTCGTGGGATCCTAACTCGGCGATTGCAGTGAGACTAAAGCCCGGCGGCTTTTATTCAATGTTAATTGTGATTCCAACATAAGAGATCTAGTGAATTAAATATTAATTAATTCAAAATCAAAGGATCTCACGATTAAATCGAGGATTTCGATTATTATTAGTCGCATGCATTTCAGATCCGGCGGGAGACCCATTGGAGTTCTAAAGAGAGGTTGACTACTTTGCTTGTGACATTATGTGCTTTCACATATGCACATGCAAACACCCACCTGAGTGCCCATGATACTTGCAAGGCCAAGGCAGAAAGAATTATTATATTTTAGGGATACGATGTTACCTAGACGGCACAAGGCAGCTACCAGAGGTCGAGAATTGGCTGGTGTGTTGGTTAGTTTTTACATATGAGCGTGTGAGATAATTAGTCAAGGTACTAAGGGCTTCTTGTGAGAATATTTTTTGTATGTAATTGTTTCCATGATCCATGCGACACATAACAGAACATAGGCTTTAGCCATGTTTTCCCTCGTGAAATTACATGTGTTGTGTTTGATTGATCTTTTCCTTCTTGTTCGTTATGATTAGTGATTGTGTTTTTAATTTCTAAAAGAAATATTTGTAGAAGAGATTCGTATTTAACTTTAGTACATTGCGTAAATAGATCAGGTGAATCCAACATATACATGCTTATTGTATAATTTATACAAGGGGATAAGGTCACTCGGCTCGAGACCTCAAAGAGGCATTAAAAGTATAAGTAGTGGAACCATTAAGGAGGATGTGGAGAACATCGCAGAGGATATAAGAGGATATCCACCTAATCCACATTAGATTTCTAAATACGAGGCTTGTAGTATCCCAAGAGGAGGTAGGTCCAACCACAAGTGTAATAGGCATTCGAGATGTCAAGTTTGATCATCATTCCCTTGGAGCCGAGGATTTTAATGTAAAATGGATGGCTTTCGGTTGCCACTATCCCACCGATGATTTGGCAAACCTTTGACAAAGCTAGTTTTTCTAGGACACTAGTGTCGGGAGGAGAGGTCGAGCTAATTCCCACCATGATAATGGAGTTGTTTTGAGACAACATTAGACAAATAGATGGCTCGAAGCTCCGGCTCCCTTTTAATTTTAATATTTCCGGCATTAAAGACAAAAAAGTAGTTTTGAGAGCCGTGTACCTTTTCTTGACCCACCGGATTCTTCACTACCCCCCCAGATATCTACAGTCATGATTTCGAAGCCAAGCCACCGGTAGAATTTTTCCATAACCGTTTTGGTCTCCGGCAACCTTGTTTTTGGACAAACCGATCACCGAAACCATTTATAAAGTGACCGTCTTCAATAGGTGCCAGTTTTGATCTTTTGTTTACCGCCTGGGGTATATGCCTTGTGATCCGTCAATTGCCCTGCACCTACCGCAGTTCGGTTCACATAACATTTGAAAATGCTTGACCATTGGTGTTTTCCATTTCTTCCTTTTGTACCAAATTATTCCCTCCCGGGGTCCAACAAGGAGAATATTAGGTTGTGTTGTCTATGTTGCCATTGTCTTGTGGAAAAATCTGGTGTTCCTTTCCCCTTCCCTCAACCATTGGACTCTTGATTTCTTCCTCCATAAGATCTCCTCTTGCTTCCTCCTTTCATCAATATCCGTCACCAACTTACGTTCCTCCTCTACCAAGGCTTATAATTAGCCCTGTGTTATCATTCTTTGTTGAACCTACTTCATACAAGCTTGTAGTCATTCTTTTTCTTTTTGGATGTGCCCGAACTCTTCTTTGTTCCATTTCTTGATTTTCTATTTTAACCCTTCGTACCAAGCTGAAATGTGTGCATGAAATTTATCCTTGTTCTCAGCTCGGTCCCACCATTCCTTTACTTTGTCGAGGAAGGATGGCTCGTGCAATAGAATGACCAAACTTGAAGGGCCTATTTCTGAAAGGCCCTTGCTTGAGATCTATCTCAGTCCGACAGCGAATGATCTAAGCCCAAACATGGTAAAATCGAGGCTTCATAAGATCCCCTGATGCTAGGAATCGGTCCAATCATGAGGCCACCCGGTGCGCCCCTCGCCCCCGCGCGTTAGTCTAATTCTATTTATGAAAATATAATGGCACAAACCGCCCCGCTCACCGAGCTAGCTCGAAACTCGGGCTTGAAAAACAAGGTATGTCCGATACTAAGCCGCCCATGTAGGGAAACCGCCTATAATAATCATCTCACCGCCCCCGGGTATAGGGAAACCGGTGTATCAAGAATAATTGTTATGCACCAAAGGATGAATTCAGACTTATCAGTAAACAAACAAACAAGAAGCCGTAATATGTTGCATATAACCGCATCGCTAACAAAATAGGAGAGGTTTTAAGACCATACTCGCGCCTCGACTGGCTGCCTGGGCTGAGTGGGCAGAGAGTTGCGCTTCCTCCACTATTGGGCAGCTGAATTTTTCACTGTGATCCTCCTCTTCGTGGCCGCCGTTGGGGTCTTCGCATCTCCGTTCGCTTCCGCCTTACTCACATCGGAAGATGGGCTGTGGCGGTGGTTGGCCAAGCCAATTCGGTCTGTGAGGGCGCTCAAGAGGTAGAAGCTGGCGGGGCGAGGGTCAAGCGGAAGAGAGGGATGAGGAATGAAAGGAGCTGAATCAAAGCCACGCCTGAGAGTTGTGGCAGTATCCTCACGAAGGGTAATAGTGATAAGTCGTAATGGAAGGCCGATTAAAACACTCGTCAAACCTTAATTCCGCTCGCGTGTCCGTGCGAGGGAATGACTGCTAGAAGGCAAGAGAGGGGGTGGAGAGACGAGAGGGGCTACTGTGGTCTACCATGCTCGTAAACAAAGGTGAAATCGCAGAAAGTTCTCGCCGAAGAGGGGTGTTCCCCCGCCGAGCCCTCTCGAGCGCCGCTCGCGCTCATGCGTGGCCTAAGTCGAGGCATGGCGAAATCTCGTGAGCCGTGCCGAGAGTTTCGTTAGTCCGAAGAGGAGCGGCACAGAATGAGGATCCGTACCAAGTCGACGCAGCAGAAGTTGAGACCGAGCAACCGAGCGTTTGCCAATTGCAGCAAAAGCGTTGTTTGAGAAATGCGCTCCTTTAACAAATTCGATGCAATTGCAAGAGAACACCTTCGCTCGTGGGCCGTGCGAGCGCCGTCTGCTAGCAAAGGTGGAAATCACCATTTAAAGGAACCATACCAAGACGCAAAGAAATCGAAACTCGCGTACCACCGTAGCTCGCAAAACCGTTGAAGGAGGCGTGAACCGTACTTCAAGAATGAACATGTTATGCTTGCTGGGCGAGAGTGGGAGCAAAGCCATCCGCCCTCGCAAATTAAATGTCGTGTTAATTACGCCGTGGGTGGCCATGTGGCCTCCACGCGCTCGGTGTGCTCGGGGATATGGCTCGTGAAGCGCTGCCCCCACAACTCTAATTAACAACCGCATCCTGGATTTTGATCAGCTTGCACCGTTTGATGTAGTTATGTAATGTGTTCTTTTCATGAATAATATGAAGGGGTCCGTGATAAGAGAGTCCAGTATTGGCCGACTCCCCAGATTGGCCAGGGAGGTCCGGCACTCTTATCGCTTTCTCTTCGGTGTGAACAAAGGATATGGCTCGATTGTGGTTCAACCATCTCAAGTGAGCATGTGGAGGCGAGAAGCCATTCGGGCCACCTAGTGGAAACTTTGTTAGTACCGGGCACCTCGAAGGAGTTGGGTAGCTATGGCGATGAGGATCCGTGAGTCTCCTCACTATGATAAAGAAGATCAGGCCAGGGAGAGAGGAGAAGTCCTTGCTGTAGTCCTTCGAGCTCCGCCGAGTTATTGGTGTCCCACCCTATGAGCCATAATATATAGCAAGAGCATTGCCTTCTAATTTCTAAGAATGCCCTCCGAAGCCTCGCTCGGTCCTCGGATTTCCTTGAAGCACCGTCGAAATTCTAGTTTTGTAGATGCTCGTAGGAGGAGGGGCTTCAATGGATTGGGGCGTCTCGCTTTTTTTTGCTTAGAGGTGTTTGGTGTGACCTCGATCTTTAGATGCCAATTGTGCCAAACCGCCGTTTTCCGGTTGTTTGGGTAGACTTTCCCCTTGCCAGGTGCAGAGCAACAGCTTTTCCGAGATTTTTACCGAAATTGTCCCAAAGGATGTCCGGAGGATTGATGTTTCAAGACCTTGCTTTCTTCAAAGAGTCCGATGAAGTTGTGGATTGAATCCTCCGAGAAAGTTTAAGAGGGTAGTTAGGCGATACTGGGCTGTATATTGACCGTAGATTTATTAAACCCTTTTGGTTTGTCATATCTTCAATATATTTTGTCCATAGTTGATTGCTGTATATGTCAACATATGTTGAATGTCATTTCTCCGCCATAAATTGGCATTGAGATGGGGCCTATGTATCCATGCTTGAGCAAGTTGTCCTGTAAGGATCCTTTTATGACTAAGTAGTTTAGCAGTAGCTCCAGCTGGCGTCTTGAGCCCGCATAAATTGCTAAAGCCCGCCTTTGGGAAGTGAATCCTGATGTATTTATTGAAGTTGTTTTTGTGGTGAACATCCCCGATTTCCAGCATCCTCAACGGCGACACGTTCTTCCTAGTATCGTATCTTCTTCGCGTACTTCCGTTGAGGGCACCTAGTGCTGCTACTAGAATAAGTATAATAGTGGTGTATGTTGCCACGTTCTAAATCATCGAGGGCATTGTGAGTTCAGCTTCATTGACTTTGATTACCATCGGTTTGGGCGCTGTTGATAGACCGAGAGTTCAGTGAATATGGATGTTGGCTTACGAAATCGCCCAGACCACAGTTCATTTTCGATTTCCTGGGAATCAGTTGTATGAGAGCAAAAAGGTTGGCAAGATTCCGAGGAGGAACTAAATTTTCTGTGAGCTCCGATTGTGTTCAAAGGGGTCCGTTATTAGTATATTTATCGCCTCATATTTTTGCTCATGTTTTGGCGATTGGAGGAGCCGCCCACTGTAGAAATTGCCCCATGACCGCTAAGGTGTGATTTCTTGTCCTGCAATTTCCGTGATGTCAGAGTAATGTATGATTTACCAATCTGGTTTACCATGCTTATCGAGGTGTAAACTTCATAGGAATCGCTCTTGCAATTTTTTGATTTGATTAAGGACTCACTTTGGAGCAAAGTAAGTACGAAGAGATAGTAAAGTCATAGATTGCGTAAGATCATGATGAGGATGAGTCTCAAGGAGATGTTGAGTCACTTTAGTCCAAGAAGAAAAAGTCAGCTTTCCAAATTTTCTAGCAAAAGATTTCGTGAGGCTGATAATTTACAATGAGGGGAGCCGTTGGTATTTGGATGGGAGATGGCCGGAAGGTGTTCAGATTCTGTGGTGTCGCTTTGAATGAGAGGAGGGTGCAAAAGAAGATTTAGATTTAGAAGGAGGCCATGCCGTGAGTTTAGAGAAGAGATTATGGATAGTTTAAAAAGATCTTGCTTCGGATCAAGGAACTCAAGAGTAGTTGTTGTCATCAACAAATTGTTGATGAGTTGCAGGAATCCATGAAGAGAGACCATGTATTTTACTGAGAAGGGCAACATTGCGAATGAAGCTGTTAACACTTTCCTAGATATAAGAATTTAAGATGAAAGGAGAAAGGGGGTCTCCTTTGCCTAATGCTCTCATGTTTGGAAAGGTATGGAGTAGATGCTATTGATACAATGAGAATAGGTTGTGATGAGAGACATGACTCATCTAACGACATATGAATAAAGCTGTGCTAAAAGGATGTTGAATAGTTGCTGAATTAAGCGACAAAGTTGAGCAGGACAATTGAGGAGCATCTAGAAATTTACGGCGAGAGTATGGATAATCAAGGCGTGAGGATGATGTCACCCATGATGGTTTTCCTTCAATCCATTCCATTTGTTCTAGCTTATAAGGAGAGGGCGTAGGTTTAATCATGGCTATGACCTTGGAAATGATTTTAAATTGAGGCATTGCGAGGGCAATTACCTGGAACTTTTCCGGCGTTGTACGCTTTTGGAACCAGTATGAATGGCATTTAATGAGGGTGTAGTCAGCGATGTTCTCCGATCTTCCCACTAGCTCGCCGACTTCTTCTTTAATAAGACCCCGTGAAGCTCGTGGAGCATTGAGGTAAACCGCCGTCCGGTGCCTTGCCATCCTTCATTTGATTTGTGACGATTAACTTCGAGGTGTTGCGAAGGTAGCATCTGCCAGTTCCTCTCAGACTAACGGGGATAAGCTGCAGATTTGTTCCTATAGCCGCCCGTCGCATCGCGATGGTCTTCCATTGGCGTTTTGAAAATGGCCTGGCAACTTGTTCGACTTCATTGTTCCACTTTGTTCTTGCTGAGGTTATATAGATGTGCGATTTTGCATTCTTCTTTGTATTGGTTGATCCGTAGCACTTTGTGTTTTCCTTAACCAGGTTATTCCCTGATTTTACGCTATTGCATTTTCCTGTTTACGCCGGCCTCTAGCGTTTAGGCGTTCTGTCTTCATGGTTTCATCTTTCCTTCCTATGATTTTTTGGCTGATATCTTCTATTTTGCCTTGGGCGATCTTGATTTCTTGAGATATCGTAAGACAGCAGATGACTCAGCTTTTTAGATAACATGGAGATGCTGAGTTTTTCGTTGAAATTGATAGCGACGCTGAATCCAGGTGTAGGCACCGCCAGTTTATGACCATGTCAATGAAGAGGAGATATCGTAATGTCTAAATCTGAAATTGGCTTTGTACTGGTGTCATATTCAGTCGCTACTGCTATAATGGCCAATGATCGACTTTTCATGTGAAGTACTGAAGTCAGAGAGGTCTCTTCAAAGGGGATGATAAAGCATTGACATGAGGAACGATTTAACTTCGAAGGACTGGTACTCGTTTCTTCTTATTATTTGCTGAATGCATTGCTTGAGAAGGTACGCCTATTAACCACTATTACAAATTTCATGTAGCGCATCCCGTCGCTCTGGCTTTTCTCCTGTTTCGCTCTATCTTGCCATCATGTTGAAATCAGTAACTATCTATATGGGGTAGGTTCGCTGGAGTTGAGATTCGCAGGCGATAGTGCTCAAGCTTCGCCTCGTTCGCGGGAAATAAACATTGATAGATGCCCGCGAATGTTAGTTCCGAGCGGGGTGAAATGCTGCTTGTATGGAGGTGCCAGGCGTTGCATGCAGTGTCGAGAGTTCATAGACAGAAAAGCCCTGCATCATGTTGCAAGTCCTTCAAGATCCGTGATGTATCCATCGGTTGAAGTCAGAATCTAGCCAAACTAGTCGTAGATTTTGTTCTGCAGTTTCCACTAATGCGATTTTGCTTCCTTAAATAAAGAGAAGGTCGCCGCTTTAACAGTTTGGGTGACTGTATAAGCTCTGTAATAAGTAAACTCAATGTTCCATGACATTAACTTCATGTAGAATCAGTTGATAGTGGTTGTTGAATTGTAGCGCTTAGGGCATCGCCCCAGCTCACTACGATGTGCTCCTATGGTGATGGTAATGCCCGCCACCGCTCTTCAAGCTCTTTGATTTCAGACGAGGCTATCCTACCGGCTTCCAGGTTGTATGTCTAGCTTTCTCGCTGGCCGAGGAGCATGGGGAGAAGACCTTTTCCAATTTATCATCTGGAGGGGATTGACGGTGTCAAATTGATGATGGCAAAGCCTTCCTTAATCAGATATACGAAGTCTGGCTTCAGATTCCGGGGTTCGGACACTTCATGAGAATTTTCGTCTCACTGGCTCGTACTACGAGGGCCTGGGTTGGTATTGTGGTTGTCGAGCCCACAGGCCGCCGGGTGCCAGGCAAGTTTGATCTCGCTAGAGTTGTCGGGGCCGCATGGTAGACTCGGAGTTTTTGGTCTGGGATTCGCGAGGCTGGATTTAGCCGGTGTTTCAGGGCCAAGGCCGAGGGGGCCGTGACCCGCTATAGGGCCGACAGTTGGCTGGATCAGGCTGGAGGCGGCAGCAACCATTAATGTGTAGCTGAAATTATTGAAGAAGGAGCTGGTTTCTTACCTCGGCTGGCAGTTTTCATGGTCCCGCCTCTTTTCCAGCCCACCTCTCGTTTGAGCCCTCCGCGCGGCAGGCAGCTTCTCTATAGAGATGTCCTGCATGAGCATCTTCTCAGATTCGAAAGGGGATATGTTCATAGTCTAAAGGTTGAACGACTTCCAAAATCAGTGGTGGTATATCTCTAAACATCCTAGAGGGCTTCATCTAGAGGATTGAACAATGTATAAGTAGTATATAGTGTATCTGTGAGCTTTGTTTCTTCTGCATCTTGATGAATTTCTGTGCTCTTTCCAATTGTTTGAGGATTCTCACCTAATGAGGGGTACATATGATCCATATAAAAAGTCACATGAAGTTTTGAAATCAAGAACTCTACCAGTCTGAGAATCACGGAAGAAAAATATGCCCATCTATTATTTTGTTTCGCTTTTCAAGGTATTTGAAGATCGGCTGTAGCAGTTTCGTCTCAAGCACGTGACGCATCATTTTATTTAGCACGTCCGTGATAGGGATTACCGCTGTGTATTAAATAAATCTCATGATGATGGGGTATGATCTTCGCGTATCGATTCGGAACAGCGTTTATCCGGGTGGCTGTGAGGTTCATCTTTTGGCTTTCTTCTGTAGCAATGGCCGCAGGTGTCGGCGATTTGGGCGTCATTACGGAAGTTTGTTTGTTTACGCTTATGGTTTTTTTGCTGTTTACGCGGACGGGATTCATTATGGCACCGAGCGATAGCATTGCAGCTTAAGGTTCCGACGCCTCTTCGAACAGTTATTTGAGGATTGCCCCATAGCCGACAAGGCATATAGATTTGTTGTTATCATAGGGGTTTTTCAGCAGAGGTTTTCACGACAAGCCTTGTTTAACATACGTTTAATCTTCTCTCGTTAGTATTCTGTATGTGTATCTTATTTATTGTTGACTACAACTATATGCATAATAACTTGTATGTTTTTTAACAGTTTATTTCTGTTCTTTCCTATGCCCTTTTTTTCAGCTTTAGCTAAGTTATTAGGTTGAAATTCTCCTACAGTTTTCAAGTAGTTTTTTCTTTCATAGAATTCTCCTAGCTTCTGCTTTAGCGAAATCTCTCTTCATATATATGTGTGATACCGAATCATCAAATTGGGGATCTATCTTTGTACTTATACCTAAATATCTTTGATAATATCTGTAGTATGTCGAAAAATATCTACATAACCTTTACGTGGGATCCAAATAGTGAATACGTTTTGTAATTTATTTCATATCTATTTTTACTGCTTTCATAAATTTATGTGACTAACAGAATAACTCTATTTTTTTCCTGACATTCAGCTTGGAGAAGAATTATATGAGGCTTATCCTTGTAAAATTATCTAGATAAGTATCTCATATCTTCGTTGTTTATTTCATTATAGGATATTACAATCATTAAACTTTTTGCATATGGTGGAATATTTTCACATGTATTAATTTTACTCGGTGTTCACCAAATACTTTAAGAAGTTGTTTCACTTGTTGGAGCTTGTGTCTCTGTACATTTGGGTCAAGTTTGCATAATTTCAGCAGTATTGACGAATACGAGTCAAAGGGATTTAGTACCAAAGTCTTAATTCATTGTAATGTGTTTAAATGGAAAACTATATCTAAATCATGGTTTGAGCATCATATATGTGCTGCCTAGATAATATATGTATGTGTTGTCGGTGTAGCATATGATCATATCTTGTGATGTGGTTCGCTTAATGTTTTTGTTGTCTGGCTTTTAGTAGCAGTTCTATTGATTTATAGCGAATACTTAAGTCCTAGCTGTAAAGTGACCGTTGTTGTGTGCATTAAGGACTGAATGTACAAAATTCTCGATAGATCTTCAATAAAGAAGATTGTTTTAGAAAATCTATACTTTCATGTGATTGTGTTATTGTCCATATTTTCTAAGATATGAATATTTTTTGTGTTGTTATTTACTACAATGGTTAATCAGATCTATGGAAAAATATTAATGAGATCCGAGAAGTTATCAGGTGGAAAATATCGCCTTCGATGTTAGATGAATAGAACTGATGAAGTATACTTATCATCAAAAGTAAACTATATTAAAGCGTCTGGTGATAATATACGGTTTTGATTCAGATGGTACAGTAATATCCTAAAATAGGGGAGAAATATACAATGTTAGGAATATATTACATTCTAAATTGGAGACTTATGCGTAAAACACAATAATGGGAGAAAGGTACATACATTAAATATATATTAAATGCCAAGATCTAAATGCATCATAATATATCATATGTATAAGATATACAACTTGAGGAAATAATTACTGGCTAGAAAGTGTTAGTATAATTCTTCTGTCAAAAAAATAAAGAATCCACTACATGATAACTAATAGCTCTACAACAATAATGTATGAAATATATTCAGATCTGCAATTATAGTTAAATACAACAAACAGATCTATAAATGGAAAGACATTAAGCAAGAAGAAGAGTTTGTCTATGCATCCAACAGACAATGTTGAAATACGATTTTTGAACAATTTATATTGTTGTGCACCTGGGAGGAAACAAGAAGGTGTATCCAGATCTCCTCGATGGGATGGGTCTTTCAGAAGCCCCGCACTTCAGATCTGGGTTTTGTAGATGTAGAAAACCTAAATGTGAAGGTAGAGCTCAATGTATAAAATGGCGTAATGAGACTAAGCGTATAGATCCAGTGGATCTAATATGCAACAAAGGTGAAGAATGATGGGAAAATCCCTCTCGGTTTATAACAAAATATTGTCCTTCTAGACTAAAGGATTAAAATAATGTTAATCACATCTATGATCCACCTCATGGAATATTTTATTATTATTTGTTATAGCAAAATTTGACTTCAATGAACTTTGATTAGTGAAAAAATAAATAAATAAATGATTTATTTATTTTTTATGAAGTAGTTAGATATAATCAAAATAAATAATGATTTATTTGATTAATGTGTTGATTTGGTCATATTTAACAAGGAATATTATTTAAATAATTATTCCTAGAAAATAATAAGATAACTATACGCATTCACACTTTTGCTTTAAGAAACAGCGATCAAATAATAATTAAATTCATGGCTATCATATTCCTCAGTTTCAATTAATGGCGAGCGCTTTATTTTGGGAAATCAACTTATATGGTGTACTTGGTCCATCTAATGATGAAGAGTTAGATGACTAAAAATGGTGGTAACGATTGCCTCAACAAGGCGTAGCAGTGTCGTGGAGAAAATCAGATGACCGAAGTACGCTGAAGAAGACAACTACTGTACAACAAGTGCTGTCAGAGAGAGAAACAGAAAGTAGATAGGTGTCAAGGACTAGACTTGATAGAGACGAGATCACAGTATTAGTTCTGCGGACAGAGGGTACTGGTGTGAAGGCTTAAAGGCATACCATGCCCGCCGACAGCACAGAAGAAGGGTCCAGTGAACAAGGGACCAATCCAGAGTACAAAATTCGCATAATCAAGAGCTGCATAAAAATACAATGTAATAGTCCCACATACATGTTGTGTCCGGGATAATAAATGACTAGTACAATATCCGAGTAATAAGAGATAAATACAACCCAAATGCCTCTCAGAATACACAGCAACTGACTCATAATACGCAAATCATAGTGTCGGGGTGGCTAAGGCCAACATCATCAAAATCGAAGCATCAAAGGTCAAGTAATGAAGAGGTCATCCGCATGTGAAGGCCTGTAGGCCACCCTTCATGATATCGGTGATTCAATAATAATTTCCTGAATCATCAAGAGCTGTCAGTCATCGATCATTGCCCAAGATAATGTAATCTTGATCATGCTGAAGAGCCGAGAAGGCAATTGCCGTTGGGAGGTGAGAAATCCTTCAGCTCGATCCGTAGAGGCACCGAACAAAAGTAGCTTCTGGAACCAAGGTAATAATTGGCCTTGTGACCTTTGCTTCGGAATAAATAGGTTGACAGAGGATATTCATTGTAGGTGAGGCAACAGGATCTCAACTAAGGTAACGAGAGAAGAGCAATAGAGCGACGGACAGATCGGTTATCACTAATGATAAAGATGTAGGAATGGAAGGATGGAGTGGCTAAATGGACAACTTCTCATAGGTATTATTAAAGGGCATGAATGACATGGCACATCGATACAATATCAAGGACAGATAAGAATAAGTCATGAGATGCCAGCAGAAGAGGAACCAAGAAAAAAATGGAGGCTATAGGTGTAAAGGATGCAGATAGACCTTACGTGAATGCAATGATGACTAACCTTGATGCTCAAGTTAAAGTATTTACCTTGATAATGTTACACATTAAAGAAGAACCCCAATGAATGAAACATGAGGCTGTTGGGGGCACTAAGACTAAAATCACACGAATACGGGATTAGCAGTAAAGGAGACAGTTCTGGCACAAGGTCTTAGCGAGAAATCTGATTTTATAAGCAGTGAAGACTCTCTTCGCGGAAAAATGTATGTCCGGGTAGTATCAAATCACTGTTAAGTAAACCTATTTGAGAGCCTGCAGCTCCACCACAAAAGCCAGACGTCATTAATCCAAGCATGGCTGCAAAGAAATAAAGAAGAAACATGTGTTCTTTTAATGAGTGCCTCCAAAATCATTCATTTGTTATTGTTGTCAGGTGAATGTGAGAGAGAGAAGGCCTAAATCTTATGTATGAACGAAGTGATAAACTGACTGCTGATTCAGGATCCGCTGTAGCTGGAGGTAAGAGGTCAACTTAGCTCTTGCATTGAAGGATTAGATTTGTATGAAATTTAACACCTGTGAACAGCTCATTCGCATGTCGGGCCGCACTAAAGGGGCATGTACTCCAGGACGCAGTTTGTGGGGCGTAGCGCACTCGTCCGGTAAAATGGCGTAAAAATGCGACCGAGATGAGGGGGTTTAAAGGCGATGGTCAGAGGGTTGCGGAAAGAGGGTTTTCCGGACCAGCACTGGCTAAAAAGAATGCGTTTGCATGGTGAAAGTTACGGCCACCAGACTGGGAACATTTTGAAATAAAAGATCCAAAGTGACGTATTACTGGCCGTGGTATTGGCTGTGATTTGGGGTTCAAGTTTAGGGATATCCATGAGAGTGTGGAACCATTACCGGCCCTGATTATCGCTTATTGGGACTCGTATCAGAGATCTTTGTAGTGCTGTGGCACAGGATCGAATCACGCCCAGATGTATTTCGACCGGGCTTCCACTACCGGGATAGCGGGGAGACGCTGCCACGTTGTTGCTGCCGGGCTGCATAATACGGGAGTTTGTGTGAGCCATTGTCGCACGGGTTTCAAGTCAAGGGACTTTCATATCGCATCGGGGATCTAGAGAGGCTAGAACCTGCAGTGCTGGCCGCAATTGCAGTTTTAACTCAAACCTGTGCTGCCCATCACATCACCAAAGGAAGGATGATAGTAGAGTAAAAAGGTGGACCTACTTGGTGTGGCCTCCAAATGATGTTGGTGTCACTAAAATACGCTAGTTCTGTGCAGCGCAGTAAATCATGATTGCTCGTTATGGGACTTTGTTGTGCGCTCTTCTTCTTTGAGAAGATCTCAATTATGCTCGCAGGTATTCCTTTCTTATGTAAATGAGAGTTTCGCATTGTTTTCGCTAGACGCATTTACTCGTTGGTAGGAGGAGGAGGGCTACCGGCGTAATATTTCGACCAGTTCTTTGCTCATTGGATCAGAGCATATGACATTACCTTTATAGTGGGATAAGAGCTATCAGGGGATCCGATTCCCATGTACTTCAATGGCTGGTTCTGGGGTCTGATGGTAAGTATGTACTATATTCGTGATAGGTATATGTTGGGAAGTTTTTGAATAAAATAATGATAAATCGGAGCCCGCTGAATTTGCATGTAGATAGTGCACCGTAAAACCTACTGATATATGGACGCACGGCATATTGATTACGTCCTAGTGGATCGAGAACAAATAGAATGATGGTGTAAAATGGCTTATCGAGGGGACATCCACAATAGATGAGTGTTGTTGACTGATAACGCTCGTAGATTTAGACACAAAGCATATAGAGCCGTTGGTCTTTCCAGTGGCGAGGTATCATGCGCATGGCGTATTTTTATTGGTCGTCAACCATGCGATCTGCTTCAGGCGTTTGTTGGTCTCGTGAGGCCTGTGATAGTGATTAGGGCATATGGTGCCTCTTCTGATGTGTATAAAGGTGTGGTGCCCCTGGCATACGGGGTGGTAAACGTTCTTTTGATTTTGTTTTGTACCATGCTGCGCGTCGCGATGTATATACATAAAGGCGGTGCCCCAGCTGTAAAATACGCGGTGGCATGTTGTATGCACGAGAAAGATGAGCCAGTCAATATTTAAGCCCATGTACATACATGGATTAAGGCACGCTTTGGATGGTTGATTTAATGCTATTAACTTAGCGAATTGTGTGCGATATATTAACCAGAACATGGTTTGCAATACCATTCACGAGATTCGTCTCGGTATATGGTTGAGTTGATACCTGTCGCACGCATTAAGATTCTACCGTAACAGTCAAAATGCCATTTGCTGGCGTACACGCATAAACACCCATTTAGTCAGATGATAAGAAGCAAGGAATCAAACGAACGTGGCAGATGGTTTAACGCGGATGCGCAACAGCTTAATAAATTATAGAAGCCACGACGACGATTCGCCTGGATTGCTGGTGGCGCACCACGCATACCGGCCAGACATTGCGTAATCAACGTAGGCCAGGCAAGGGGGTGAAGATAACGGCCCCGCCGAAGGGCAAGATCTCCGAGCAGCTTGTCAGTACCATCAAGAACTACAAATGATGTGACGGGGGACTGCAATGTAGGTAATAAGATAATACATGCGAGGGGATGAAAGGAAATGACGCGCGTGAGGGGACAGAAGTGTCACAGTAATGGCGGGGGAAAGGCAGATGAGAAAAACTCAAACAAGGTGATGTATGAGAACTATCGGAAACATGGTTGACTCTGCCGCAGTCAACAGACATATGGAGGATTCTCAGTATCAAGGACACAACGGGGAGGCTGCGACAAGAAATGCAAGTAATGTGGCAGAGGTGAGGATAGGTAAAGAATGTGACTGTAGACTCATTATCTGACATCGTGGGGGAATGATGGAGCGTGGAATTGCCGTCATGATATCATGAATGGGAGAGGCTGGATGATTCTGCTCAACCTCATATCATGACTACCATGAGTGTACTAATGCGTCGTGAGGAAAATGATGGGGAGTAGGGGACATGATGACACTGCACAGCACTGCAAGGCTTGTTGGTGCTGAGAGTTCGTGTTCTCTTTGAGACGGTCATGGGGTGAGTGGGAGTTTCAGACCGGGGAGGCCTGTGGGAACGCACTTTTACCATGGGGTTGATATGGCTGTGGGTAACCTTGTGGCAAGCATGGGTGTGTGTGTGTGTGACCGATGATATCACATATGCTAGCTGCTGCCTTGAGAGGGGGAGGAGCCGAGGTGGTTGTGTGTTTGTCTTTGTCGTTTTCCTCTCATGTGGCTTTTTCCTTTCTCTTCCTGTGTGAGTCATCAGCAGAGAAGGGTCTTTGCTGAGGTGCTGGGGCACTTTGCCAGTGGAGGAAGCGAGGTGGGGACTCATGGAACTGTGCTGCCATGGGCAGTTGCAGACTTTGTATAACAATGGCAGCACCAGACCGGACGTTTGTTGTCAAGAGATATGAGGTGGCAAAGCGATCGGATGACATACCTGTGGCGGTTTGATGATCATCTACAGTGGTAACGACCAGGAGGTACGGCCCTGATGGTTACGCTGTAGACTGAAGTCGATAGCAAATGTTCGTGGATACCAATGAGGTAATGGGCTGCAGGCGATGTCCGCTGGTCAGAGAATAAAACAATAGAGGTTATGGCAATGGGGGAGGGCTGATTGTTGCAGGCAGGTTACAGGTAGTGTTCTCGAGATTTATTGTATCATGCAACATTCATGTTGATCGCGGGATCGGAGGTAAGATGAGAAAGTACCAAGCAGGAATTTTTGTAGACGCCAGGAGATACCGTCAGAATTGACGGCGAGCGAGCAATATGCAGAGATGGTCGTCGTGAGGAGGTCTCAGATGGCGTCATGATAAGATAGCCGTCAATATGACCATCTTCCTATCAGGTGGGAAAGTGCGATGACCTTGCAGAAAACCGCCGGATGATGTTGCATACGCATGAGGTGAAGCCGCCTGAATAGAACAAGCAGTAAAGCCCAGAGGCATCACCACCCCATATCAACGTTGTAAATGGTCTTACCCAAGCAGGTGATGGACGCTACGCAAATGCGCTGGTCAAATGAGGAGACCGCCTGACGCCCAAGGGTGACGTGGAAGGCCAACAAAGGGGATTCAGCGCCAGCCTAAACCAGCGACATCACGCGTGGATGCCCTCATCAATTATATTAACGGATACTGGGATGCTTCCGATTTTTTGACCGGGATTTGGGCGTTTACCAAGGAGAAGATGAGGATGAACCATCAGTATGCCGAAAACAATCATTTATTATCAGCGGTGATCAATAACAAGCCACGCGAGAGAGAGCTTCTTGGGAAGGGTACGACCGGAGGAGAGCCTGGTGGTGAAACAGCGTGTGATTGCGCCAAATCATCTACTATACTATACAACATGCTCGACCGGCTAAAGATTGCCATGGTCCTTGAATTTGATGAACCTCACCGTTGAGGGGATGTAGGACTACTACGTCGAAGAGGTCAGAGAAACTGGCATGAGGCCAAAGGGGACAGAGCAGAGGCTGGGGGCACCGCGTGGACCGAAGGCTTGAAGGTGAAGATCGTACGATGTGGGAAGGATCGAGGCATCATAAGGACTGGCATCAGGAACCAGAATGGATTTTAGGTGGTTGCATGGCCATGTGTCGAAGCGCTGAATCTCGGGTGAGGGAAAGGGATCAGTGGAATACGCTCGCCGAGTGGTAGAAGGTATTAGGAGGAGCAGAGGAGGGCGGTTCAAGAATGGGCTTGGAGACTCATTAGTCTGCCGATCCGGGGTAAGAGTAACGTGAGGAAGGTGATTAGAACATCAAGAATATCGGCCGCGGCTTGTTTGTGTAGCGTGCTCCTCGCCCGTTCGGGCGGAATGCCCAGGCCGCTAGGTGGCAGGGGTCTCACTAGAATTGGCCTTGCCACGTGGTGTGATGGGTTCTCACAGCCCGCTTTGAGAAGAAGGGGATTATCAGACTCTGCCAAAAATACTTGCACTGAGTGGGGTTGGTACGGCGGTGAGGAGGCAGGAGGCGGAAGTGATAGGCCGGGAGGGGAGGCCGGGCGCACTGTGCTGCTATAGCAAGGGTTGGCTAGTGTAGACAGTAAGCAGGGTTGGGCAGCGAGGAGGTATGCCGATTCCGATACATACGTCATTCAGGAGGAAGATAGATAAAAATACCTTCCTGAGGAAGGCCATGGCTCAGGAGGGCGGGAGTGAGGCGGTGACTAAATAATACGGCGACGATGCTCCTAAGTGAAGGCCACCTTCCTGCCTGGGGGATGTCGTGAATATTCATATAAAGACAACTAACAGCGATCAAATACATTTAAATATTGAGGGCGGCCGCATTGAGGAAAGAGAGGCTAATACTCATTACGGGAGACGGGGAGATAAGCGAACTAGCCCCATGTAAACCCGACTACAGTACATAAGTCTGTTTTCACAGTTTTCATTCCCAATATGGCAATAGCGCAGGAAGAGGATTGCTCAATGAAGTCAGAGCCCGTATTCGTCGACGAGAGGAGCTGAAGTACGACAAGAAGGCGAAGAGTCTCAATGTATGGGAGGAAGTGGCCTGCTCGGCCTATTTAGAGTCACGCAGAAGCGTTAAGCAAAGCAACAAAATGAAGACTTCCGGGAGCGAGTCACTCACGTATTGATAATACGGGGAAAGACTTATCGGATTGCTGGGTTCGGCATATGCCCCTTTAACCAGGGGATAATGAGAAGCAGGCATAGTGTGTCAGAAAATATGAATGGGGTCGCATCAATCGATGAAATCGAGAGGCTGAGGTTCATGAATGCGGCCTGGCAGTTATCAGGTGGTTTATAGTACAGACTTTCGCCTCCGGCTTAGGATAGGCTTTACTGGGGGCCGAGAAATCATGGCATTAGGTCCTCATCCGGACATGTGAAGCGTAAAAGGGGAGGAACCAAGGAGAAGGGACTATGAACGTCAGAGAGTGAGTTTGAGCGGACGGCAGGATCAGTTTCAGTCATTTACTTAAGTGGAAGGTAAAGGACAATCAGTAAATCGAGTATTGCTGCCAAGAAGTTTCGTGAGCAGCGCTTTGGGGGCGCATGATGTGATGGAAGAAGGGGAAACCGGCAGTAGTGACACCGGCGAAGGTTGGCGCGGCATAAAAGTGCGATTTATTGATTTAGAAGTTTTTACAAAGCGGTAAACTGTGCGCTTCTTCACTTAGGTCAGTGGTAGGAAAAGGCACTTTACTTAAACCTTTCCGTTGAGAGCAAAAAGGTGTCACAGAGTTGAAAATAGAATCTACAAGAGAATGTAATAAAAAAATGTCAGTAACAGTAGTACAATAAGTACAGAGGCATCTATTCACCAAGAAGGTGGGTTTCTAAAACTATGCGAAAAGAGAAAAATTATGAAATATTATTAAAGTGAAGTGCCCACTATCTAGTCGTTGTATTAAAGATTCGAGGATAAATAGTATTGGAAAAGGGGATTGCTGTACCAAGAGATGTAGGTAAGAAGGAAAGGGAACAAGAAAATCGTAGGGAGGGTAAGGTAGCATTTTAGTAGAGTTCACAAACGATACAAGAGACGAAAGTGAAAGAAAATTATGATTCAAAAGTGAGGTAATGATATGGAAAGAGTCAAGCTCAAACTGACTACCAAATAAATTAAACTTTCCATGCGGAGGGTACAGTTCATACTGTCTACTTAGATGCGAGAAATATCAGATTCGGGTTGCTAGCGTTGAGATGTATAATGAAAACTGCAGAGGCCGCAGCAGGAACCCGGGAAAATTCATGCAGTAACGTCGAGGGCAAGGCCGTGGCAGGTTCTCGACTCGATTCGAGTTGAGGCCTAGGAAATGTGTTGTAAAGGCTCCTGTCACAGTTTTGGGGTCAGCAGGACTCGTTCTATGGATTTCGCTGGCAAGATTTTCCTAAAGTTGTCGGGTTCTAGCCATGCAATGGTAACATGACTGTCAGTAATAGGTTTTTAAACACATTCAGTTAGAAATTTAGGTTGTATTTATATGAGAAATGACATGAAAAGAGAAAAACTATACTAAAAATAGGTTTAGGCCCTAAGTAGCTGGATATGCAGTGAAGGTGAAAAATGATAAAGGTCAGAATTTAAACCCGTGTGAGTCGCCATTTGTTACATGGAATTTTTCATTGTGTACTAAAAGAACGCCCAGCTACGCATAACTAATAGCTCCTAACAACAATAATGGTCAGAAACATATCTCAGACCGCAATTAGTAGTTAAAGCTACTGTTAACAAATGTATTCATAAATGGAAAGACACAAGTGTTATGGGGCAAAGAGCTTGCCCATGCATTCCAATGACAAGACAAGAAGATTTATTTTGAATGAATTTTTATATTAAGGTGGCACCTGGAGGAAATAAGAAGGTGTGACCCGTATCTCCGAGGATGGGTTCTTTAGCCCCAAAGACTTCGATCTGGGCTTCCTTTGCAGATGAAACCCAACGTAGAAGGCAGAGCTCAATGTATAAAACAGTAATGAGACAAGTGTATAGATCCAGTGATCTGAATATGCAACAAAGGTGAATAACGATAAAACCTCTATTTTATAAATAAATATCGGGTCCTTCTAGATCTTGGTGCATGATTAAAATAATGTTAATCACATCTAGATCCACCTCTATGGAATATTTTATTATTATTTGTTGGAGGGAAAGTGTGTTTGACTTGGGTCAAATCCCTTGATTAGTGAAAAATAAATAAATAAATGATTTATTTATCTTTTTAAGGAAGTGGTTGGGATATAATCAAATAAATAATGATTTATTTGATTAATGGTGGTTGATTTGGTCATATTTAACAATGAATATTATTAAATAATTATTCCTAGAAAATAATAAGATAACTATGGGTTTATCTCATTAATTTCTTTGTTTAAGCAACATGACTGAACACACTAAATACAGTTTAATTAATTATTCCTTTTGGGGTGGCCTAATTAACATAGTGAAAGCAGTTTTACTTGGGGTAAAACTGGTCTTACATGGTGTACTTGGGTCCATCTAATGATGAAGAGTTAGATGACCAAAAAATGGTGTAACAGAAAGACAAGCCTCAAGAAACATGTACATGGAAATATGAAGAACACTGCTACATGAAGAAAGCCTAAGGCTATGAATGCGCAGTCTATGAGGAATAACCACTGCAAAATGATGTCAATACATGAATATATCAATATACAGCTCATAGAATATGGGGAGCAAAGATATAGTCTCCCAAAGGAAAATTCTAGACAATCCTAGAAGGATTGGCTGAAATTAACTACCCTAGGTTAATATTAGTTATTTTTTATTAATATTAATTGATTTTAAAAATATTATAAAATTATGAATTTTACTATTTCTATTAAATTAAATATTATTTATAAATATCACTTAAGTTATAATTTAATAAACCATTTATTTTTAGTATCTGAATTTGATTATGTTAAATAGTTTTTGATAAAATGTATTATCGCATATGGTTGGCTTATAATCTATTATTTTTTCCCATTATTTTGTTAGGGTTTATGGTTTTGTACTTTATATTTATCAATTTATTAATTTTTGTTTGTTAAATTTTCTTTAGATAGAATATTTTAAGGTGAAATTATTTGACCTTCATTTACATTTTACATTTATATATGTTTTAATTTAAATATTTATTAAAACCTATGAAACTAAATTTTATTTTTATTTATTATTAATAGGTTTTTCTCTATAACTTTATATTATTGAAAATATATTAAGGTAAAACATAATATAAGGGTAGAGAGTGTTATTACGAAAACCATTTATATATGTTTTAATTTAAATATTTGTTAAAACATATTAAACCATTTTTTTTTCCTTTATTTTTTAATATATTTTCCCCTATATTTAAAAATGTTGACAAACTTTATTAAGATGTTAGTGAAAGTATATTAAGGTAAAACATAATATAAGGGTAGAGGTAGTTATTAGAAAAAAATGTAGGAGTGAGGGTGGGTGGAAATATCAAAAAAATATTGGAAAACAATAGGGGTGGGGAAGATATTAGATAAAATTTATTAATCGTTTTTTATATCTAGCACCCCCTAAAAAGTTTGCCTTAACATTTCTCCCCACCTTTATCTTATGAGGGTGTGTAGAGGTATGGATGAGATATTAGGAAGAGTAGGGGTGGAAGGGGATACTATATAAAACTTATTACCCCCAATCTATGAGGGTGGAGGTTGGACTAGATATTAGAGAAAACTTGTAGTTTTGTGACGATGGGGTGGGGTTAGGAAGGGATAATAGGGAAAAGTTATTAATTTTCCTCTCACCCCCCACCCTATACAAACCATCAAGAGGGCCTTTTTTAAAGTGTCTCTATACAACATCGGTAGTAGTTCCACCTACCTCAAAGGTTTTTGTTAGGTTGGATATTTATCTATTGAGTTAGTAAGGGAAATCTCACTAGTTGTTCCACCCACCTCAAAGGTTTTTGCTAGGTTGGATCTTTATCTATTGAGTTAATAAGGCAAATCTTACTTGGTTATCTCATTTTCTTGAGGGAAGAAATAAAGGGCCTTTTAGGACCAACATAGTTAAAATTCCCCCAACTTAGTTAAAATTTCCCACACCCACCCTATGAGAGTGGGATTGGGAGGAAATATTGAGAAAAACATATGGTGGGGGGTGGGGGTGGGGGGGGTATATTAGAGAAAACATAGGTTGTAGTGTGAGCTTGTTAGGTTAAATTGAATTTTAATAAATTAAAAAAATTAAATTGGTGCCTCGCCCACCAATTTCTTAGGGATTTGAGATTATTCCAATTCTAATGTTTATTCACTAGGGGTTGTTGTGCTCCCAACTAACTTTGGTGGGTCTTTGTGCACTTGTTGCACTTCCAACTGAATCTCGTGGGTCTTTGTGCACTTACTCTTGACTTGTTTCTGTTTCCTTAGTTTTTTTTTTAACCTTTAGTCCCTTCTTCTTTATATACTATATAATGCTTGGTTTGAGTTCCTTCCCACCATATGGGCCTCTAGTTGCTTTTCAAGAATTTCTTTGCACAAATTTTTATTACATATCTTGTTTCATAGCATGCTCTACATCTATTTGGTACATACATTTTAGTAATCAATGAACCCACACATAGTTTCGAGCAACAAGAAAGAAAACCCAAGTGGTTTTATAACTTTTTTTGCTTCTAGGCTACAACAAAAAAACTTCTCTAATGACGAAGAAGTTTTGAGTTTTGAGGCCTTACAAATACTATGCTCAAAAACTACAACAAAAAAATCCATAAGCCAAAAGGTAAATATTCAAATCATAGTCAATATGGGTTTCTATGTTTTTAGAGATCCATTTATGAAAAATTCCCATAGCATTATACTAAATCGTGACATGAGCTTTCAATAAAAACATATTATTTTTCTAAATCACTAGAATTCATCATAGATCAATTAATTTCATAAACTTATTTTTTGTTTTTTTAACAAAATATATTAATAAAACATTAATTATTATAAATTTATATTTATATTTTTTATATTAAAAACAAAAATATCCAATTTAAGTTAGGGAATACTTCCAATAACATAGTTGCAATGGGTTTATGCTATATTTGCATTTTATGACATATAAAATATATTTTTAAATAAAATATGATTTATTTTTTTTAATATATTTAAAATTATAATTATAATGAAATATGATATTTTTCATCTTACTTTTATAGGAGAATTGGATGTTTTACTTAATATTAATATTAGATTGAGAGACGACTGTCGAAGAGGGGAGATCGCTCTGCTTGCGCGTTGCAGCCCCTACAAACCCTAGCTGCTCACCCTGCGCACTGCAGCCTCTGCGGCTGCGCCTGCTCTGGCAGGGCCTCCTGCTTCTGCCGCTGCTTGGCTGGATTCCTTCAAGAATTTGCTTCGTTTGCGAGTGCCCCTGCGCTGCGCCTGCCCTCGCAGGGCCCTGCTGCTCCTGCTGCGACCTGCTGTACCTGCTGCCTCCTGCTGCCTCTTGCTGTGTTGGGTCAATGTCTAGGCTGGGTTTGGTGTGAGCTCGTTTCAAGCCTGGGCGATGCTGCTCCAATGGAACCCCCTCCGCCTCCTAATTCTGAAGCTCAGGCCTTCCTCAACCTCGTGTTATCCCTCCCTAAAAAGAAAGCTTCCGAGGCCTCGAAGTTTGTGAAACGTTTAGATAACATTCCTGAGATTTCACTCCCTCCGGAGGGCCCGATTCAGGTCGCCCTTTCTCTGGATGAGCGGGCTTTGGTGGGTCAGTTCACTGGGCTCTGGCCCTCCCCCAAATCTACGGAGAACTGGGTCTCTAGAAACTGGGCGCCGCTGATTAAAGGCAGAGTCACTTCATATTTTTTGGGTAAGGGTTTCTTTCTGTGTGAATTCTCTGAAAAAGATGATAAGCAACTGATATTTCGTAACGGTCCCTATTTCATGGGACCTCAGGGGCTATACCTCAATAAGTGGATGCCCGACTTTGATCCAGCAGTGGACGTCCCTACAGCCATTCCTGTGTGGGTTAGGCTGCCCAACCTGCCAGTACATTGCTGGAATGACGAGTCTCTTAAGCACATCGGAAATACCTTGGGCAAATACATTGATTGAGCAAACAGTAAGGATCAATTCGACTGTGCTAGAATCTGCGTTGAAGTTGACCTTGAGGTTGGCCTGCCTGAGGCAATAAAGATTAAAGTTGGATGTTGGACACATGTGCAAAAGCTGGACTACGAACAACTTCCATTCAAATGCCGGAAATTTCATGTCTACGGTCATTTTTCCAGAGGATGTCCTAAGAACAGCGAAGTGGAGAAAGGCAAAGAGGATGGTTGGACTCAGGTCAAAAGGACCAAAACTACCCACAAACCCTCTAGAACTGGCAACATGAATGGTAAAGGGCCCCAGGTAGGCTCTGGGATCCAAACACCTCTCATGGAAGACCAAGGAAATAAATTTACCCAGTTAAGCTCAGCAAAAGAAGACACCCAAGAGTTAGAGATGCAGAAAGAAGGATCGCCCCAAAAAGAGTCCCCCTCGGGATCAAAGCAAACCGACAGTAATGCAGACATGAAAAAAGAGACACCCACAGAGGAGGTTGAGGAAGTGCAAAGCTCGGAGGCCTCAGAAGAAGAAGGGGAAATAGGTGATTTGCAAACCTCGGCTAGAAGATCAATGAGAGGCCGAAAATCTGCTCGGGAAAAAAGAGAGCAAGAGACCTACAAAGACAAACTCCAGGGAAGCCAACCTACCCTTGAGAAACTCTTGGAAAATACTCCGAAGAAGAATAGAAATCAGACCTAGAGCTCCAGAGGAGCTCAACACTCAAAAAACAAGTGATGAAGACCGTCTCCTGGAACTGTAGGGGCATGGGGAGTAGAATAAAAGAGGAAGCCTTAAAAAGTTTTATTAGATCAGAATCTCCCGATCTGCTCCTTATCCAGGAGACCAAAATGGAGGACTGTGCCTTCCTCCAGATAGGTAAGAAATTATGGAAGAAAAGTGAAGGGTAAGCAGTTTCAGCTCGAGGAGCTTCAGGTGGGCTGGGCACTATTTGGGATGCTAACAAATTCATAAAGATCAAAGAACTTAAAAACACCCATTGGCTGTTCTCAAAACTGCAGCACGTAGAAACAGATGTGACCTTCTCCCTCTTCAATGTGTACGCTCCTGTCAGCGTAGGGGAGAAGAAGAACTGCTAGGATTCCATCAGAGGCCTGGCAGAAGCTAAAGATTTGGCAAACATAATTATAGCTGGGGACCTAAATCTCACCTTATCATTGTTAGAAAAACGGGGAGGAAGCATTGTTAGGGACCCGGCGCGGGAATGGGTTGAGGAGCTGCTCCAAGACTGGGACATGATAGACATTAAGCCTCTGTCCGGAAAATACACTTGGTCAAACAAAAGAATCGGCCTGGGACATATCGCTGCAAGGTTAGACAGATTCCTTGTTCAAAGTTCTTTTCTTCTTCTTGGTCTAGAGATTAGAATGCAAGTTATTCCTTGTAGTGTTTCCGATCATCGCCCCATTAAACTGGATCTGCTGGCACATTTGAATCATGGTCCCATTCCTTTTAAATTCAACTCTCATTGGGTCAAGGAACAGTCTTTCTTGCCTCTGATAAAATAAAACTGGAGGATCCCAGTCAAAGGCTCTGCATTCTTTGTTTGGGAGGAGAAACTTAGGAGAGTCAAAGCTGCTCTTAAAGACTGGGTCAAAACCTTACCTAACCCCGCTGTGGAAAGGAAACTGTTACAACAACGTCTTGAGATGCATCACCTGGTTTTGGAAAACGTAGAGATCACTAAAGAAATTCTTGACAAGGAGGCTAATCTTCAGCAAATGCTCCTTAAAGCTAGCTTGGTTGAGGAAGAATATTGGAGACTGAAATCCCGTAGTCTGTGGCTCAAGGCGGGAGATAGAAACTCATCCTTCTTTCATAAGCAAGGTCAGGCCCGCATTTGCCGCAACTCTATCTCTGAAATTAAAGTTGAGAACTCTACGTATAGAGATATCCAAAGCATAAAAAACGCTGCCTTCTCTCACTTCAAAAATCTCTATAGTGAAGAGGAGGACTTGGGTCATGATTCTATCCTTGTGAACGAGGTGCCCACCATCATTTCTGTTAGAAACAACCAACTTCTGGAAGCTGAGATCACTAACAATGAAATAAAAAGCGCCCTCTTTGCAATGGAACCGGATAAGGCCCCAGGTCCTGACGGTTTTACTGCCAGATTCCTGCAGTTCTGTTGGCAGATTGTGGAGAAAGACTTATGCAGAATGATTCAGAAATCTCAAGAGTGTCAGAAGATTGGGGGAAGCACTAATTCGGCCTTTCTGGCCCTCATCCCCAAGGAGAAAGGCACCAACACCTTCAGAAGGTTTCGCCCAATCTCCCTCTGTAACATAGGCTACAAGCTGATTACGAAGGTTATTGCTAACAGATTAAAAATCATCCTTCCAGGCATCATACCAGAGAATCAGGGAGGCTTTATTCAGGGTAGGCAGATTGTGGATAACTTTATCCTGGTCCAAGAGGCGATTCACTCCAGTGTGGTTCGCAAAGAGAAAGGAATGGTTGTCAAGTTAGATCTTGAAAATGCTTTTGATAGAGTGAGACATAGTTTTCTGCTGGTTGTCCTGCGCAAATTTGGGTTTGGTCCCAAATTCATCAATTGGATTAAGGCTTGTATCAGTGAGCCTTGGATTGCCCCTCTGGTGAATGGGAGGGCCACAGACTTCTTCAAAGCTTCTTGAGGTCTGAGACAAGGGTGTCCTCTTTCCCCTCTGCTCTTTGTCCTCCAAGTCTCTGTCCTCAGCTTCCTTTTGAACAAAAAACAACAGGAGCAAGATTTAATGGGCCTGAATATTGCGAGAGGAGTCAACAATATAAACCATGCCTTATTTGCGGATGATTCCCTCTTACTGGGTGCTGCCTCAGTGTCCTCTGCCAAAAGATTTAAAGAAGTGATTGACGACTACTGTCAAGACTCAGGAAGCAGTCTCAATAAAGGAAAATGCAATATCTACTGCTGGAATACCCCTGCCACCACGATGCAAGCCATTTCCTATTGCTTTGGCTTCGTAGCATCCTCGTCTTGGACATCCTTCAAGTATTTGGGTCTCCCAATTTTTCAAAAATGTCCTGTCAACATAGACTGGTTACCTCTGCTGGAACAGTTTGATTCCAAGATCCATTCCTGGGGTTACAACTGGCTTAATCTGGCTGGTAAGACTGTGCTTATTAAAGCAGTTTTAAACAGCCTTCCCATCTATCAGTTTGCTGTGATGCTGGCTCCCATTGGAATTATGAAGAAAATGGAGGATCACATTAGAAAATTCTTCTGGAAAGGCGGGAAAGCTAACGAAAATAAAATCCCCTTAATAAGCTGGAACAAAATCTTCATGCCCAAATTAGAAGGCGGATTGAACTTTAAGAATATCTGCACGCAGAACATTGCGTTGAGAGCTAAGCTGAGTTGGAGGATTATTGCCCCAAAACCGGGGTGGGCCCAGCTCGCCTTGTGGAAGAAGTACTTTCGTGGACAGAGGAAAAGGTGTTTGGACCAGCCTGTAGCAAACTCTGGCTCGATAATTCAAAAGCTCTGTGCTAAATCCTCCTCCATAATAACCCAGCATGCACACTGGATTCCTGGCAATGGAAAGAAAATTAGAATCTGGGAGGATCGTATTATGGGTTGTGATCCTCTGGTTGATGATCGATCTCTGGATCTGCTGAAGGACTGGATGCATAGAGCAGGCTACATTACTTTGTGGGATATTTCCAATTGGGAAAACGGTAAATGGCATAGTTGGATTAACATCGAGGTGCCCTAGGTCCTGTCCAAAGAGTTTGCAATCTTCCTAGCCTTTTTAAACGGCAAGGCTCCCTTGAACAGCAGAAAATTGGATGCCCGAGGTTGGGGTCCGACCCCTGGATGCTATACTGTTTCTCAGGGCTACAAGAAAATCTCATCAATTCCCCACGTCCCTGCAGATCCGAAACCATGGAAAGGGGTTTGGTCCCAGTCTTCGCTGCCCAAAATTGACTCCTTCTGTTGGCTCCTTTGCCATCAGAGAATTTTGACAGATGATAGATTGCAGAGAAGAGGTTATCTAGGCCCCTCTCGATGCTCGATGTGTGGAGATAACGCAGAGTCTGCTGCGCATCTGATGCTTAATTTCAAATTTGTGATAGACCTTTGGAATGAGGCCTTAGGCCCTTGGAGTCTAGACTTCGTCCTCCCAACTAGCATTCCCGACCTGTTTTCGAACTGGTTGAGTTTGTACCCAGGAGGCTCTCCACATAATGTTCATATCAAAGCCGCCTGTTGCATTCTCCCTAAACTGATTTGCTGGCATACCTGGTTGGAAAGGAATCAGAGGATCTTGAGAGATAATAAAAGAGACCACAAGATTGTTTGGGTTAACATTAAAAGCCAGCTGAAGGAGTGTATTGGTGATCATCTGGACGGGGCAGGCTTGAGAGATCACGACGATGTTTGGAGCGTTTCTCTTGATCTCCGCTTCGTCGATATTATCAGACCTCTCCCTCCTCTCAATGCTTGGCAGATTAGACTTAACGCTACTGATTTCTTGGCCTTTTGCACAAAGCAGGCGCATATCATTCTCTTCTTCGACAGGGCAGCGAAAGGAAATCCGGGCAGCTCTGGAGCTGGTGGAGTAGTTAAAAAAGCAGATGGCAACACTGTTCTTATATTTGCCTGGGGAGTGGGCTTCAATACTAGCATACAAGCTGAAGCCCTGGCCCTTCTCCAAGGCCTTAAGCAACTTAATTCCCTTGGTATCTGTGATGCAATTGTGATGGGAGATTCCTAGTCTATCATAAAAACCATTGTTGACTGTTCTTCCCCTTCTGATCTAAGATTGTCCAGACTGATCAACAGAATAAGAACCCTGATGAAATCCTTCCAGAGCTTGAATTTCTTCCATGTCAAGAGAGACAATAATAAAGATGCTGACGTTGAAGCTAATAAAGCTGTTCACCTCCCCCTCGGAGTCATCCTCAGAGATGGAGTAGAAGGTTGGGACCCCATTCCCTAATTATCTGTCAATTATGTATTACAGCCTTTTATTGGAGCAATTTGTCTGCATTTTTAAAGTGGGGAAGATAGAGGCGATTGCCAGGAAAATTGTTTGTAAGAACCTCTGGGCTAGCAAAGAAAAAGACACTCTGATCCTAGTATCGGAGATATCTGAAACTTTCTTAGCATTTTGTAACCAGCTTTGAGGCAATTTGGCCAGAATTTAATATATCTCTCTACCCGTTTCTGTTAAAAAAAAAAAATATTAGATTGAGATGTTTTACCTAATATCTATTATTAAAATGGGGATGTTTTACCTAATATAGATACTAGAATAAGATGTTTTACCTAATATTTATTAGTAGAATAAGGATATTTTGACTAATATTTTTAAAATATGTTGAGATAAAATTTATGATTTGTTTATCCAAGATATTCTAATATATAAAGTTTATATTTTTTTCTTAAAATATAAAATTAAATGTTTTATCTAATATTTTAAAATTATGTTGAGATAAAATTTATATTTTTTCTTCTTTAAAACATAGAATTAGATATTTTACCTAATATTCTAAGAACTTTTGGAATATTAATCACAATAACCAATTTTGTGTGGAAGTTCTAAGTCTACAACAAGACTTATTGTCATTATGATTTGTTTTTTTGAAGACTTTATGATTTATTTTTCCAAATATATTTTTAATGATTATAAAATGTTTGATATTATAAGGATTGGTTAAACATAAGATTATAATTTATTTAAATATTTGTTAATATATATTTTAAATTAAAATTAAAATTTAATATTTTGTTTTATTTTACATTTATATTATATTAGAGTTGAATGTTTTATTTACTAGTTTAGATTTATTAAATTTGGGTCTACAGGTGCTTAGAGTTTAGAGGGATCAAATCTATTTTCACTTTAAAAGAGATTTGTATCTCAATAGACTTGATCCCAAATTTTGGCAATACAATTTCTACAATTTCTAGCAAGATTGTGATTTCTTCTTGTTAAAATACACTTTTGAATACATAAATAGATTATGCACCCTTAAAAAGCCATGAGGCACTTGGTCCTTGCAAATTAAACAACTTAAACATATATATATATTTTAAATTTGTACTGGATTTTGAATAAAATTGACCAAAACAATTTCTTCAAATAAAACGATTTCATCTATTAATTACACTACCACAACTTATTTCATAATCTAGATTAAAAAAGATGTCATAACCTTTAATCATTAATCCATTTATAAATTATAGTGTTTAACTCTTAATTTATTTATTTATATTTTTTGAATTTCACTTATAAATTGAGATGGACATTTTGATATATATTATTTATTCTAATGGTTGTTAAAATGTTTAATAAGTTTATATATATATATATATATATATATATATATATATATATATATATATATATATATATATATATAATTTTAATGGATTACCAATAACAAAATTACTACTATGTTAGATTTTGATGGTGAAATTAATATTACTTATTTTTTATTAATGTTAATTGATTTTTAAAATATTATTAAATTATCAATTTTTTAATTTTATATATATATATATATATATATATATATATATATATATATATATATATATATATATATATATATATATACTTCGGAGTCTATAAATTAATAAACCATTTATTTTTAGTAACTGGATTTGATTATGTTAAATATATTTTGATAAAAATGTTATTACATATGGTTGGGTTATAGCCAATGGTTTTGTACTTCATATTTAAATCATTAGTTTTTTCTCATTATTGTTTTGTATTTTATATTTATTCAATTTTATTAATTTTTGTTTAGGAATTTGGCTTCTGTGATCCATAAATTGTGTATAAGAATTTTCGGTGAAAATCACATGCAAGAAAATTTTCACCGAAAATTCTTTTACATAATTTTTGTTTGTTAAATTTTCATTTATAAATTAAGATGATAGAAATAAATAATTGTCATGGGAAATTTTATTTCTTTCATTTACATATTTTATATATATATATATATATATATATATATATATATATATATATATATATATATATATATATATATATATATATATATATATATATATATAGATATATATATTTAAAAATGTTGACAAACTTTCTCAAAATATATGAAGGAAAAACATAATATAAGGGTGGAGGAAGTTGTTAGGAAAAAATGTGGGAGTGAGAGTGGGTGGAAATATCAAGGAAATCTTGGAAAACAATGGGGGTGGGGGAAGATATAGATAAAAATTAGTAAGTTTTTTCTATATGTGGCACCCCATAAGTTTTCCTTAATATCTTTCCCCATTGCTATCGTATGAGGGTGCATATGGATATGGGTGAGATATTAGGAAGAGTCGGGTTGAAAGGGATATTTTTTTTTTCTAAGTTGGACTAAATTCTATTAATGTAACATAATATACAGGTTGAGTCGGGCCTCCGGAATTGCTATCTAGCCAATTCTGGAGGCATTATAAGTTAAAAAAACAAAATAATGACCGCCCCAGATGGAGAAACCGGTCATGAAACAACTGCCCTCAATGGGGAAACCAAATTCATACAAAAAATACATAAAAGTTGAGAAAGTGTTCTGGAAAGACATATTAACGTAGAAAATAAACATAACAGTGAAAAAGGACCTCTCCTTGTTGTAGTTGTTCTCCATGCTAGGTGTCATTTTGTTGAGGTGAAGGCTCCTCCACAATGAGGCACCTGTAGTCGTCAGAGGAATCATCTACATGCTTCGACTGGTGGGCTACTGGTTCAGGTGTTGTAGTAGTGCAAACTACGTTGGCACTGCCCTTCCTGCGTTCTTCACCCGACCATTTGGGACTCCCACTGCCACTATTGCCACTACCATTGTTGTTGGAGGAATTAGCATCAGGATTGACTGGTAGGGCCTCTGATTTCCGTGAGAGCTGCGGAGGCACTATGGCTATGGTGGATTTTCTTGGTCTTTTCCTGGTGCTTCGCTTTGTAGAAAAAGGGGATTCTTCCTAGAAACTGATAGTATTGGTGGCCATGAGACGGGGTTTGTCCAAATCACAATTGTAATGAAATTTCACTGAATTCTCCTCAGGTAGCAGTGAGCGGGGCTCAAAGTGAATAGACTGAGTAGGTCGAGAAGCCCAGCTCTGTCCTCTGCCTCGGCCTGTGGAATGGTTGTAATATCCCCAAATGGGAACACTCAGCAATACCTGCTGGAATAACGCACTTTTCAGAAGTATGTGCATTGAAATGAGTTTGTAGCCCTCGGATCCCTTAGATATGGAGATCTAGCCTCTAAATCCAAAAGGGGAGTAAAAAAAAATGAAACTAGGTGAGGTAAATAGACTTCCCACACCTAGTATAGCTGAAAAACACCTAAGAATGGGGCTGCAACAATATGCATAAATGTTGCAAGAAAATAACACAGTTTTTGAGAGCATGAGAAGGAGACAAATAAGAGGGATCAAATCTCATATATATAGAAATAAATCAGATCCATAATGAGGCCCTTACAGTATACAACAGAATGTAGAAGACAATAATAGAAGAAATTCCTCAAGAAAGAGGGTTGCAACACATGTATTGACTGCAAAATAGCTTGACAGCTTTATTTATAAGAGCTGCAACAGCTGTATATTACACTCCAGATCTAGAGCATATCTGTGTACAAAATATCAGATATATTTTAGATCTGTACACTAGAAAGGCTTCTTTACAAGATCCCCTTGGGGCTTTGATCAAAACATGCAACACAGAGAGTAGATATGAGATCTAAAGTAGCAGATCTGCAATAGTATTTAGAAATTTCTGAATATGATTACAATAGAAGCATATCAGATATATACAGAACATGGATCAAAAATCTAATCCATGGATCACCATAGTGAAGGGAAGAACCCCAACACCAAATATCTCTCCTCAAAAAGTGTGTCAAAACACCCTGCAACTTCCTTCTTGCAAATAATGCATTCTTGGAAGGAAAACTGCGCTGTAGGTTGAAGCACTGGATTGGCCTGATGCCAAGATCTGAAATATCAGCTCCAAAGGTTTAGAACTCTCTTACCAATGGGATATAAGACTTTCCTAGTGAAAAGAGGCCTAGAATGGCCTAGATCTGAGAAGATATAGCCTCCACTTGTTGCAGCTTACAAGGACAACCAAACCCTCAACATGATCTACGTTGTAGTTGGAAGATGAGCTTGGAAAAATGCCTGATATTGGATGAGATCAACAAGACTCTTCCAAGAGCTCCTCAATGGAAGAGGTGGGATTATCGAACAGGAACACCCTAGTGCTAAACAACAGAGAATGATATATGTCTAAACATACAATATATTTATAAATATACACAATCAACAACCTTCTTCTGTTGTCCTCCTCTTCCTTTTATAGGATGAAAGTCTTGTCAAACCCTAAACCATTTCAATGATTTAGCTACATTCACATGAGAAGCCTCCAACTAAAACTGTGTTGTGCCTCTAGGAGATTCACTGTATCTAGACAACGTTGTTGATTTGGTCCTGATTGACTTGGTCAAGTGCTCCAGTCTCTTTCACACCTAAGTGTGCTTATGTAAATAGCCCAGATTTATCCATGTTCACATGGGGCATTGATTTATTTTGCTGTAGGAGTTTTATTGAGCCTCCTTCACAATTTTATTCATAAAACAAGAAATTGAAATAAAATTGTATATTCCCATTAGCTTGGGCTAATTGGGAATATTACAGTCCTCCCCTCCAAAATGTTGCTTGTCCTCAAGCAACTGATAGGGTGAGTGCTACAACACTTCTCCTTCTCCATTGGTGACACCATCAAAGATCAAGCTCTCCTCACAAGCTAGGTGTTCACCAATCCAAGCCTCCATGAAATGTTCCTCCAAAGTGATCATGAGATGTAAAAAATCCATCCCACAAGGAGTCAAGAACTCAATAGAAACAAACATGGTTGGCCCAATACTCTCTCTAAAGCATGTAGCATAAGGTACATAGAGAGTTTCCATCCCATGTGGAACATACAAACTACCCATCCTCCCTCCATACAATCCCATGAAAAGTACAACTATATCATCCAAGTATGGAAGCATAATTACATATACACAAACAAAAATTTGAGCATGAGGAGGTGGGTCATAGTCCCACATGTGGTGCCAGCGCAGTGCATTTTCTACCTGCATCATATCAAGGTATGGTAAGTGGTTTCCCCACCACTTACTTGTTACACAAGTTATCTCACCATGGCTGAAAGTGCGAGATATGTTTGGTGCCTTTGGGAAGCACCCATCATGAAAGAGAATCTCCCTTTGCACAACAAGGGAGTGGCAAAATTCAGAAATTGCAGTGGCCCAATGTTTTCCATGAGATTTGCATGATACAACACTCCTCTTGGGATTCATGGCATACAAAAACATGGTGAAAGAATGTGTCAAATCAGAAAATGAAGCTTGCATTACATGATCAGATTTTTCACCATCAATGTTTCTTTTATACATGGAATTGTGTACAAATTTTTCTCCCCTTTCAAGAGAAGGAAGAAATGACTGAAATGACTCTTGCATAGATTCCTTTGGCCGCCCCAACTCCACATAGCTCTTGAATTCTAGAAAATGTTGATGTGGCTCTCCTCTAGAGCCTTCCCATTCAAATCATCTCATGATAGTGTTGTAGATTTCCATAGAATAGGTAGGGCTGAAACAGAACTCTTTGAAGGCCCTTTGTAGCATCCTCTCCTTGAGCTTGGAGGCTCTAGGTAAGAAGATCCTATCATGATGATATATGACTCCCTCATGGAATAGATATCCCTCTTCATGCAGCTGGTCATCAAGCATCAGACAAGTGTGGAGATCTTTGGAATAATCCACCAACAGTTGGGATTTCCAATATAGATCTGCACTTCCCAACAAAGACAACGCTAATGATGCATCAATAGGAATGCCTGCCATGTTGCTGATCTCTTCTTTGACATTTCTTATGCCAAAGGTAAAAGTAGGAAGGACATACCTTCCCTTCTTCTCCTCCAACAATGCAAAATAAAAAATGAAGGTGGGTGATGATGATGAGAGAAGAAAATATCCCTCCTTCTTGTACTTGCCCAAGCCTTCCAGCGCTGTAGCTATGTCTTCTAATGCTCCTATCCCTCCTAGATCTGATTTTGTAGCATCAAGTAGTGAGATATCCCTCACCAAAACTGAATCAGGTGGCCTCCTAGGTGTTTTTCCACTTGATAAGAGTGCCCCTGGCAGAAATCTCATAAATATGATAGAAGGGACAGTGAGGTCCTTGCTTCCACTACAGAAATCCATCTCTATTTTTTTTGTAGAAGTGTTGTGTGAGGGGTAAGTATGCATGCCTTTGATTATTTGAAGTGCACCACTCTTCTTGTCCACCCATTCCATTTGTAAAACCTCCCAACCAGTGGTGACTTTCCCCAATGTAATCAACCATTGAACACCCAAAATGACATTGGTGTCTGGTATGTCAACTACAAAGAAGTGATCCACCAAAGTGTAGGATCCCATGGTGACTCAAAGTGATGGAACATAACGCATGCATTGCATTGTTCTATCTCCTAGGACCAAAACAGAGAATCCCTCAAAAGTATCAGTCGGTATTGCCCTCCTCTGCACAAGATGGGCATCAATGAAGTTGTGGGTAGCCCCACTATCAATCAATACAGAAACCCTCCGATTCATGATTGACCCTTGAACTCTTAAGGTTAAGTACTTGGGTACTCCCCTCAAGGATGCAAGAGTTCCTCCAATAGGAGAAAATTCTCCATTCTTATCTCCTGAAGATGTTGGATCTCCTCCAACATTGTCAGCGTTGTGAGCCCTCCTTGGCTCATCATCTTCATATTCTTCAAGATCTGAGAAGAGATCTATATAATGTGCTTTACCAGTAGCACATCTATGTCCAGGTACCCATGGTTCTTGGCAAGTGAAGCATAGATTCCTCCTTCTTAGATCTTTTTGGACTTCATCATCAAGAGGCTTCTTGTATGACCTCTCCTTTGAAGGAGCAGCTTTCTCTTCCTTTCATTTAGAAGGAAAAGAGGGCTTATTCTGAAAGATTTCCTTTGCTTTTGGCAAGGCATCTTGAAGGTCTCTAGCCCTCTCAATGGCATTATGAAAGGTAATGGGATTAGTAGATTTAACCAACCCATGCAGAGGTTCATCCAAGCCATCGATTAACCTGTACACCCTCCTTGCTGTAGACAGATTAGGAACCATAACAAATAATCTCAGAAATTCAGATATATAAGACTCTGCATTACCTGATTGCTTAAACTTTTCAAGGCTCATGAAAGGTGCTTCTGGATCCTTTCTGTCAAACCTTTCCACCAGTCTTCTAGTGAACTCAGAATAGGAAGTCACATTGGCATGGCCCAATGTAGACAACCCATGGAACCACCAGTTGTGTGCTTCACCTTCAAAGTGCAGTGCTACAATCTTGATAGCTTCCATCTCAGGGAATTTGTTCAACTGAAAGTAGATATCCATCTTTTATACCCATGCTTTGGAAAAACTAGTGGATGACCCATCAAACTTGGGTAAAAATAATCTACCCATAGAGTGATGTCGATCATGATTCTATGTGAATCCACCATCTCTATACTGATGCCTTGGTCTTCTTTTGTCCTTGAGGTGACAAAAATCTTGAAAACTCAAGTGGTCCTTGAATCTCTGATTCTGGGACTCATAATCTTCAAAGTAGTCTTCAAGGGATGCTTTCTCATGAGGCCCTTCATTCTCCACAGCCATCAAAGTAGGCATAGTAGAGTGTTGTGCAGCTTGTGGTTGGTTCATTGGTTGATCGTTCCAGTGGTGAGACATGCCAAAGCTTTCTCTAGGATGAAATCTCCTAGGAGATTCGTTAATCCTGTCCAATCTCATCTCTTTGATCTCTATAGCAAGATCTTGCATGGCTTTCAAATGGGTTTTTGCAAACTCCTTCCCATCTTCATCACTTCCAAGTTCAGGGACTTTTCCCTTATGTTTATCATCATTGGTGTAATAAAACTTCTTATGTCTTCTTCTCAAGTACCTCTTCTCTCTATCAGTGAGGTGCCCCTCTTCTTCTGAAGACATCTTGGCTCTTCAAGAAAGAAACTCACAGGTTGTGCCAAGATGTTTGCTTTGATACCACTGTAATATCCCCAAATGGGAACACTCAGCAATACCTGCTGGAATAATGCACTTTTCAAAAGTATGTGCACTGAAATGTGTTTGTAGCCCTTGGATCCCTTAGATCTGGAGATCTAGAATCTAAATCCAAAAGGGGAGAAAAAAAAAATCAAAATAGGTGAGGTAAACAGACCTCCCACACCTAGTATAGCTTAAAAACACCCAAGAATGGGGTTGCAACAATATGCATCAATACTGCAGGAAAATAACGTAGTTTTTGAGATAATGAGTAGGAGACCAATAATAGGGATAAAATTTCATATATATAGCAATAAATCATATCCATAATGAGGCCCTTATAGTATACAACAGAATGTAGAAGACAAGAATAGAAGAAATTCCTCAAGAAAGAGGGCTGCAACACATGTATTGATTGTAAAATAGCTTGACAGTGTTATTTATAAGAGCTATAGTAGTTGTATATTACACTCCAGATCTAGAGCAGACCTGTGTACAAAATATCAGATATATTTCAGATCTGTACACTAGAAAGGCTCCTTTACAAGATCCCCTTGGGGTTTTGATCAAAACATGCAACACAGAGAGTAGATATGAGATCTAAAGTAGCAGATTTGCAGTAGTACTCAGAAATTTCTAAATATGATTACAATAGAAGTAGATCAGATCTGTACAGAACATGGATCAGAAATCTAATCCATGGATCACCATAGTGAAGGGTAGAACCCCAACGCCAGAGATCTCTCCTCAAAAAGTGTGTCAAAACACCCTGCAACTTCCTTCTTGAAAATAACGCAGTCCTGGAAGGAAAACTGCGCTATAGGTTGAAGCACTGGATTGGCCTGATGCCAAGATCTGAAATATCATCTCCAAAGGTTTAGAACTCTCTTGCCAATGGGATAGAAGACTTTCCCAGTGAAAATAGGCCCTATAATGGCCTAGATCTGAGCAGATCTAGCCTCCACTTGTTGTAGCTTACAAGGACAACCAAACCCTCAACAGGATCTGCGTTGTAGTTGGAAGATGAGCTTAGCCAAATGCCTGATAGTGGATGAGATCAACAAGACTCTTCCAAGAGCTCCTCAATGGAAGAGGTGGGATTCCTGAATAGGAACACCCTGGTGCTAAACAACACTATCCTCAGCTAAACAACATAGAATGATATATGTCTAAACAGACAATATATTCAGAAATATACACAATCAACAACCTTCTTCTGTTGTCCTCCTCTTTCTTTTATAGGATGAAATTCTTGTCAAACCCTAAACCATTTCTATGATTTAGCTACATTCACATGAGAAGCCTCCAACTAAAACTATGATGTGCCTCTAGGAGATTCACTATGTCTAGACAGTGTTGCTGATTTGGTCCTAGTTGACTTGGTCAAGTGCTCCAGTCTCATTCACACCTAAGTGTGCTTATGTAAATAGCCCAGATTTATCCATGTTCACATGGGGCATTGATTTAGTTTGCTGATTAGGAATTTTATTGAGCTTCCTTCACAATTTTATTCATAAAATAGGAAATTGAAACAAAATTGTATATTCCCATTAGCTTGGTCTAATTGGGAATATTACAATGGTGCTAGTCAGAAATATCTTCAGGCAGCAGGATGCAGGGCTCGAGATGAACGGACAGAGGAGGACGAGAAACCGATCCCCTTCCTCTGCCTTGGCATGTGGGAGGATATTGAGCGAAATTTTCTAGAGGCGACGGAGAGTAAGACTCTGAGTGAATGATCAGAGAGGGACGAGACGCCTGACCCCGACCACTGCCTTGATGACAGTGCATTCTATGTCTTCTAGGCAAACTGGAGAAGTCAGAGTTGTTAGGGAGGCAAGTGAGCAGAGGCTGGGTGATAGAACGGGCGAAGGGACTGTATTCTGGTGGCATAGGAGCAAGCGTGAGGCTGCAGTGGAGAATGTGAGTGAAATGGAGATCCGGAGCTAGCGTGAAGTAGCAATGGAGGCTGCAATGCCTCCCTATGTGCATTCGAGTGCTCGGCTCTGAGACAACAGAGGGGCATATGCAACGGGATGGAAATGGAGGGATTAAGAAGCGTGGAGCCATTAAGAGGAAAGTTGGGCAACATATCAATCTGAGAGAAATAAATAAGGAATGAGGCAAGCCACTGGCTGACTTAAATGCAGCCAGACAAAGCCCATGCGTGGCCATGTGGCATGGTCATGTGGCGCACGCTGGGCCTGCCGTCTCCCTCCTTCGATTATACACCCACATCCTGGGGGGGTTGAAAGGGATATTATGTAAAACTTAATACTCCAATTCTACAAGGGTGGAGGTTGGGCAAGATATTAGAGAAAAATTATAATTTTATTTTATGGGGTGGGGTTAGGAAGAGATGTTATTAACTTTCCTCCCACCCCCACCCTATGCAGACCATGAAGAGGGCCATTTTGACAGTGTCTCTATACAAAATCAGTAGTAGTTCAATCTACCTCAATTTTTTTTTTTAGGTTGGATCTTTATCTATTGAGTTAGTAAGGTAAATATCATTGGTTATCTCACTTTCTTAAGGGAAGAAATAGAGGGCCTTTTAGGACCAACTTAGTTAAAATTCCCCACACCCACCCTATGAGAGTGGGATTGGGAGGAAATATTAAGAAAAACATAGGGTGGGGGGAGATATTATAGAAAACTTAATATCCATAATACTCCCCCGCCCCCCCAACCAAACAGACCCTTGAGGAGTTATTAGAGAAAACTTCATATGTTTTCCCTAATAGCATTGCACATATTAGGGAAAACCTGGGAGAAGATATTAGGGAAACCTTATGAATTTTTCACTAATTTTATGATGGTGGGTGTTAGAGGAGATATTAAGGAAGACTTTCTTTGAGGTGGGAGGAGATATTAGGAAATACTTCAATGAAGTTGGTGTGAGACATTATGAAAATATTATTATTATTTTTCTCTAATTTCATTCCCCCCCACTCTCCTTATTAAATATTTCCCCAATATCTCCACCCCCACCAACCCTCATGATATGTTTTCTCTAATATCTCTCCCAACCCTAACCTGCAATATAAGTTTTCTTTAATGTCTCCACCCACTTCAACCCTCATAATTTTATTTTTTTAATATCTCCGTCCACCGCCACACCACCCCCATATTAAGATTATAAGGGTTGTGAGGTCAATATCAGGGATAACTTATTAAGTTTTCCTTGATATCTATGAGGGTTGAAGTGGGGGAGATATTTAAAATTTTTTATATTGGTGAGGGTATACTAGGGAAAGCTTAAATATGGGAGGATGGTTGTGTGGATTAGGAAAATGTGGTTCAAGGTGGAGGGAGATATTAGGGAAAACTTATAAACTTATATAGGTGTGGGAGATATTAAGAAAAAATTAAACTATTATTTAGATGAGAGTGGGGATGGTGGGAAATATTAGGGGAAAATTATATAAGTAGGGGTGGATGGAGATATTAGGGAAAACTTATAAAATTATATATGAGGGGAGTTATTATAAAAATTAAAACCATAACTTAAATGAAGGTGGGCATGCAGATAAATATTAGGGGAAAATTATATAGGTGAGAGAAGTTTGGGAAGATATTAGGGAAAACTTATAAACTTAAAAAGATATAAGTTGTAGAGGGAGATATAAGTGAAAATTTAAATTGTAACTCAAATAAGGGTGTGGGTAGGGGTTAGATATTAGGAACAACTTGTATAGGTGAAGGTGAGGGTAGGGAGGGGAGAGGGGGGTATTAGCAAAACTTATAAACTTCTATGAGGGGAGATATTAGGGAAAATTAAATCATAGGGAAAACATATAAACTTATATAAGTGGGAATAGATATTAGGGAGAATGTATAATATGAAGTTAGGGTAAGGGTGAAGTGAGGGTAAGGGTGGGGAGATATATTAGAGAAAAAAATATAAGCTTATATTAGGGATGGAAGATATTGGGGAAAGTTAGATAATAGGGAAAACCTATAAACTTATATTGTACAACTTTTCCCTAATATCTCTCCTAACCTCACCCCCACCTTCAAACTTGCATTACATAAAAAAACATTACTTAGTTTACCCCAAAGGGGCCAATCTTTGCTACCTTTTCCACAATCACCTCCTTGTTGTGAGACGAGCCACCTTAAGATGCCACAGCAGCCGCTTTCGCCATGTGGGGATCAAAACTGAGATCGGAGAATCTATGCTTGGGGCCAATATTCTCTACATTCATCGCTTCTCCATTAAATTGCAGCTTCATCAAAAGAAGTTTTGACTCCAAACCAACCATCTTTCTGTCCATGTCTGTCTGCAACCATTCAAATTTCCTTTTCAGGAGTTCAAACCTTTCCTTCCTTTCGCTTTCAACGATATCTAAAGTTTTGGTTGTGATATCAGCCATACCCATTAGTACCTTGAATAATTTCTATATTGATTGTTTCCAATGATCCAATTTGCCATCAGGGACATGAATCTCAAGGGCGGCCATGAAAAAAATTCCTCAACACCAGCTATGAAGCCACCGAACCAAATACAGAGAAATAAGAAGAGATGAGAAATTTTCCTAGAGCCCCTATGCATCTAACAATTTTTCATCACTCCATCTAGGACGAGACCCAAGGAGAGGCATTAATTTGAGCTCAACTCGGATCCAAATATTTACCGCTTCTACCATTTGAATTAACTTTGTACTAAGGGAATGTTGCAGAACATTGAGAGCTATAGCCTTAGAGAATTTTGGTCGGATAAACGACCTTAAGTGAGATATCAAATCCCATTTAAGACTTGTCTGTGCGCATACCCATCTTCCCAGATTTCATTACGAAGAGACAAGGAGGAAGAATGTGAAGAGCTCTACTCTTCCATGTGAAGAGGATTTCGAGTTGTTAGAGATAGATGGAGGGGATACCAAGTGGTAGATAACATTTAATACACATATTCCATCAGCGAAGGTCCTCCCATGAGATGTCTAATGACTGATCTGCACACTAGCGTCTTGATTCATGGAATTAGAGAGAGATTCTTTTGTCCAAAGTTTGTTTCTATAATTTCTTACCCAAGCTTAGACCCATGCCTCACAAGTTTGTCTACCTCATCATTTAGAAATCTAAGAATATGAGAAAGGGAGATCTCTTCAAAGTTTTTAATTTGCAAAGTTATCCTTCTAACAATTGGAGAGGAACAAGAGTCTTCTTGATGATGCTTTGGAGATCTGTTTGATGATAATCATAGAATCTCCCTAAACCTTTAGCTTCTTTATACCTTTACTGATGACAATGTACAGACTTTTGCATAATGCCAAGAATTCAACCTTATTATTTGTTGCTATACCAAGACCCCAAGCAAAACTAAACATGGTTTGTTCTTTGGAGCAAATAACAACCTCTTATCGTCCTTAATTATCCATTTCAATGGTCAATAAATTATATTTAATTTATTAATTTAATTCCTAATCTATATATTTATAATAATTTATTTTATTATAATAATTTCTCATTTTAATTTATTATTATCATAATATATATATATATATATATATATATATATATATATATTTAATTTGATTAAAGTTAGTTTTTATTTATTTTTTATTTATAAATAGGGTACATGAATGTAAATACATTTATATCTTTACTTGATATGCAATATTTTGAATGTGCAATATGATTTTTTATTAATCATATTAATAGAAAGTATTATGAATATTAAGTATTATAATTATTATTATTGCTTTATTTTTATGTTTGGATTTATTAAATATTATATTAAATTTATATGAGTATTAGTTGGTAAACTTTAATATGATTTATTTGAATATTAAATGTAATATGTTATGTTTTAATATGTGGTTTGAGTAGTTATAATTTAAGGGCATTTAAGTTGTTAAAATTATTTGGGGATCACATTTTGTTTGGGCCAAGTCAACCTTTAGTATGGTTGGATTTTTGCCATAAAATTTAGAACTGATAACTTTTCCACCACATAGTGCCTTAATAAAACACCTTGTCACCATTTATTCTAAAATTTAATATATATATTTTTAATAGTAAATTTATATTATTTATTAATGTTTTGTATTTTAATTAAAATTAAATTTATTATAAAAATATCTTCAAAGTTTAAGATGATTTTATTTAATTTATAAATATATAATATATTTGTAACTTAAAATAGTTTAAGTGATTTGGAAAATTTCCTTTTTATAGATATAAATTTAATGAATTATATATATGTATGGGATAAAAAAAATAAAAAATTAGTTTATTGAAATTATTTCCATTTAGTTTGGGATAGATTTTGTTTAAAATTCTACTTGAAATTAGGAAACTTGTAAATTTAAGAGTTTACACAATTTGGATCTACTAATTCTAGAATAAAATGCAATTTAAAATTAAAAGGAAAAAAAAAAAAAAAAAGTCTAAAGGCTACCCTTAATTAAACATAGTTTCTCGAAGCTTTATCTTTATCTCTAGATACTTTACAGGATATCTCACACCATAAAACAATCTGTTAAATTCATTCAAATTTCATGGAACAATCTGTTAAATTCATTCAAGTTTCATGATATTCAACATAGGAGAATCAATTGTATTGTATTGATTTTTAGTTAAATGTGATTTTTGACCTTTTTTTTCTTTTCACAAGAGAAAAAACGCTGTTTTGTTCGATAAAGATAAAGACCAGAAGACAATTTCTCTGCAGCAAACCAAACCAAGAACTGATGCGTTATAACTGCCTCTTTTAAACTGCATTCTTTAAGACAGTTTGAATTCTGGAATTCTGGATTTTCATTAAGCTACAACAGCTGGCTACTCCAAAGCTAATATGTTGGAAGAACGGGAGCATAGAAATTGTACGAACCATGTTGGCTTTTATTTATTGTTTTTCACAGCAGGGCTCCTTTTTCTTCCAAACGAAATATATTCTTATTAATCGATGGTCCCCCTCTTATATTTCTGCTCTATTAATTTCCATTCCATTTCAAGCATGAAGCAGCAGAGATTTTTGAACAGTGAATATGCATGCAAAGATTCATCAAAGTCGACTGTTTAACCCAATTCACTTTCTCTTCTGATATGGTTATGACTTTTGTTAAGTCCATCATTCTATTTATCTAAACTATGATAATATAGAAGGATCTATAACTGTAAGAACACGTTTATACATTTATATATGTTTGCTAGGTTTTGGCTTGAGAAACTCTTAATATGGTTGGATTTAAGCTGTTAAAATATTCAGGATTTTATCAGTTCTGGTTATATTAACTCTTAATATGATTTGATTTAAGTTGTCAAAATATCCAGAATCTCACTAGTTCTGGTCACACCAAACTTTAATCTGGCTGGATCCACTAGCATTTAAGTTGTCAAAATTACTCGAGATTGTATCTTGCCTAGTCTTTAACATAGTTGGATTTTTTCAAGAGGAGTTTCCAACTAGTAACCTTCACATCAAGAAGTGCCTTAACAATAAACCCCATCACCATATTAATTTTTTTTTGTATATATACCAACACTTATATAAACAATTATTTAACAAAACTTCAAACCATTACTAACATAGTGTCATCGCAGTTAATTGTCCAACAAAAAAAACAATCAATAATAAGAAAATAAAGTATAATGAACACTATCAATAAAACAATCATTTGTCTCACTACCATTACCAAATTTATGTTGATTGATGATCAGAAGGTCACAATGACTTCCTGATCATCGAATTCTGAAATATTTCCAGAATCTGTAATAGACGTTTTGACCAAAAAAAAAAAAACTGTGATGAGCATTGTCAGAAAAAATGTGATGAACACTGTCAGTTGGCAAAAAAATTGCTGAGAGCCATCTACTGTCTTGCCTAATTATCTCAATTATCTCAAATATGGTTATGACTACGGTGGATTACTTTTCCAGAGGCTATGCTCAGATAAAGTACCTACTATATTTCAGTTTCTCCTTCAATAGTAGTGAGGAACACAGTCACAATTAAGACTGCCTCACTGACATACTTTTCATCACAGTGAATTGACTAGCCTAAAACAATTAACCAATTAACTCAGTATGGTAGACAGTTAATTGTCACTTATGGACACTGTCACTAAGACAGATTGTGACAGTACATTAAGCGAAAGAATAGATTGTATACAATATATTGACAGAGCATATTAGAGACAAATATGTAAAAGCAAATTGTTATAATACCATACAGCTTGTTTTCCTCTGCACATTGCTTCTAAGTTTTATCGTGACATTTCTTTTGAGTTTAATTCTGAGGTGGTTTTGTACCAGCTAGACACTGGCCTATACCCCCTATGTAGTTTTATTTTTTTAATGAGAATATTATTAATTGGGAAATTGAACCAAAAATCCCATTATATTTTACGTAACACATTTACCTGCTTTGAATTCTATATTATCAAAACTTATATGGTTAGTATTATGTTATATTTCAAATTTATTTAATATTACACTTTATTTTATTTTAGAAAATTTATTTCGAAATTTGATTATGATTTGGATGCATAATTAATTCTGAATAGTAAATTATAATTTGGATATCTAATTAATGATTGTCATTGATTAATTTAATTTTGGTATATTGTTAGTAAATTAAATTATGTATTTTAAAAATTTATAATATATTTTTATTAATAAGAAAAAATATCATTATGAGAGGCTGGGAGGGGAAATTCATTGTCTTGACAAACAATGCAATTACAAGTAAGTGTGGGGATTAGGAGGAGCTACCAACAATAAAGCAAAATTCCTAGCTTTATGAAAATAATTGGATATCGCAATTAGAAAAGGCATAGGGACCTCATCATCCTTGGAGATTCAATGTTAGTTAGAAGAATAGTTGTTAAATTGCAGTTAAGGCAAGACCAGGCAAGTCCTCCGGTTGCCAAAAGAATATTGTTGCAACTGAAAAAAATGGAGTATGTCTCCTTCTTTCATGTTTGGCGACTCCTCAATGAAGTGGCAAGCTCCTTGGAAAATCACGGGGCGGAATTGAGGGTTGGGACCGTTGAATTAAATGGCGATGATGTCGGATTTACTCATCTACCATAAGAGAATGTGCACAGTGATGATGGGAAGAGCAAGCATTAAAAGCATCGACATCAATCCCAATCCATGACGCACAATCCAATGCAAGTGGAATGGGTGGGATGATCTATCAAGGGTAAGAACAAATGACAGAGTAAATTTGAAGCATGGTACTCAAAGACAATTAAATACAATTATCAGGTGGGTTGAAGGTAGGTTGATAGGTATTCAGAAGGCGCACTTCAAAAGACTAGTGATTTAGTTGCAAAGAGAAATTCTTACTCATAGAATGTTTGATGACCACATGACGAGATAATTAAAGATCCACCTTGGGAAGGACAATGTCATGAAGATTATATTTTGCGGTGATGAGGAGAATTTAATGGGGAGATACAAGTGCATATGGCATGACTTGACGAAGGAGATGCTATTAAACCTACCTCCGTCGAGTTGTCAGGTATCTGTTGGATTTTGGGAAATCTCTATGCTCCTTCTTCCTGTTGAAGAGTGCGATAATGAATTCTCCACCTCTGAACTCAGAGGAGGAGCAATGGTAGAGAGCAACAGAGTTTATGTTCAAACTTCTCATGCGTAGACTCGATATTCTGACGCAGAGAATTAAGATGTTGGAGGCAGATAAGGTGGTGAACGTAGAGTGCATGGAGACTCGTCCGAAAATAAAAAATGCATCGATAGACAAAAATATTATTAATATAGAGTTGGATTTTACGAAAAGAGGCTCGGAGCTGGTGTGCGACAGTCTGTTCAAGCAAGTTTATGAAGTTCTGGAGGGGTCGCCATCAACAAACCCCACTGAGCATAAGAAGAGCCTAGATAAAGGCATAGAGAAGGCATACAAAATCGAATGGAAAATGCCCCACCATAGAGAAGTTGATCCATCCAGCAATGACCAAAAACATTTTTTCATCTACAGTAAACTTTTGTTTTTGCTTGGGTAATTATGTAGGGACTATGGAAGATATCAATGTAGAATTAAATCCCGTATAAATCATAGAATAAAGCAATATATACTCTAGATATTTTTTTGTATAGAAACTGTAGATGGAATTGAAGCTAGAGTGGCTCCTTATGATGTAATTGATTCTGGCCAAGTAAACCAAATTATATAATGAAAAGTAGATGTTTAGTTTTAAAAAAAGAATAATTATAATTATGGATAAAAAAATATAATAAATTTTTAAACAAAACATAAATATGTGTGAGCCCAAGGGAAGCACAATTCAAGGTTCAAATGTCCATGCATCAAACTAACAAAAGATAAATAAATATGTGTAAACTATGAAATTTAAGGTTCAAATCCTCTTAGACTAACCAAAAAAACAAAAAAATCATAAATATGTGTGAGTTAATTAGTTGTATATTTTAATAAAATTTGAAAATCAATATATTTTAACTTTATGATTTATTAGACATCTAGAGATTAAATTTTTTGAAATGCAAAAATATTTATATTTTGATGATGATGATTAACGTCCACTAAGACCAATATGGTCTATCCAATTTTAAGAAAGTGAGAGATAAATTGAGATTATTTAACATTTTATTTCTATGATAAAAAAGAATGGATAGAAGCACTCCTAAATCACCATAGTTTTATCGGCTTAACAAGTCAAGAAGGTTGATAGTGTGGTAAAGATTTTGAAAATTAGAAGGGATGTGAGTAAGAGCTAAGCAAATCCATGAGAAAGTGATTTTCATCTTCAACCCTCTTAGTATTGCTAAGGTGACATGCTCTTTCGTCCCAAGGTGTTTTGAGAATTGACCAATGCCCAATTTCACTTTTAAGCTCATTAGAATTAGTTCTTATTTTAACAATGTTCATTTTCTTCTTAGCACTAGTCAAGACCAAAAGATACTTAGGGTTATCAAGATTGGGGTTGATAGCCTCCTTATAATACCTTAGCTTTCTTTTTTCCTCTAACTCCTTATCATCCCAAATCTTATCCTTAAAATTGAGAGTAGAAATATTTTTAATATTATCCTTATTCTCCAAGATGATCTCCTCCTTTACCCCCCAATGGTCTAGCCAAGACTAGGCATCATTATGCCAACCTTGCTTGAGCCAGAGGTGTGGGTTTTGGCTAGAGTTAGAAGCAATTTTGGGGAAGCTCTTGGATTCCATGTTGTATAGTTTCTTCTTATACATGAGATACTTAATCATATCCATGATTTCAATGGGGGAAATGTGCCTAGCTTCAATGAGGACGATAGGGTAGGGATTATTTCCTTTAATCTTGAGGCTGTAGGTTATAAATACTTTTTGGAATAGCGCAATATTCCTTCACGATTATCTAGATATATACTACAACCCCAAACCTCACATCCATATAAAATAATAGGGGTGACAAGAGTTTAACAGAGGAAATTTCTTTTACTCCGTACCCAAAGATATGTCGACTTACAATTGTTTTCAAGCCCGTAATAAGATTTCTAGGCTCCAATTATCATTTCTCAATGCTATAATTCCAATTGAGTTGATGATGAATGTCGATTCCCATATATTTGTATGAAGAAACTTTCTCCAAGTAGTTATTATCATAGTTAATATTTTTGGATTTAATTATCATGACTTTAATTGTGTTGGTATTAAAAGATATACCCATCATGGAGAAGTAATCTTGGAGGATTCTAAGCTGTTTGTCAAGATCATCATGGCTCCTAGTTTTAAGAATGATATCAGAAGCATAAAGGCGAATAATAAGGACCATATCAATGAGCCTAGGTCCATCACATCTTGCAACTTTTAAACACCCTTTTATCTTATCAATGTAAATGCCAAAAAGGGTAGGGGATAAGGAACACCCTTGCTTAACTATGATGTTCCACTTAAATTCTTATGACCAACTCTTGGTGGTCATAAGCTTGGAAATAACATTCTCATATAGCCTAGTCACAACAACCCTCAACTTGAGAGGAACCATTATTTCTTCTAGCCTCTTCCATAGCTTATCCTAAGGAATTATGTTGAAATTTGTCCTAAATTCAACAAAATAGCAAAATATATTAGTTTTATTATTGCGATGTTCCTCTAAAATGACTTGAAGAGAAACAAGATGGTATATAGTTGAGTGATGTCTCCTAAACCTAGCTTTCTCTTTAGCTCTTTTACCATGTCTTTCAAGGCAAAGGCTAATCTTCTTTTCAAAAACGAGTCCATACAACTAGGCTAAAATATGGATAATCATAATGGTCCTATAGTTAGAGGGAATGTTTTTATCTCACTTTTAAATACAGGCACAATAAGGCTTTACGTCCAAGGCTTACAAAATCCTTGTTTCCCTGCCAAATTCAGGAGTTTGTGTATATGAGGGATCAGGATATACCTACCCATTTTGAAATTTTCAGCTTGGTAACCTTTAATATCTCTAGCTTTCTCATTAGCGAGTTGCTTAATCCTGAACTCAATGTCTTCCAAAGAAAATATACCCTTCTCTATAGGAGTGTTCAAGATGGTGCCCATGGTGTCAGGCGAATCATAAACATTCTTAAGATAGATATCCCAATTCTTTAAGGGATCTTATTATTTTCTTTCATTTTATGAACAAGAATTTTCCTCCAAAACCTTCTAGGATCAACTTTAGAAACTTGGAGAAGAAGATGGCCTTGCCTCCTATTTCTATAGGATCTTTTCCTCTTGATAAGATCTTTCTAAATATTTATTTTTTCAAGCTTTACGGTTTCGTTAAGAGCATCTCTAATCACATTCCTACCAATTTTACAATCATTATCATACCAAGGGTTGAAAGTTCTATTGTTCTTTTTATAAGACACCTTAATAGAGAACTTGTTAATGGTATTGGAAAGGGTTATAGTAAAATTGTGGTAGATGTGCTCAATTTTATCATTATATGCTAAAGAATATAAATCCATTAATAAATCCTTTGAGAAGAAATCCAGTTTATTTATGTCAAAACGAATGTTCCTTTGACTCTGACAATTCTCTTGCATGCAGATGGTGTGTATAGAGAGGTTTAGAGTTATGGTTAGATGTCTATGGTTAAGAGTCAGGTTCATAGTCCTTTAGGAGGCCGAAATTTTCAATACAGTTGAGAACATGGATATTAAATAGCACATAATCCACAACACTACTACCAAGGCCAAGAGGTTGGCCACTTCTTAATTCCATTACAAATTATTAGGTCTTGGGAACTACTGAGCTTGATTAGTTCGATAACAAATAAGTTCTCGGTTATGTCTTCATAAGTCAGAGTCCTCATCTAGCCAGAGGGTGCTAGGGTGAGATTTATTAGTTAGGAGAGTAGCTTGGTTAGTAGTGGTTCTAGCATTGAAGTTCCGTAACAAGAGGATATTACCTTCATTCCTTAGACTACGAATATCTTGTTCTAAGGTATTGAAGGGACAATTCTTATCCAGGGTGCTTTTATTATAGGAGGTAGAGTTGATAAGAGAAAAATAAAAAATTGTGAGATAGATTCTATTGGTGTTGGAATCAAAAATTTCGATCCAAATGTACTATTTGAGAGGTCAATCTTATCAAATCAAATGCAAAGAGCAATATTGTTTTTTATATAATAAGCTATTCCACCAAAAAAAATCTATGAAATGAGTTCTGGTTCCATGTCGACCATAGAATGAATCCATCTATATGAACAACCTCAAGAGATTTAGTTACTCTCAATTTTTGATAAATCCAAGAGTCTATCCTCTCAAAATATATTTTGAATTATTTACCTATATAACATTAAAAAAAATTAAATAATAACATTTTAAAAAGTAATGGTATCAATTAATTTTTATATATGTACAAACATTAAAATACTTACAATAATCTTTAAAATATAGAATTGTTTTATTTATTAGTGGATAAAGAGTAAAAATACAATAATTAATCGCTCAGTTTTAAAAGCACTAAGAAACTATAAAATTGTATTAATTATTAATGCATACAAAGCAAATACAATAATTAGGTCCTTATTTTAAAAGATAATTAAAAGTGTTACAATTATACAATTGTATGATGGAAGTGTAATGCCAATACTCGATTAGTTTTTACTTCAATTAAAAATAATAATTTTTCAAATAGAAAATGATAAAAACATTATATCTTAATAAATTTTATCTTTCATATATATAAAATGATTTATTTTTTTTATTCATTTTCAGAAATATGAGATAGTTATTTATTTAATTTGAATATATTGATAAAAGATAATTTTTATTTTTACTCGTTTTATATAATATATGCATAGTTAACATTGAATTACTTTATTATTAATATTTTTTTAAATGTTTTTTTAAAGGATTACGTCTTTGATTTATTAGCAGATAATTATTTATTTAATTTGAATATATTGATAAAATATATTTGTTATTTTCACTTGTTTTATATAATATATGCATAGTTAACATTGAATTATTTTATTATTAATATTTTTTAAAATGTTTTTTTAAAGGATTATTTCTCTAATTTATTAGCAGAGTTTAACTCCTAGAGTGTAAAGAAGAATTGACACTTTGACCTCTATTTTTTTGTTATTAATATTTTTAAATGTTATATATCAATTGCATGTTAACTCCATATTAACTCCATATTGAGAATGCAATAAACTCCTATAGCCATGCAAATTTAATGGTTGATAAATTACACATCTCCCTAGCAAGCGAAAGTGAAAATGTAAGAAAAATTGTAATTTAAATTACTTTATTTCCGTATATAAAATTGATATAAAATTTATCATTTGATTTATGGTTGAAACTTTTTTTTTTGGTTATTAATATATTTTTGTTTGAAATGAATTACACATCATGTTATATCAATAATGTTATTACATCAATAACATTATCTTTATATGCAATTTATCAACTCCAGATTAAGTAGTGAAGAAATTACACATCTATCTCACACTAAAAAATTTATTCTTTTTTTTAATCAAATATATCTACATTATATTAACAAGCAAGAAATTACATACTTTTACATCCAAGAGTGCATTCTCTGCTTGTGAGAGAGGAAACCAAAGATAGAAAATTGAAGGGCTCTACCCCAAGAAGGAGAAACCATAGCCCAACGGTCTTATAGCTTGCAAAAAAATCTAAAAATTAACAAAAACCATGCTTCTAAGAAATAGCATTACATAATTGTTGCATGAAGAGACAAAATTGGTTCGCATCAAGCCATAAGGCTTTAGGAAATAGGGCCACCAACCCTCTAAAAGAAGAAAATTAAGGAGGGCTGTTGAGAGGCCCATATTGGATTGAGAAAACCAACTTGAAAGTCATCATACCATCGAGTAGCTAAATTCTACTGCATTGAAATTGCATTGTTTCCATGCTGGTGCCACATTGCACCTCACCACTGCCTTGAGCTTGCATACCGACAATGTCCGTCGGAAGCTCCTCCAGAATGTAGCAACCATAGGGACTAGGATGACGAAGCAAGGATGGTGTGTCAACCATCGAGAGGACAGGATCATGGGAGGGAGTGGGGTGGACCACAAGGGTGCATGTAATGAGTGGGGAGGAGGAGCCAACATGCAGAGAATGGGAAGGGAATGGATCTGGGGAGGAGGAGGAGGGAATGTTAGGTGGGAATTCAGAGAACTCTGGAAAGCCGCATGAGCAAGAAGACATAGTGACTTTGGTGAGAAGAGAGCTCTGCAATCCAACCATAGGCTTGCATCCTCTTTTGGTCCCTTTCCTTAAGCTGTTGTGCGAGGAGGTTCTTGAGCACCCGGAGCATTTGGTGACCCCTACAGATTTCCACCTCCTCCATAGAAAGGACCTACCTATGAATGGACTTGGGAATTTCATGATCAAACATCACGAAAATGGTGGATCCATCAAAGGTGGTGGGGTGGTACCCCCGACCTCTTCCTCTGTTAGGGTTCCGACTCCTCCCCCTGTCATGGTTCATGGTTATAAGGCCATAGAGAGGAGTCACAACATCAAAGCCGAAGACAGTGCCGAGGAGATTGATAGTGGGTGAATAAAGCCAGGAGAATGGAATGTGCATGGTTATAAAAAAATTATTACAAGGGCGTGAGAGATGAGGAGCCTAGTACTGTGAAAGAAAGTTACAAAACATGTTTCAGGTGACCTCAACCTGCCCGTAGGAAACCAGGTTTGTTGGCCACCGATCAACATCATAAGCCATCCAAAATTTAAATAGTCTGAGTATGTCCAACCAAGCTTTCAACGCTACCATATCTACTATCCATCTATTGTTACTATTCTAAATGTAAATTCTTTCTAAAATCATTAAAACAAAATAACATAAATTTCTAGAACTCCATGCCTTTCAACAATCAATCATTAGATGATTCTACCAAGGTAGGGTTCTTGGAACTCGATCTCGGCATCTATTTTTGCTGCATGCTCTGCAATTTCTTCTCCATGCGTCCGAGACGAAAATTCTGGTGGAATAGTTTCACTTGGACTAGCTGTATTTCCTTCTGAATCACTGAAAGGCTCGACTCTTCTTGCTGGGTCGGATGATGGCCTTATTGATGAGGTATTTCCTGTTGCTATTGCATTTTTGTCATTTCTTTCGCCAATAGGCTTTTCATGATCCAGTAAGTTTGGATGACTTGTTTGAACAGGGTAAGCCTGCCGCGAGTGTTTCCCAGGTCCACTATCAGTGGTTCCCATTCTTCCACTTGGATCGACTCCTCTGCTGCCTTCGCTTTCAGTTATATTTCCCATTTTTAAATTTCTGCTGTCACCTATGTTGGTGAGCCTTCATTGTATGCATTCAGCAGGTTCTGCATGTTTTCCTTTGTTGTTCACCTGCCTCTCTTCTTTTGCGGCTGGACGATTCAAGTTGTAGCCTTCTACTTCCCCCTGCTTGGATCGTCGTGGCCACTACGGCCCCTCTTACGATCTGTTGCCTCCACCTTCATTCTTGGAAACTATGATTTTATCAACTACTGCTGTTCCTCCGGTACCCTCTCCGATGCTATCACCAACATAGTGGGAGATAAAGGGGAGAAAAATTTATGCTAACCTAAAAGGAATTCGTATTTAGAAACAATGTTAGGATCATGTATCCTTGTATAGCCAATACCTCACACTTGTGCCTTGCAGTATTCCATTCCATTACCGACTGTCAAGGACAGACCATGGACTTGCTTGAGAACCCGTATTCTCTCGGGTGATGCCTTAAGGTCGGCCACTGGCACCATGACTGTTTTACAATTCCACAGAAAAAAAGTCCTGACCCCCTACCCAACTCCTGACATGGTTTGTAACCATACTCTGACTCCCTCGTCTCCTCCCTTCAAGTTTCCTTTCCGCCACTTCACGGTTACCTCCAAGCCCCAATTCCCCACTTTTTCCCCACACACCCAGTTGATCCACACAAAGAATCCAGACCCTCCCTCGACCTCCTATTTAACTTCGGTGACTCCCCTTCACCCAAGCATCAATCAAACCCGCAACTGGGTCAACATTTCTAGCCCCCGACTCCCTAGAATCTCCCTCCCAAACCCCCCAATTGCTAATTTTAAGAGAAGAAAAAAACTCAAAGAATTACGCTACCATATTTCTCGTAGACCCAATTCCCCCTTGCAAAGACTCCCAAGATTTCCTACTACAGACTGATGGCGGCATGGATAAGAAGACTGAAAATTTCCTAGTCCTGATTCCTATAATCCCATGAATAAGCAACAACAGACACAACCAATTTCTCGTAATTTCATTCCTCTTTACCTCTATTTCAAGAAAAAGAGGTGTTGCACTACATACCAGAACCTACACCTTATCGTCAACCTAGAGTTCTCGATGTTGTTGTGATGCCAATGCCACTGGTGTCGAAACTCACTTGCTCGCCTTCCCTGCTCCCTCAATCTATCGCTACTACACCATTGTTTTTGCATGAAGGGCATGCACCATGCCATATACCACATGTCGACACTTTCACCTGCAGCATCTCAGCTGGCCTTCCTACGGCCTGACCCAACAATAATTACTCGCAGTATGTGGCAGCATTGGGTATCCCACCCACATACCTTGCCCCACTGCCTTGTTGTCATGTCCTTGGTATTTCTGCGGGTCCTCTCCCTTCCTCACACCTCGATCAGGGGTTCTGATTCTCATTCTCTTTTGCGTCCCTTCTTCAAGATTTCATGCCGTCCTTCCATCCCTTCCTCCTGGTTAACCCTGTCTCCAAGTATGTCCATCTCCTTGCCCTTATTGATGCATCCCCAGTTTCCAAGGTAACCAGCTGCAACATTTCTGGATTGGCAGACATGCATTATAATGATTTATTGTATTCCTGAAATCAGTTCTCCTACTTCCCAGGTGAGCCTTGTGGTTCTCCAGCTTTTACTTATCTTTTCCCAGTGGGTTCCTTGATGGAGATTTTTAATTTTTTCTATCACTAGATTTGAATCCCCTTCCACCACTAATTTCTTAATTCGCTCTCTTCATGCAATGATTAATCCCTATTTCACAACATTAAATTCATCCTCATTATTTCTCACAATTCCACAATCTGATGCGAGCACTTGGAGCAATCTACCTTGACAATCTCTAAACATTCCTCCATATCCCGCTTCTCCTGGATTTCCTTTAGAGGCACCGTCGAAATTCATTTTTATGAATTCTACAGGGGGATATATGAACTTCGAAGGTGATGGGGAGAGGTGGGAATGAATTTTCCAAGAAAATGGTTCTCGCATCTACAAGGTTAAGTTTAGCATGCTGAGGATCCTGACTTCCTAGCACAAAGCTTTCCAATCCTCCAGGTTCCATTTCTCTGCTAGAATGGTTTCATGAATATTTTGGTTAATGATCTTCCATACCTCCAATTCAGTCTGTTTTTGGTCTTTAATTATCCTCCTGTTTCTTTATTTCCATACCGCCCACAGTAGGAACCCCATGGATATGACCCAAGCTCTATTGAGGATCGAGTTTTGGTAGATGATTTTCCTCCATATTTGAATTTTGGTCTGAATACTAGTTTTGTCTCAGTCTGAATATCTGAATAGGTTTTCATGGTTCTGCCATAGCCTATTAGTGTAGGGGCAAGATTTTAAGAGATGTTCCATCGTTTCCGGTTGTGCCCCACACAGATTACATATTGAAGGTCCCTGCACTCGTCGTCTTTGTATTTGATCCCATGTAGGGGCCTGGCCATGGCTGACTAGCCAGAGGAATAATGCTACCTTTGGCCAAAGGTGTTGGGACCATAGTTTACTCCAAATAGTTGGGAGATGTTAGCACCAGTGCTCTGCATTCCTTTGGTATCCTTCATGCATCATGAACAACCCTTTGTTTTTGTATCCCCACCAAAGGATGTCTGAGCCCTCAGATATCAAGATATTTCGGGAGTCTACCTCATTTTCATATGCTTCCCACTTGGGTGATTATGGGGAATTAGGCCAATGTATTCCTATTTTCCATTCTCTCCAGGTTAATCCAGTCTCTGGATTCCAATATTTATTTACCGTCTCATTTGCATGTATGTTAGTGAATACGAATATCTTTGCAAGGTTTTGTCGGCTGAATAGATTTTATCTTTGTTTCCATGCTTCCTAAAAAAAATGCCTTATCCCTTCCTCTAATCTCCCAAAAAATGTGGGCACGAATCAATTCCCAACTCTCTACTGCTAGATTGAAAATTATAGATCCTATTGGTATACCTTGAATTCCGAGTCTTTATTTTGTGGATTGTGGCATGTTGTATTTCATTTCCTAGATCCTTTTCCATAGATTGTTACCTCCTTGGATCCATCTCCACCATAAATTTTCTCCCATCACTTGATTAATAACATATGGGTCTCTGAGACCCGGGTCCCCTTCCGTCCTGGGCCTTGTTAGACAATTCCAAGATAGGAGTGCCCATTTTCTTTCCATTTGAGCTCCTTGCCACAAGAATATTTTAAAAATATTAGCCATTTCATTATAGGCCGTTTTGGAGGCCAATAGGCCCGAAATTTTGTAAATAGGGATTGATTGGAATACATATTTCAGGAGGATTACATGACTCTCCCTATTGAGGGCCCAAAAAGTATAATTTTGAAGGCAACCTTGGAGACGCTCGAGAAGAGATTTCCAGTTTGATACTCTATGGGAATTGAAACTCAAAGGGATGCCCAAGTACTTTTCCTGGAGGGAACCTATGCGAAAACCTAATGTCCTGGATAGGAAGGCTTGGGTCTGGGCTGTGGTATTAAAAAAAAATATATCCAACCTGTCTTTGTTGAGATGAGTACCAGAGGCTTGCATGAAGTCTTGGATTATGCTCAAAATACTTCTCACCTCCAAATTTTCCTGGAAAAACATCATGATATCATCAAAAAATTGTTGATGAGTGAGGGGTAGGTCATTTCCCCACATGCACAAACCTTTAAGATGGCCTTCTTGGGTCTTAGATTTAATATATCTCTCTAGTCCTTCCACAACCAATATAAATAGGAAATGGGTGTTGAGTTTCAACAAGAAGATTCAGCACCCACACCTAGTGCATTAAGCACCTGGTTGCATTAAGCACCTACACTAGGGTGGGGCCCACAGTGCTATTTTTGGGTGCATGTATATTTTTATTATCCCTTAATTTAGATAGAAATTAAACTGTAATATTTTCTGAATGTGGACTTGAAATAGTTAATTGTGTTGAGATTGCAACAAGATGATGAGCTTAGTGGAAAGAAGTCGCCTTCACTAAGTGGGCTCGCAGGCTATTTTTGGCGCAAAGTCTATTTTTAGACTATGTCTATTTTTAGACATATGGATCACATGTTCTATGAGTTGTAGGATGTTATTTGTGGATGGTTGGTCAAGTTGGAAAAAAATAGATGGAATTATATTTTTAAACATATTGGGCGGAATCTATTTTTAGATTGCCAGTCTAAAAATAGATATGTCGAATATTATTAGCTCTTAATAATATTTAGACTATAAACATTATCTTATTCTCTTGGAGCACTTCAGTTAAGTGCACAGATGTGGCACAGGAGCTGACAGAAGGAATTACGCTAGTCCTAAGGGTTATGTGGAGCTATTGCATGGATACTTCAGTTAGAACTCATGTGACAGAGTTTGGTGGAGTTGATTGAGGAAGTTAGTGGAGTTGTATTCAGTTTAACTAATATAAACATAGTTGAGCTATTTGTATTCAGTTTAACTAATTGATACAATTAGTGAGAGTGGTGTGAATTAATTATTAATTAATTCACTAATTATAAACTCATTAATCAACTAAAGAATACATCAGTTAACTTCAGTGCATGGACAGTTTCAGTGGAGACCAGTGCAGAGATAGGTGAAAGATCAGGTTAACTATCAGTTGTGACTATACTGTTGCATATTTACAACAACCAGTGATTGGAGAAGCCCATGAGGATTGCGTAGTACAAGCAAAGTGGTTAAAGTTATTTAATTAGCCATCCTATAGCATTGATTACGCAATAGAGGCTGGCTATCAGGTGGCAGAGATTGGAGCATGTTTTTTGCTAGATCTAGCTTGATTAGTGTGTAGCAATTGGAGGTTGTGCTGAGAGCTTGTGAGGAGCTTTGTACAATGATTGTTACATGATATCTATGACATATAATATACAGATAGTTGGGGCTTTCAGCTTTAAGCTTTCCCATGAAATACTGTGTTCATGTGTGAATGTTTATGGTTTTAATGTGCGCATGCAATTGATTTTATTTCTGCATGTAATGATCAATGGTAGAAGAGATTCTGTATTGTGCATGAAGCTAAAATAGTGTGTGATTAGGAGAATCTCGGTGAATAATATATCAGTTATTCAAATTTTCTACATGGTATCAGAGTGATATTGATCATTGGAGCAATTGCAAAACATTGAAGTGGTTGAGTTTTGTGCTGGTGGAATTCGAATTTGTAGTAGTGTTTTCTTGGTGTCGAAGTTGAGATGTCTTTCAACGGATTGCGATTGGAGTGAGGGAAGTTCGAATTATATTGCATGGAAGGACAGGATGGAGGCGGTGCTGGATGACAATGGGTTGAAGGAGTTCATAGATGCAGAAATTCCAAAACCTACTTCTAGTGATGCTGCCGTACTTGACACATGGAAAAAGAAGACAACAAAGTGTCGAAGGATTCTGTTGGAAGGTGTGAAGGATCACATAGTGACCAACCTTCATGGTAAGGCTTCTCCATTCTTGATGTGGAAAGCTTTGACAGATTTATTTCAAAGCAAGAGCGACCAGAGGAAGTTGGTGTTCAAGGATAAACTCAGAAACATAAAAATGGAAAAAGGCGACAGTATGCCCAAGTACCTCATGAAGTTCATCCAATGCAGGGATGAGCTGGGAAGTGTGGGGGTTACTGTTGATGATGAGGACTTGGTGAGCTTGGCTCTCCTTGGGCTTCCGAAGAGTTGGCATTCCTATCAGGACTCTGTCAATGGTCGGGAGAAATTTCTAGGATGGGAGCGACTTTGGTCGGATCTTGTGCAAGAGGAGATAAGGCGAAGTACCAGGGACGGATCTTCATCAAAGAACTCTGATGAAGAGAATTGTGCTTTGGCTACCAAAGCAAAGAAGGGGAAGAGCAAGAAAGCTTCTCATTCCGGTGCGAAAGGCAAGAAGCAGGACATGTCCAAGGTGAAGTGCTTTCACTATCACCAACACGGACATTATGCCACTAGTTGTCCACAGAAGAAGAAAAATAAGCAGGTTGCTGGATCTGCAGCTGGAGAGGCCTTAGCCTCGCAGTTTGAGCTAGATTTTTCACTGATCGCATGCTTGGTCTCAAGTGTGATGGGTTCAATGTGGTTTCTTGACAGTGGTGCGTCTTTTCACATGACAGGAGATCGAGATTTGTTTACTGATCTGGATGAGAAAGATCTTGGAGTGCACATAGAGATGGGCGATGATGGTAGATATAGTGCGACCAGTATCAGTACCATTTCCTTTGAGAGGGAGTCTAGTAAACCCTTCGTATTGAAGGAAGTGATGCATGTTCCAGGATTGAAGAAGAATCTTATCTCTGTGGCAATGTTAGAAGACAAGGGATATGATGTTGTCTTTAGCGAGGGAAAGGCTTTCCTGCGTAGTAAGGCAACTGGTGAGACCTGGAGGATAGGGGTTCGAGTTAAGAACCTTTATCAATTGCAGGTAGATGGCTGCGCAGCAATGGCAGGCAAGGCAGAAGGAGTGGTGAGTCGGGATGATGGCGAGTTGTGGCACCGGAGATTGGGCCACCTTCACCATGGAGCTTTGAAGATACTGCAGCAGATTTCTACTAGGCTTCCTAAAGGCACTCTTGCGCAGTCAGATCAGTGCAAGGGATGTACCTTGGGAAAATTTGTGAAAGCCACCTTTCACGAGAAGGATAGTCGCGCCACGACGATCCTTGAGAGAATTCACACAGATGTGTGTGGACATTTCTCAGTAGCTTCGATAGCAAGGCACAGGTACTATGTGATATTTGTTGATGATTTTCTCGGAAGTGCTGGATGTTCTTCATGCAGAAGAAGAGCGACTGAGGATCAAAGTTACGCTGAGTTCAAGGTTGTTGGTTGAGAAAGAATGGGGAGTAGGTGAAGGCTCTTAGGACGACAATGGTGGTGAATTCATCTCTGCAGCGAATTCAAGGACTTTAGGTGCGAGGAAGGAATTCGAAGAGAGCTCATAGCACCTCATAACCCATGACAAAATGGGAGTTCTTGAGCGAAAAACGGAGAATGATCATGGGTCTTTAAGCGATGTTGCATGATCAGGGCCTACCCCTTCACTTGTGGGTGGAGGCATGCAATAATGCAGTATATGTGCAGAACCGTTGTCCTCACAAGATACTTGGCATGAGTACACCGGAGGAGGCGTTTTCTGGCAAGAGGCTTGATATTTCCCATTTGAGGATTTTTGGTTCACCTGTCTACATGCATGTGACGAAGGATGCCAGGAAGAAGCTGGAGCCGACCGCAGAGGTTGGGATATTTGTGGGGTACACTGATACGCCCCACAACTATCGTGTGTATTTTCTAGGCAGTCGCAAGACTGTTGTGCGACGGGATATCAAATTTCAGGAGGAGAAAGCCATGAAGTGTTCGCTTGAGAGGGAGCCACACTTGCATGCAGATGAGGAGCTATTAGTTCCTAAGGATGAGCTTCAGGATGTGGATCAGCCACAAGAGGAATTTCATGGAGTGGAAGAGACCACTCATGCAACGCCAACCATCAGAGGGCGGAAGCGCACTACAGAAGCTGAGCGACTGGCTCAAGATGCAGAGAAGGTTGTAGGAGCACCTACATCACAGCGCAGACAGAGACAGTCACCTGACCGGTATACTGGATACATGGCTCTTATGAGCAAGTGTACCATGACAGAGCCATCCTCTTTCGAGGAAGTTGTGGAGGATCTGCATGGGTAGATGCCATGGTGGAAGAGTATGATTCGATTGTGAGAAACGATGGGAGATTGTCCCAAGGCCGGAAGGGAAATGAGTGGTGGGTTCAGATGGATACGCAAAGTGAAGCGGGCATACGATGGGAGTGTAGAGAGGTACAAGGCAAGATTTGTTGCAGGAGCTTTTCACGGATTCGAGGGGATCGATTATGAGGAGACCTTTACACATGTGCCAAGGTATTCTTTCTCCCGAGGATTCTTTCTCTCTCAGCGAGATGGGGTGGCACATGGGGTGGCATATTCATCGGATGGATGTGAGTGCGTTCCTCAACGAAGAGTCATTGAGGGTAGGTGTACATAGAGCAGCGCGAAGGTTTTGAGATCTTCAGCAGCGAGTCACATGTGTGTAGGCTCAAGAGAGCGTTGTATGGGTTGAAACAAGCACCTCGTGCTTGGTACACACGGATAGACAGTTATTTCACCGGACTTGGATTCTCCAAGAGTGAGGTGGATCCTAACCTATACCAGATTGTGGTGGAGGGTAAGTTTCTGATCATTGTAATTTATGTAGATGATTTGATTTTGACAGGTGATGAACTGTTGATACACTCATGCAAGGCTGATCTTGCAAAGGAGTCTGAGATGAAGGACTTGGGCCTCCTTCATTATTTCCTGGGATTGGAAATTTGGCAGCGTAGTGATGGACTGTTTGTTTCTCAGGGTAAGTATGCCTGGGAGATACTGGAGAAGTTCAACATGCATGGCTGCAAGCCTGTTGATACTCCTCTTCCTGGTGGATGGAGGAAGGAGGATGCTACTTCGACGGAGGTAGTGGATGCCACTGTTTATCGACAGTTGGTGGGGTCGCTTATGTATCTGGTCAATACACGACCCGACATATGCTATGTAGTTAACCAGCTTTCACAAGCTATGGTTAAGCCTACCAAGCTCTTTTGGAAGGCGGGGAAGCATGTATTGAGATATCTCAGAGGCACATCGGGATATGGATCATGGTACAGACAGGAGGATGAGTTGAGGCGGCATGGCTTCACGGATCGGTATCATCATATTAGAGATTGTGTGCAGCGGAAGATCATGTTACTTTCATACATTCCCACGGAGGATCGGGATGCTGATATCTTGACGAAGGCGCTCACCAGGAGCAAATTCGAATACCACAGAGGCAGGATAGGGGTGGCAGATAATCCTTATCTTGTTGATAGGGAGTGTTGAGATTGCAACAAGATGATGAGCTTAGTGGAAAGAAGTCGCCTTCACTAAGTGGGCCCGCAGGCTATTTTTGGCGCAAAGTGTATTTTTAGACTATGTCTATTTTTAGACATATGGATCATGTTCTATGAGTTGCAGGATGCTATTTGTGGATGGTTGGTCAAGTCGGAAAAAATAGATGGACTTTTATTTTTAGACATATTGGGCGGAATCTATTTTTAGATTGCCAGTCTAAAAATAGATATGTCGAATATTATTAGCTCTTAATAATATTTGGACTCTAAACATTATCTTATTCTCTTGGAGCACTTTAGTTAAGTGCACAGATGTGGCACAGGAGCTGACAGAAGGAATTACACTATTCTTGAGGGTTAAGTGGAGCTATTGCATGGATACTTCAGTTAGAACTCATGTGACAGAGTTTGGTGGAGTTGATTGAGGAAGTTAGTGGAGTTGTATTGAGTTTAACTAATCTAAACATAGTTGAGCTATTTGTATTCAGTTTAACTAATTGATACAATTAGTGAGAGTGGTGTGAATTAATTATTAATTAATTCACTAATTATAAACTCATTAATCAGCTAAAGAATGCATCAGTTAACTTCAGTGCATGGACAGTTTCAGTGGAGACCAGTGCAGAAATAGGTGAAAGAGCAGGTTAACTATCAGTTGTGACTATATTGTTGCATATTTGCAACTACCAGTGATTGGAGAAGCCCATGAGGATTGCGCAGTACAAGCCAGGTGGTTTATGTTATTTAATGAGCCATCCTACAACATTGATTACACAATAGAGGCTGGCTATCAGGTGGCAGAGATTGGAGCATGTGTTTTGCTAGATCTAGCTTGATTAGTGTGTAGCAATTGGAGGTTGTGCTGAGAGCTTGTGAGGAGCTTTGTAAAATGATTTTTACATGATATCTATGACATATAATATACAGATAGTTGGGGGTTTTCAGCTTTAAGCTTTCCCATGAAATACTGTGTTCATATGTGTGAATGTTTATGGTTTTAATGTGCTTATGCAATTGATTTTATTTCCGCATGTAATGATCAATGGTAGAAGAGATTATGTATTGTGAATGAAGCTAAAATAGTGTGTGATCAAGAGAATCTCGGTGAATAATATATCAGTTATTCAAATTTTCTACAAATTGAAATGGAAAATTCATTTAGCTAGTGGATTTCGAGTTAGAGTTTGGTTGGTGGGACATGCAGAGTAATTCTAGTTGTAACAGATGTAGGTTTTAACCTGACAGAAATATCTACACACGATTCTTATAACAGAAAATAAACAATAGCAAGAGCATAAAACATAAAGCAGATAAACACAGAGATTTTCCCCTGGATCCCAAATCGGGACGACCAGCTTGATTTTTCATTATATTCCTTTTAGTGTTACAACACATATATATACATGCCGGAACATACATAAACCCCAATCCATTAACCCTGGATTAGAACATAACCGTAGTTCCCTTGACCGGATCTACAAAAATACCAGGGGCCGAAAACCATCGAACCCCAAAACCATGTGCAAAACCATGCACAAAACCATGGGCGGATCCGCCTATGAGTGGGTCCACACAAAAAACAAATTTTGGCCGGGGCGCTGCCCCGGACCCCAACGGTGGGGACTGCTTCGCCCCTCGTGACCCCCCAGCTACGCCCGACGCAACATACAGCGCATGGGGCTAATCGTGGAAAGAATATAACACATACCCAACATTCTCCCACTTGTTGTTTTCTTTCCACGGGGGGCCACAGGAGAGCTTACTCATTTGGCCAATTCGTCAACACCCATTGTTTCTCTACACCAAGAGAACTTCTGAGTGCTCACAGACTTCGTCAATGCATCTGCAACATTCTTCAAAGTGTCCACCTTTACCAGCAACACCCTTTTAGCCTCAACCATATCTCTAACAAAGTGATATTGAGCATCAATGTGCTTTGTCTTTGAATGATAAGCAGGGTTCTTAGCCAAGAAAATTGCACTTTGGCTATCACAGTCTATCCTTATAGCTTGCTGTACCAACCCCATACTTGAACACAATCTTTACAACCAAACTGCTTCCTTGCTTGCATGAGTGGCTGCTATGTATTCTGCCTCTGTAGTTGAAAGAGCCACTACAGACTGTCTTTTACTCATCCAACTGACTACGCCTCCAAATAGGCTAAACACATACCCACTTGTAGATCTTCTTTGGTCCAGATCTCCAGCCCAGTCTGCATCAACAAAACCACGAATGTCCAACATTCTTTCCAATCTTGGTCTTCCCTGGTAGCACAAGCCATAATCACTAGTGCCACGTAAATATCTGAAAACCCGCTTCACTGTTGTCCAATGCTCCTTCCCTGGGTTTGCCATAAAACTGCTCAATACTCCCACTACATGTGCAATGTCTAGTCTAGTACGGACCATTGCATACATCAGTCTACCCACTGCACTTTCATATGGAACACGAGAAATATCCTACTCTTCTTCTTTTGTCTTGGGGCACTGTTTAGCAGATATCTTTACACCTACAAGAATAGGAACCTTCACCAGTTTACCATCATACATATTGAACCTCTGCAATATTGTCTCGACATACTTCCTATGGTTTAACCAAAGCTTCCTCTTTTCTTGATCTCTCTTAATTTCCATGCCCAAAATGTAATTTGTAGCACCCAGATCCTTCATGTCGAATTTGGAGAACAGTTGGGTCTTCAAATCTTGGATAATTTCTTTGTCATTTCCAATCAACAACATATCATCCACATGCAAGACCAAATAAATAACACGGTCACCAATTAATTTAAAATAAACACAGTGATCCTCCTTGCTTCTGGTGAAGCCAAGTCCCCGTATATAGGTATCAAATTTCTGATACCACATCCTTGGTGACTGTTTTAACCCATACAGAGACTTCTTCAACCTGCATACCAATTCTTTCTTACCCTTCACCATAAAGCCTTCAGGTTGCTTCATGTAGATCTCCTCTTCTAGATCCCAGTGAAGAAATGTTGTCTTCACATCCATCTGTTCTATCTCAAAATCAAATGCAGCAACAACAGATAAAAGTAATCTAATAGAAGTAACTTTGGCAACAGGAGAAAAAATATCACCAAAATCAATTCTCGGCACCTGGGAATAACCTTTTGCTACCAACCAAGCTTTGTATTTCTCCACCTTGCCTTATACATTCATCTTCTTCTTAAAGAACCATTTTCTCCCAATGGGCTTCCTTCCAGCTGGCAACTCCACCAGATCCCATGCCTCATTTTTGTGCAAGGATGCCATTTCATCAACCATGGCCTCCTTCCAGAGTTTTCCATCCTCTGAATCTACTGCCTCCCTGATAGTTCTGGGTTCATCATCAATTATAGTTAAGGCAAAACCTGAACAGAAAGCAGATGGACTATACCTTTCTGGTTGCCTTCTTTCCCAAACTGATCTTCTCAAAGTTGGAGTTTGTGGCTCTTCATCTTCTGAGTCTTCTTCTGTTGTAGAGTCTGATTCATCCTCCTTTAGCTCAAACTCTATCTTCTCAGGTTCCTTTGGTAGGACTTCATGTTTAAAAACATCTTTCACTTCTCTAAACACCACATCTCGGCTATACACAACCTTCCTTGTTTCTGGGTTCCAAAGCTTGTAACCCTTTAAACCATCCTTATACCCAATAAAGATGCACCTTTCAGATTTATTATCCAACTTGGTCCTTTTCTCCTTTGGAAAATGTACATATGCATCACATCCAAATACCCTTATATGTGAAAGAGAAGGTTTCTTTCCAGTCCATACCTCATGTGGGGTCTTATCCTCCAACGCTGATGAAGGTGATATGTTAACTAAGTAACATGCAGTCTCCACTGCCTCTGCCCAAAATTCTTGTCCTAACCCGGTACCACTGAGCATGCTTCTTGCCTTTTCCATCAGTGTTCTATTCATTCTTTCTGCAACTCCATTTTGCTGAGGTGTGTATGGAGTAGTCTTCTGCAGTGCTATACCACACTTCTTACAGAACTCTTCAAATTCCTTCTTGCAGAACTCCCCACCATTATCTGTCCTCAGCGCCTTTATCTTCTTCTCTGTCTAGTTTTCCACCAGAGCCTTAAATTCTTTAAATTTGTCAAAGACTTCAAATTTCTTCCTCAAGAAATATATCCATGTATTCCTTGAGAAGTCATCTATGAATGAAACATAGTAAACAGACTTTCCCAGTGATGGAACTGACACAGGCCCAAACACATCACTGTGCACAAGTTCTAATATCTTGTTTGCCCTCTTAGCACTAGAAGGAAAACTCACCCGATTCTGCTTCCCATATACACAATGTTCACAGAAATCGAAATCGAGAGAACAATTAGACATACCTTCTACCATACCATCTCTATACAGTATCTGAAGGCCCTTCTCTCCAATATGTCCAAGCCTTTGATGCCATAGCATGGTCTTTTCTCCAGAGACAGCTAGGTTTTCCGTCCCACTTTCAGGAACCACAGAACTGTTACACCCATCAATAACAGTACTACCTTGTAGCTTGTACAGAGTTCCAGTCCGAACTCCCCACATTAATACCAGTGCTCCCCGAACCATCTTGCAGGCATCTTTCTCGAACACTGTTTTTACACCTGCATCATCCATCTTGCTTACAGAAATCAGATTTCTGGCCAATGCAGAAATATGCAGAACACCAGGAAGTGTTCTAATCCTCCCACCTTGCAGCTTCAGCTTGACCTTTCCACGTCCGACGATTCTGGCCTTCCTATCATCCCCTAGGAAGACATCACCACCATCATATTTCTCATACTCGCAGAACCACTCCTTATGGGGAGTGAAGTGAAAGGATGCACCTGAGTCAATCAACCATGACTCATGATCTACATGTGTATTTGAAGAAGAAGCCAAATACACATCCCCACCTTCATCTGTGGTGGTTTTTGCCTCTGCAGAAGGAGCTTCATCAGATCCCTTTCCTTTCTCAGGAGCTTTAGATCTGCATTCCTTTTTGTAGTGTCCTTCCTTTCCGCATTTCCAGCACACCTTTACAAACTTTCCGGGAGATTTAGATCTCCCTCTAGATTTAGATCTCCCACTCGAAACCTTATTCTTGTTTTTGTTTTGGGACCTTCCTCGTACAGATAAGGCATCTCCATTCTGACCCTCCATATTTCTCCGTCTCATTTCCTCCGACAGCAAGGCTGAGACAATGTCATCAAATTCAAGGTAGTTGTATTGCTACCTATTGCAATAACCAGACTGTCCCACGAGTCTGGTAGAGAGCACAACAAACTGATGCACTTATCTTCATCTGAGATTTTAATATCAACAGACGACAGCTGACTTACCACAGTATTGAAGGCGTTCAGATGCTCTGTCACCGAGTCTCCATCCTTCATCCTCGGGTTATACAGCTTTTTCCGCAGGAACAACTTATTCACCAGAGACTTAGATTGGTACAAAGTCCCAAGTTTTTCCCACAAATTCTTCGTCGTAGCTTCCCCAGATACATTCAACAATACTGAATCTGACACACACAACCGTATTGTGCTCTTAGCCTTCCGATCCAGTTTCTTCTAGTCTTCATTTGACATTGCCGTTGGTTTAGTACCTGGATCTACCGCGATCCACTGATCTTTATCCACTAGCAGATCCTCCATCTTGAGCTTCCATAACTCAAAGCTCTGACCATTAAATTTCTCGATCTCTATCTTCCCGCTGCTCGCCATATTCTTTCACCGCAAGAATCGATCCCGCAGATCTCCCACTGCACAGGGTCTACCACAGGCCCGAGAAAAAAACCCTCAACAACAAAGGCGTCCCCTTGAAGCCGAAACAGCTCCGATACCAAATGTAGGTATTAACCCTGAGCAGAAATATCTACACACGATTCTTATAACATAAAATAAACAATAGCAAGAGCATAAAACATAAAACAGATAAACACAGAGATTTTCCCCTGGATCCCAAATCGGGACGACCAGCTTGATTTTTCATTATATTCCTTTTAGTGTTACAACACATATATATACATGCAGGAGCATACATAAACCCCAATCCATTAACCCTGGATTAGAACATAACCGTAGTTCCCTTGACCGGATCTACAAAAATACCAGGGGCCGAAAACCATCAAACCCCAAAACCATGTGCAAAACCATGCACAAAACCATGGGCGGATCCGCCTATGAGTGGGTCCGCACAAAAAACAAATTTTGGCCGGGGCGCTGCCCCGGACCCCAACGGTGGGGACTGCTTCGCCCCTCGTGACCCCCCAGCTACGCCCGACGCAACATACAACGCATGGGGCCAATCGTGGAAAGAATATAACACATACCCAACACGAGTTCAAATTGTATTGAATTGCAGCAAGGTTAAATGCCAGAGTTATAAATCGATTTAACTCAATTAAGTGAGTTTAACTCAGTTGTGTTAGTTGTAACTAAATATACACTAGTGAGAGATTTAGTGAATTAAATATTAATTAATTCACAATCAGTGATCTTACATGCAAATAAGGATTTACTATTATTAGCTGCATGCATTTCAGATCTAGTGGAGACCCAATTGAGTTCTATGTGAAAGGGAGGTTGACTATCAGTTGTGACATTATCTGCTTGCACACATGCAGGAAAAAACCCATTGGAGTGCCTGTGATACTTGCGTAGTCAAGGCAACCAAGAATTCCTATCTTTTAGGGATCTTTATCATCAGGGATTGCACAAGCAAGGCAGGCTGTCTTGAGGCTGAGAATTGGCTATGTGTTGGTCAGTTTTGCATATGACAGTGTGAGACAATTATCTGATGTACTAAGGGCTCTTGTGAGAAGATTTTTGTATGTAATTTTTTCAAGATCCATTCTTAATATACAATAGAAGATAGAGGGGATTTTAGCTATAATATTTCCCTGGGAAATTATCTGTGTTTTCCGTGATTGATCTTTCTTCATGTTCATGTGATTAGCGATTTTGTTTTTAATTCCACAAAATATTTGTAGAATAAATTCAGTATTTAGCTTTAGTACATTGTTAGATCAGGTGAATCCAAGATATACATGCTTGTTGTATAATTTATACATGGTATCAGAGCACAAGAAATTGCAGAAGTGAAGCAGGAGCTAAGTTTGTGACTGGATAGAATTCGAATTTGCAGAAAGACTTTCTTGGTGCTACAGCTGATTCAAGATTGAAATGGATTTCAATGGCTTGAGGTTAGAGTATTCACTCAAGGGCAGCTCAAACTGCATTTCTTGGAAGGATAGGATGGAGGTAGTACTAGAAGACAATGGCTTGAAGGAATTCATTGACAAAGATGTTCCTAAGCTAGATGTTGTAGATGTTGCCAATCTTGATGCATGGAAAAAGAAAGTGGCAAAGGTGAGGAGCATCCTGTTGGAGGGAGTACAAGACCACATTGTCTCAAGCCTCCATGGGAAAGCCACGCCATATGCTATGTTGAAGGTTTTCAAATATCTATTCCAAAGCAGCAACGACCTTATGAAATTGGCACTCAAAGATAAACTCAGGAAGATCAAGATGGAAAAGGGTAACACCAATCCAAAAATCTCACGAAGTTTGTCCAATGTCGGGATGAACTGGGGAGTGTGGGAATAAAAGTTGTTGATGGTGATTTTGTGAGCTTGGATCTCCTACGACTTCATAAGAGTTGGCACAGTTATCAAGACTCTGTCAACAGAAGGGAAAAATTTCTAGATTGGGAACGACTGTGGTCAGATCTGGTGCAGGAGGAGTTCAGATGGACATTCATCTAAGAATGAGGATGAAGAGTATTTTTATTTGGCTGCCAAGGTGAGGAAAGGGAAAGGGAATAAATTTCCTTCAGAATCCGATTCCAAAGTCAAGAAGCAGAACATGTCCAAGGTGAAGTGTTTTCATTGTCACGAACATGGGCATTTTGCTACTAACTGTCCACAAAAGAAGAAGAAAAAGAAGTTTGTTGGATTTGTAGCTCGTGAGGCCCTTTCCTCACAATTTTAGCTTGACTTCTTATTAATCGCATGCATGGTGTCCACTGCATTGGGATCGGTGTGGTATTTGGATAGTGGTGCTTCCTTTCACATGACAGGAGATAAGGAAATTTTCAGTGACTTGGAGGAGAAAGATCTCCAGATGCATATTGAGATGGGTGACGATGGATGGTACAGTGCTATTGAGATTGGTAACATTACCTTCAGAAGGAGTCAGGTAAACCATTTCCATCAAAATATGTGATGCATGTACCAAGTCTAAAGAAAAATTTGGTCTCAGTCGCAATGTTGGAGGACAAAGGCTATGACGTTGTTTTTAGTGATGGAAAATATTTCCTGCGACATAAAACAATGGTTCAAGCCAAGAGGATAGGGATTTGAGTTAATAATATATACAAGATGGAGGTAGATCCCTGCACTGCCATGATGGGAAAGGTGGAAAAAGTGGTCAGCTGGGATGAGGGAAAATTATAGAATAGGTGATTGGGCCATCTTCATCATGGAGCCTTGAATTTCATGCAGCAAATTTCTACTCGACTTCTAATAGGAACACTTTCTCAATTAGATCAGTGCAAGGGTTGCACCATTGGGAAGTATATATAGTCCACCTTTCATGAGAAGGATGATCGTGCTTTGGGGATCCTTGAGAGAGTTCACACAGACATGTGTGGACCATTCTCGGTTTCTTAAACAACAAAACATAAGTACTATGCAATATTTTTTGATGAATTTTCTCATAAATGCTGGATATTATTCATGCAAAAGAAATGTCGAATATTCTCTAAGTTCTGTGAGTTTAAGGCATTGGTGGAGAAAGAGTCAGGGAAGCAAGTGAAGGATCTTAGGAGCGATAATGGTGGAGAATAAATATCTAATGAATTTAAGAACTTCTACAACAAAGAAGGAATTCGAATAAAACTCATAACGCCTCATAACCCACAGTAGAATGGGGTCACGGAGAGGCAGAACATAACGATCGTTGGTAAAGAACGAGCGATGTTGCATGATCAAGGCCTACCAATGCATTTGTGGGTGGAAGCATGCAACATTTCGGTTTATGTGCAAAATCGTTGTCCTCATAGAGTACTTGGCATGAGTACACCTGAAGAGGCTTTCACTGGTAAGAAACCCGATGTTTCACACTTTAATATTTTTGGCTCATCAGTTTATGTGCATGTGACCAAGGATGCCACGAAGAAGCTGGAACTGACTGCTAAAGTTGGGATTTTTATGGGGTACACAGAAACACCCCATAATTATCGTGTGCATTTTCCAAACAGCAGAATGACTGTTGTCCGAAAGGATATAAAATTTGATGAGGGGAAAGCCTTGTGGTTGTCCCTTGAGAGGGAGTTTGACTTGCATGCAGAGGAGGAACTGCTGGTTCCCAAGGATGAGTCTCAAGATGTGGATCAGCCACATGAGGAGGTTCATGGAGTGGAGGAAATCACTCATGCAAAGCCATCCATCAGAAATGGAAGAATGCGCACCACGAAAGCTGGTAGGCTGAGACTTGATGTTGCACTGAATGTAGGAGCCCATACTTCACAACGCAAACATAGACAGTCTCCTGACCGATTTACTGGATACATGGCTCTTATGAGAAAATGTATTGTGACTGAACCATCTTCGTTTCAGGAAGTAGTGCAGCAATGTACTTGGTTTGATGCAATGGTGGAGGAGTATGAATCCATTATCAAAAAAAGTGCATGGGAGGTAGTCCCAAGACCGGTCAACAAATCAGTGGTAGGTTCAAGATGGATCTACAAGGTAAAGCAAGCTTTTGATGGGAGTGTGGAGAAATACAAGGCCATATTTGTGGCCTAGGGCTTCTCACATATCGAGGGGATATATTATTATGAGACTTTTGCACCTGTCGCAAGGTACTCTTCCATAAGATCCATCCTTGCACTCTCAGCACAGATGGGTTGGCACATTCATCAGATGGATGTGAAAACTATGTTTCTCAATGGGATCATTGAGGAAGAGGTGTACATAGAGCAGCTTGAAGGTTTCTAGATGTTCAATAGTGAGTTTCATGTGTGCAGACTCGAAAGAGCATTCTACGGGCTGAAGCAAGCACCCCATGATTGGTACAATCGGATAGACAACTATTTCACCGGACTAGGCTTCACCAAAAGTGAAGCAGATGCAAACCTATACCAGATTGTGTTTGATGGCAAGTTATTGATCATTGTTATTTATTTTGATGATCTAATTTTGACTGGTGATGAGCAGCTGATACACTCATGCAAGGAGGATCTTGCAAGGGAGTTCGAAATGAAGGATATGAGTCTCCTTCATTATTTCCTTGGATTGGAAATATGGCAGCGGGATGGTTAAATTTTTGTGTCTCAAGGCAAGTATGCAAAGGAGATACTGGGTAAGTTTAACATAGAGAGCTACAAACTCATGGATACTCCTCTTCCAGGAAACTGGAGGAAAGAGGATGCTACTTCTAGAGAGGTAGTGGATGCTACTGTCTATCGACAGCTAGTGGGTTCGCTAATGTATCTAGTTAACCAACTAAGTCAAGCTATGGTTAATCCTACCAAGCTCTTTTGGAAGGCGGTGAAGCATGTCCTGAGATACCTAAGGGGCACATCAGAGTATGTTCTATGGTACATAAGGATGGATGGAGTGAAGTTGCATGGCTTCACAAATGCAGATTGGGCTAGAAGTCGATCAGACAGAAATACCACATCAGGGGGGATCTTTAGCATTGGGTTGACTGTTTGTTACTGCTGTTATTTTATTTCTGCATTTACAGCATTCTGAAAAATTTCCAGAATTTGTGTTTTCAGCGAAATTTATTTTCCAGTTTATTAAATGTATGGATATGGGAAAGGGCATTTAATTATTTTGGAGTAATAAGGCGAAAACTGAAAACCGGGGTGGGAAATAGAATTTTCTACATTCACAGATGCAGATTGGGCTGGAAGTCCATCGGATAGAAAGAGAAAATCAGGGGGGATCTTTAGCATTGGATTGACAACAATTTCCTAGTACATCAGGAAACAACGATCTATGGCACTTAGTTCAGTGGAAGCGGAATACATATCAGCAAGTCAAGCTGCACGTGAGGCTATTTGGATGAGAAATATCTTGGTTGGTATGTTTGGTTCTCAGATGGATCCAACAGTGATTCATTGTGATAATCAGAGTTGCATTAAAATCTCAATTAATCCCGTGTTTCATGATAGGTCTAAGAATATAGATATCTGGTACCATCATCTCAGAGATTGTGTGTAGAGGAGGATCATGTTGCTTCAGTACATTCCCATGGAAGATGAGGATGAAAATATTCTGATAAAGGTACTCACCAGAAGAAAATTCGAATACCATAGAGACAGGATCGGGGCGAAGGATATTCCCTTTATTGTTGAGAGGGAGTGTTGAGATTCAATAAGAAGATTCAACACCCACACTAGTGCATTAAGCACCTACACTAGGGTGGGGCCCACAATGCTATTTTTGGCTGCATGTCTATTTTTATTATCCCTTAATTTAGATGGACGTTAAACTGTAATCTATTCTCAATGTGGACTTGAAATAGTTAACTGAAGTGGAAAATTCAGTTAGCTAGTGAATTTCGAGTTAGAGGTTGGTTGGTGGGACATGCAGAATAATTATAGTTGTAACAAATTTCGAAGTGCAGTGGTGCATTAGTTAATGAAAATTGTAAATAGTTTAACTTAGTTAAGTGAGTTAAACTCTATTGTGCTAGTTGTAATGAAGATACAAGTAATGGGAGATAAAGTGAATTAAATATTAATTAATTCACATGCAATGATCTCACATGCAACTGAGGATTTAATATTATTAGCTGCATGCATGTCAAATCCAGTGGAGACCCAGTTGAGTTCTAGGTGAGAGGGAAGTTGAGTATCAGTTGTGACATATCTGCTTGCACACATGCGGGCAAAAATCCATTGGATGTTCCAATGATACTTGCGCAGTCAAGAAGGCAGAATTGTATCAATTCAGGGATTGCATTCAGTAAGGATTGCACAATAAAGGCAGGATGTCTGGAGGTAGTAAATTGGAAAAGTAATTTGCCAATTTTTGTATGACAGTGTGAGACAATTAGCTGATGTATTAAGGGATCTAGTGAGAAGATTTTTGTATGTAATTGTTTCATGATCCATGATATAATATACAATAGAATATAGTGGGGTTTTTAGCTGTAAGCTTTCCCCGGGAAATTATCTGTGTTGTGTGTGATTGATCTTTCTTCATGTTCATGTGATTAGAGATTGTGTTTTTAATTCCGCAAAATATTTGTAGAAGCGATTCAGTATTTAACTTTAGTACATTTTTAGATCGGGTGAATCCAAGATATACATGTTTTTTGTATAATTTCTATAGTTTTAACACCCATCTAGTGGATCTTCCACCCCATATGTGCAGCTAGAGAAAAAATTGATTTGATGGATGAGTACCCTGCTATAGGAGCAAAGGTATTCTATTAGTCAATCCATTCAACTCAAGAGTACCCCTGAGCCACAAATGTGGCCTTGTAATTTTCTATGCTTTTGTTTGTTATATGCTTTACATTGAAGATCCATCTCAAAGCAACAACTGATTTATTTTCTGGTGTTGGGACCACTTCCCAAACCCTGCTTCTTACAATGGATTCATACTCCTCCACCATTCCATCAACCCATACATGTTTCTCTACTGCTTCTTCAAAAGAGGATGGCTCAATCTCTACAAGCTTTGTCATAAGAGCCATGTATCCAGTGTACTGATCTGGTGACCTTCTCTTCCGACACTAATTTGAAGGAGCACCCACATTCTCCCTTGCTTCCTACACAAGTCTCTCTACTTCCTTGGTCCTTTTGCTGCGTTCTATGGATGGTTTTGTTTGAGTGGTTGTCTCCGCTCTCTGCTCCTCAATTTGTGGCTGCTCCACAACTTCTTGAGGTTCCCTCTTTGGAGCTAAAAGCTCCTCTTTTGGTGGGATCTAAATCTACCTGTTAAGAGAGCATCACATCACTTTCTCTTCATAAAATTTTACATCCCTTCGCACAACTGTCATTATGATGTATGATAGGTACGCATGGTAGTTGTGGGGAGTTTATTTGTATCCCACAAATATCCCCAACTCTGATATCAGCTCTATATTCTTCTTGAAATATTTGGATACATGGAAGTAGACAAAGGCTCCCAATATCATGAATTGGGAAACATACGACTTCCTCCTTGAGAAATCCTCCTCCGGTGTAATCATGCCCAAAATCCGATGAGAACTTCAATTTTGAAAATATACTCCTGTGTTGCACGCTTTGGCCCACAAGTGTAGAGGTAGGCCTTGGTCATGCAACATCACACTCACTGCACCCACAATGTTATGATTACTTATCTTAACCACCCCGTTCTGTAGTGGGTTGTGGGGTGCTATCAACTCCTGTCAAATGCCTTCTTTTGCACTTAATTTTTTAAACTCATTCGACATGTACTCACCTCCATTATCAGTCTTGAGACCCTTCAACTTCTTGCTTGTTTCTTTCTTCACCAGTGCCTTGAAATCTACGAACTTGGAGAAAGTATCCTCCTTCCACATGAAGAAGTTCCAACACTTCCATGAATAGTCATGAATAAAAATGACAAATTATTTGTGCCTGACAGTGGAGGATGTTGCGAAAGGCCCATAGACATTAGAGTGGATCCTTTCTAGGACTGCATATGCTTTGCAATCTCGATCATGGAAAGTTAATTTTATGTACTTCCCAAAGTACATCCTTTGCATACATCCTGTTGCTCAAGTGCTCCTTTAGGGACGCTTATGGTTATTTGTTGCATGTTCTTCAAAGCGCCATATAAATGGCCAAGTATTCTATGCCAAATTTCAATGACATCGCGACTCTGCACCTTCTCTTCCTTTTTTCTCACTGCAACACAATCCTCCACATCTAGCTTGTACATGTTCTTCACCCAAACATTGATCTGCTTCACCTATCCCATGGATATGTGTCTTAGGAATGCCTTTACTTTGCTGAAGCTCATGTAGAAATTATATGCACTAAGCATGCATATGTCCTAGATCCACCTGATCTCACACTATTTAACTTTATGCAAGATACTGAATCTATTCCACTTGTTAATCTTTTGCACAAAATTTAATTGCACACACATGTAAAGCATAAATAAAAATAATCACACATAACACAATTGTTTTTAATCGGGAAAGCCTGAAGCTGAAAAACCCCAAATATATATTATGTATCATGGAATCATATGAAAATCCTCATACAAATATTATCAAGCTCTCAGTACAGTACAATCGTCATACACTAATCAGGAACAATCTTGCAAATCCATGCACCGATCTTTGCCCTCCTGCTAGCCTGCCTCCACTGCGCAATCCCTGATGAAGAATAGCTCTGAATGAATTCAAATTACCCTTTCCTTGACTGCGCAATCCTCATTGGAAACTCCAATGTGTGTGTGATGCAATCAATGCATCACTATAGTCACAACAGATAGTCTATCTTTCCCTTTCACCTATCTCTCCATTGGGTCTCCACTGAAACTGCCATGCACTGTAGTTAAATGCTGTATTTTTCAGTTGATTAATGAGTTATTATTTGTGAATTAATTAACTAATTAATTCAATCCACTCTCACTAGTGTATCAATCAGTTAGACTAGATACAACTATCTCAACTGAGTCTAATTGAGTTAAACTGAATACAACTCCATAATTACTTCTTCCAACTATGTCATAACTCTGCCACTTGAGTTCTAACTGAGTACTCGATGCATTAGCTCCAGTAAACCATTGGGAATTGTGTAATTCCCTCAGTCCACTGATGTGCCACATCTGTGCATTGAAACAAAGTGCTCCAAGAGAATAAGTTGTTATTTAGTGTCTGATTATTATTAAGAGCTAATAATAATCGACATGCATCTATTTTTAGATCAGTGATCTATAAATAGAATTCTGCCAATATTCTAAAAATAGAATTTCATCTATTTTTTTCCAACTTGATCAACCATCCACAAATAGCATCCTGCAGCTTCTAAAATATGATCATCATGTTTATAAATAGACATAGTCTAAAAATAGACTTACGCCAAAAATAGCCTGCGGGCCCACTTAGTGAAGGCGACTCTTTTCACTAAGCTCATCATCTTGTTGAATCCCAACACTCCCTCTCAATAATATAGGGATTATCTTTCACCCCGATCCTACCTTTATGGTATTCGAATTTTCTCCTGGTGAGCGCCTTCGTCAGAATATCTGCATCCTGATCCTCCGTAGGATTGTACTGAAGAAACATGATCTTCCGCTGCACACAATCTCTGATATGATGATACCAAATATCAATATTTTTATATCTATCATGAAACAAAATATTAATTGAGATTTTAATGCAACTCTTATTATCACAATGTATCACTGTGGGATCTAAATATGAACCGAACAAACTAACCAGGATCTTCCTCATCTAGATAGCCTCACATGCAGCTTGACTTGCTGCCATGTATTCCGCTTCTGCTGAACTGAGTGCCACGGATCTTTGTTTCCTGCTGTACCAAGAAACTACCGTAGATCCGATACTGAAAATCCCTCCTGATGTGCTCTTTCTGTTTGTTGGGCTTCCTGCCCAATCTACATCCGTGAAGCCATGTAACTTCACCTCATCCGTCTGTCTGTACCATAAACCATACTCATATGTGCCCCTGAGATATCTTAGGACATGCTCGCCTGCCTTCCAAAAGAGCTTGGTAGGCTTAACCATCGCTTGTGAAAGCTGGTTCACCGCATAACATATGTCTAGTCTTGTATTGACTAAATACATGAGCGAACCCACCAACTGTCAATAAATAGTGGCATCCACTACCTCTGCTGATGTAGCATCCTCTTTCTTCCAATTTCCTGGAAGAGGAGTGTCGATAGGCTTGCATCCTTGCATGTGAAACTTCTCCAGTATCTCCCGGGCATACTTGCCTTGAGACACAAACAGTTCACCTTCCCACTGCCATATTTCCAATCCAAGGAAATAATGAAGGAGGCCCAAATCCTTCATCTCAAAATCCTTTGCAATATCTGCCTTGCATGAGTGTATCAACTTCTCATCACCTGTTAGTATTAAATCATAAAAATAAAGTGCAATGATTAAAAGCTTACCCTCCACCACAATCTAGTACAGGTTTGCATCCGCCTCACTCTTGGTGAAGCCAAGTCTAGTGAAATAGCTGTCGATCCGAGTGTACCAAGCATGGGGTGCTTGTTTCAGCCCATACAACGCTCTTTTGAGCCTGCACACATGCGAATCACTGCTGAAGATCTCAAATCCTTCAGGCTGCTCAATTTACACCTCTTCCTCAATGATCCCATTATGGAACACAGTCTTCACATCCATCTGATTAATGTGCCAACCCATCTGCGCTGAGAGAGCAAGGATGGTCCGTATGGAAGAATACCGTGCGACAGGTGCAAAGGTTTCTTCATAGTCAATCCCCTCAATATGTGAGAATTCCCGGGCAACAAATCTTTCCTTATACTTCTCGACACTCCCATCAGCAACTTGCTTTACCTTGTAGATCCATCTTGATCCTACAACTGATTTTCCCACTTGCCTTGGAACAATCTCCCAAGCACTGTTTCTAACAATGGAGTCATACTTCTCCACCATGGAATCTACCCATGTGGGCTCCTACACTGCTTCTTCGAAAGAAGATAGATCTGTCACAATACACTTGCTCATAAGAGCCATGTATCAAGTAAATCGGTCAGGTGAATGTCTCTGTCTGCGCTGTGATGTAGGAACTCCTACATTCTGTGTCGCATCAAGCTTCAGTCTCTCGGCTTCTGTGGTACGATTTCTGCCTTGTCTCATGTTTGGTTCTGCATGAGTGGACTCCTCCACTCCATGAATCCCCTCTTGTGGCAGATCCACATCCGGAGGCTCATCTTTCGGAATAAGCAGTTCCTTCACTACATGCAAGTCTAGCTCCCTCTCAAGCATAGCTTGTGCATCACCCACGATCATTCTATTCTTCCTCTCCGCGACCCCATTCTACTGTGGGTTATGAGGCGTTATGAGTTCTCTTCGAATTCATTCTTTGCTACACAAGTCTTTGAATTTTCCCGAGATGTATTCACCACCATTATCGCTCCGTAGAGCTTTCACTTGCTTCCCCGACTCCTTCTCCACCAATTCCTTGAACTCACAGAACTTTGATAACGTTTCACTCTTCTTCTGCATGAAGAATATCTAGCATCTACGATAATAGTCATCAACAAATATAACATAATACCTTTGTTTTGCTGTTGAAGCAACCGAGAGAGGTCCACACACGTCTGTGTGAATTCTCTCCAGGATCACCGAAGCACGGTTCTCCTTCTCATGAAAGGTGGTCTTCACAAACTTACCCATAGTACATCCCTTGCACTGATCTGACTGCGCAAGAGTACCCTTGGGAAGTCCACTAGAAATTTGCTGCAAAATATTCAAAGTGCCATGGTGAAGATGGCCCAATCTCCTGTGCCATAATTCGCCCTCATCCCGGCTCACCACTTATTCTGCTTTTCCCACCATTGCAGCATAGCCATCTACCTCCAGCTTGTAGAGATTCTTAATTTGAACCCCTATATTCTTGGTTTGACCCATTTTTTTATGTCGAAGGAAGGATTTTTCCTCACTAAAAACAACATCATAACCCTTGTCTTCTAGCATTGTGACTGAGACCAAGTTCTTCTTCATACCTGGAACATGCATAATATTATTCAACAAGAATGGATTACTGGACTCCCTCTCAAAGGTAATGGTCCCAATTCCAGTTGCACTGTATCGACCATCGTCGCCCATCTATATATGAATTTGGAGGTCCTTCTCCTCCAAGTCACTAAAAAACTCTTTGTCCCCCGTCATATCGAAAGACGCACCACTATCAAGATACCACACCGATCCCATACCACTTGAAACCAAGCATGAAATCAAAGAGAAATCAAGTTCAAATTGTGAGTCTAAGGCCTCTCCAGCTGCAGATCCAGCAACCTTCTTGTTCTTCTTCTTCTGTGGACATTTAGTGGCGAAATGTCCATGTTTGTGACAGTGAAAACACTTCAATTTGGACAAATCCTGCTTCTTGCCTTTAGCATCGGATTTTGAAGGATGTTTCTTCCCCTTCCCTTTCCTTTCTTTGGCAGCCAAAGCAAAATTCTCTTCATCTTCATTCTTCGATGAAGATCCATCCCTGGTACCCCGCCTTATCTCCTCCTGCACAAGATCTGACCAAAGTCGCTCCCATCCTGGCAGTTTCTCCCGTCCATTGGAAGAGTCTTCGTAGCTATGCCAACTCTTCAAAAGCCCAAGGAGAGGCAAGCTCACCAAGTCTTCATCATCAACAGTAACCCCCACACTTCTGAGTTCATCCTTGCAGTGGACAAACTTCGTGAGGTATTTTGGAATATTGTCGCCTTTCTCCATTTTTATTTTTTTGAGCTTGTCTTTAAGCACCAACTTTCTCTGGTCACTTCTGCTTTGGAAAAAGTCTATCAAAGCCTTCCACATTAAGAATGGAGTGGCTTTCCTGTGAAGGCTGGACACAATATGGTCCTTCACACCTTCCAACCGAATTCTCCTCGTCTTTGCTGTCTTCTTTTGCCATGCGTCAAGTAATGCAGCATCGCTAGATCCTGGCTTAGGAACATCGCTATCGATGAACTCCTTCAGTCCATTATCCTCTAGGACTGCCTCCATCTTGTCCTTCCAGGCTATGTAATTTGATCTCCCATCAAGGGCATACTCCAATCGCAACCCATTGAAAGACATTTCAATGTATACTCAACTTCTGCACCAAGAATCTTCTGTAGCAAATTATAATTGTCCACCAACAGAAACTCACTTTACAATTACAATCTTCAATAAAAAATGCTTTGATACCATGTAGAAATTATATGCACTAAGCATGCATATGTCCTAGATCCACCTGATCTCACACTATTTAACTTTATGCAAGATACTGAATCTATTCCACTTGTTAATCTTTTGCACAAAATTTAATTGCACACACATGTAAAGAATAAATAAAAATAATCGCACATAACACAGTTGTTTTTAACCTTGAAAGCATGACGCTAAAAACCCCCAAATATATATTATGTATCATGGAATCATATGAAAATCCTCATACAAAGCTTATCAAGCTCTCAGTACAGTACAATCGTCATACAATAATGAAGAACAATCTTGCAAATCCATGCACCGATCTTTGCCCTCTTGCTAACCTACCTCCACTGCGCAATCCCTGATGAAGAATAGCTCTGAATGAATTTGAATTACCCTTGCCTTGACTGCGAAATCCTCATTGGAAACTCCAATGTGTGTGTAATGCAATCAATGCATCACTATAGTCACAACAGATAGTCTATCTTGCCCTTTCACCTATCTCTCCACTGGGTCTCCACTGAAACTGCCATGCACTATAGTTAACTACTGTATTGTTCAGTTGATTAATGAGTTATTATTTATGAATTAATTAACTAATTAATTCACTCCACTCTCAATAGTGTATCAATCAGTTAAAATAGATACAACTAGCTCAACTGAGTCTAACTGAGTTAAACTGAATACAACTCCATAACTACTTCTTCCAACTGTGTCATAACTCTGCCACTTGAGTTCTAACTGAGTCCTCCATGCATTAGGTCCAGTAAACCCTTGGGAATTGTGTAATTCCCTCAGTCCACTGATGTGCCACATCTGTGCACTGAAACAAAGTGCTCCAAGAGAATAAGTTGTTTTTTAGTGTCTGATTATTATTAAGAGCTAATAATAATCAACATGCATCTATTTTTAGATAAGCTATCTATAAATAGAATTCGCCCAATATTCTAAAAACAGAATTTCATCTATTTTTTCCAACTTGATCAACCATCCACAAATAGCATCCTACAACTTTTGAAATATGATCATCATGTCTAAAAATGGACATAGTCTAAAAATAGACTTGTGCCAAAAATAGCCTGCGGGCCCACTTAGTGAAGGCGACTCTTTTCACTAAGCTCATCATCTTGTTGAATCTCAACAGCTCACAAGGTTTTTGTACCGAACTTGGTTGCATTATACCTTCTGTCATTCCCCATATCAATGTGCATCTGCAATTATTTCTCCTCCAGGTAACTAAAAAAATATTTATTCCCTGTCATGTGGAACAATGCACCTGAGTCCAAGTACCACATGCTCCCCATCACTGTGTTGGCCATGCATGCAATGAGGGTAAAGTCAAGCTCAAAATGTGAATCCAAAGCTTCACTTGCTACTCCTCTTGAGGTCTTCTTGCTTTCATTCTTGTGTGGACACTTCGTGGAAGAATTCCCGAATTCGTGACAATGGAAGCATTAGATTTTTGAAAAATATTTCTTCTTGCTCCTTGACTAGATTTTGATGGATTGGGATTTCTTCCCTTTTCCATTATTTTCCTTTTCATAAAATGAAAAGTTTTCTTCATCCTCGCCCTTACATGAAGTCCCATATATGGTATTCCGCCTTATGTCTTCCTGCAACAAATCATATCATAAGCACTCCCAATTCGGTAGTTTCTCCCTCCCATTCACCGAATCTTGATAGCTGTGCCAGCTCTTGGGAAGGACCAGAAGGGCTAGGCTAATCAATTCTTCTTCAGGGACATTAACATGGATCACACCAATTTCATCACGAAACTGTGTGAACTTTCTTAGATACTGCGAAATTGTGTCCTTCTTTTACATCTTAATACTTCTAAGTTTATCCTTGAGTGTCAGCTTCTTGTGGTCACTGTTATTCTCAAAAAATTCTGTCAGTGATTTCCACATCGTGAATAGAGTTTCCTTTTCTTTATATTTGAGACAATATGATATCATACTCCCTCCAAAATGATTATCCTTGCTTTGGCTACATATTTCTTGCATTGAGCAAGGTTTTGAATATCAGATGTTTGTGTTTTTTCAACATCTAACTTAATGTATTCTCGAAATGCATTATCATCCAATACCGCCTCCATGTGATCCTTCCATGCAACAAAATTTAAGGTTCCTTCCAAGACATACTCTATCCTTAGTCCATTGAAAGCCATGTTCTCAGTCTCGAAGAAAATTTGCAACACTGATCTCCAAATTCGAGCCTTTGAGAAACGACTTCGAATTTTTGCTCTCTTAAGATTCAACAAGATGATGATCCTAGTGAAAATTAAGCACCTACACTAGGTGGGGTCCGCAGGCTATTTTTAGGTGATATGTCTGTTTTTAGATTTTGGATCAAAGTCTATTTTTAGCAGTGATCTATTTATATATGGTTGAGAAAATTATATGGATGGATGGGCGTCTATTTTTGGAATGCATGTGTGAAGTTGTTTCGTGGAATGCATGTCGATTATTGTTATCTCTTAACAATAATTAGAAAATAAATAATAATCTATTCTCTTGAAGCACTTTATTTCAGTTAACTGATTTGGAAAACGAGTAAACTGAAGGAATTTCAAGTTCAAAAGCTAGTTGGTGGGACATGCTAGTGGACTTCGTTGTAACTGAGTGATACAAAGTTGTAATAGAGTTGGATGTGTAGTTATGTGAGTTGTAAAGTAGTTTAAATTAGTTGTGCTAGTTGTAACTAAATATACACTAGTAAGAGATCAATGAATTAAATATTAAATTAATTCACATGGAGTGATATCACATGCAACTTAAGATTTACTACTGTTAATTACATGCGTGTCAGATCCAATGGAGACTTAGTTGAGAGATAGGTGAAAGGAACATTTTGACGATCAGTTTTGACTATAGTGGGTGCACAAGTGCAACCAAACACACATTGGAGCTGCCAATGAGGATTTCACAGTCAAGGCAAGGCAAGATCGAATTCATTCAAGGATTGTGATCAATAGGGATTGCACAATGGAGGCAGGCTATCAGGAGGCAGTAAATTGGTGCATGCTTATGCCAATTTTTGTATGACAATGTGAGACGATTGTATATTGTACTGAGAGCTCTTGGATTAGAGTTTTGTATGAGATTTTTTCATGATCCATGATATATACATAATATATGATAGTGGGGTTTTTAGATTTTTTCTTTCCTTGTAAAAACATCTGTGTTATGTGTGATTGATCTTTCTTCATGTGTTTGCAATTGGCGATTAAATTTCCACAAAGATTTAAGTAGAAGGATTATGTATTTAACAACGACATATAATTGTTAGATCAGGAGAATCCAGAAATACATAATTTTATTAAAATTTCTACATGGTATCGGAGCAAAGAAGATTGCAATATTGAAGCAGTAGCTGAGTTTGTAGGTGGAAACAATTCGAATTTGCTGCAAGAATTTCTTGGTGCGACAATTGAGTAAACATCGAAATGAATTTCAATGGTTTGCAGTTAGAGTATGCACTCGAGGGTAGCTCAAACTACATTGCATGAAAGGATAGGATGGAGGTGGTGCTTGAAGATAATGGCTTGAAGGAATTCATCGACAATGATGTTCATAAGTCCACTTCGATGGATGATGGATTACTTGACGCCTAGCAAAAGAAAGTAGAAAAGACGAGGAGGATTTTGTTGGAAGGTGTGAGAGACCATATTGTGTCAAGCCTTCAAGGGAAAGCCACTCCATTTGCAATGTGAAGGCTTTGATAGATCTTTTCCAAAGGAGCAGTGACCATAGGAAATTGGAGCTGAAGAATAAACTCAGAAAGATCAAAATGGAGAAGGGTGACAATATTCCTAAGTATCTCACAAAGTTTGTCTAATGTCGGGATGAATTGGGGAGTGTGGGAATCATGGTTGCTGATGATGATTTGGTGAGTTTGGCTCCCTTGGGACTTCCTAAGAGTTGGCACAGTTATCAAGAGTCTATCAACGGGCCGAAAAACTGCCAGATTGGGAACGATTGTGGTCGGATCTAGTGTAGGAGGAGTTTAGGTGGAACACCAGAGATGGCTCTTCATCAAAGCATGATGATGAAGAGGATTGTGCTTTGGATGCCAAGGCAAGGAAAAGGAAGGCGAAGAAATCTAGTTCAAAATCCAAGGCTAAAGGCAAGAAGCTGGATTTGTCCAAGGTGAAGTGTTTTCACTGTCACGAACATGGGCATCTCGCCACTAATTTCCCATAGAAAAATAGGAACAAGAAGGATGGTGGAGCTGCAGCTAGTGAGGCCCTTGTCTCGAAATTTGAACTTGATTTCTCTTTGATTGCATCATTTGTTTCAAGTGCAATGGGATTGGTGTGGTATCTTGAAAGTGGTGCTTCCTTCCACATGACAGGAAATAAGGAGTTTTTTAGTGACTTGGAGGAGAAAGATATCCAAATTCATATAGAGATGGGCGACGATGGACGATAAAGTGCGAATCACATTGGTACCATTACCTTTGAGAGGGATTTAGGTAAACCATTTCTGTTGAAAGATGTTATGCATGATCCAGGTCCGAAGAAAAACTTGGTCTCAGTCGCGATGTTGGAGGACAGAGGTTATGACATTGTTTTCAGCGATGGAAAAGCTTTCCTACAACATAAAACGATAGTTCAAACCAAGAGGATAGGGATTTGAGTCAAAAATCTGTACAATCTGGAGGTATATGGATGCGTTGCAATGGTGGGAAAAGAAGAAGAAGTGGTGAGCCAGGATGAGGGAGAATTATGGCACAGGCGATTGGGCAATCTTCACCATGATGCCCTGAAAATTTGCAGCAGATTTATACTGGACTTCCCAAGGGTACAATTGCGCAGATAGATCAGTGCAAGGGATGTACTATGGGTAAATTTGTGAAGACCACCTTCCATGAAAAGGAGAACCGTGCTTCAGTGATCTTGGAGAGAGTTCACACAGACATGTGTGGGCCATTCTCGGTTGCTTCAACAGAAAAACACAGGGATTATATTATTTTTGTTGATGAATTTTCTCGTAGATGCTGAATCTTATTAATTTAGAAGATGGATCAAACATTCTCAAAGTTCTGTGAGTTTAAAGCATTGGTGGAGAAATAGTCGGGGAAGCAAGTGAAGGCTCTATGGAGCAATAATGGTGGTGAATATATCTCTAATGAATTCAAAGACTTTTGTATCAAATAAGGAATTCGTAGAGAACTCATAGCGCCTCATAACCCTTAGAAAAATGGGGTCGTGGAGGGGAAGAACATAATGATCGTGGGTGTTGCACGAGCTCTGCTGCATGATCAGGGCCTACCAATGCACTTGTGGGCGAAAGCATGCAATGCTGTGGTTTATGTGCAAAATCGTTTTCCTCATAGAGTACTTGGCATGAGTACACCTGAAGAAGATTTTACTGGTAAGAAACCAGATGTTTCTCACTTTAATATTTTTGGCTCATCTATTTATGTGCATGTGACCAAGAACACCAGGAAGAAGCTGGAGCTAACTGCTGAAGTTGGGATTTGTGGGGTACACAGAAACACCCCATAATTATTGTGTGTATTTTCCAAACAGTTGAATGACTTGGTGTGATGGGATATAAAATTCAATGAGAAGAAAGCCATGAAGTTGTCACTTGAGAGGGAGCTAGACTTGTATGCAGAGGAGGAACTGATTGTTACCAAAGATGAGTCTCTAGATGTGGATCAACCACAGGAGGAGGTTCATGGAGTGGAGGAGTCCACTTACGCAGAGCCGAACATCAAAACTGGCAGAAGGCGTACCACCGAAGCTGAGAGGCTGAAGCTTGATGTGGCACAAAATGTATGAGTCCCTAATTCACATCACAGATAGAGATAGTCTCCTAACCGATTCACTGGATACATGGCTCTTATGAGCAAATGTATTGTGATTGAGATATATTTATTTTAGGAAGAAGTGCCGGAGCCTACATGGGTAGATGCAATGGTGGAGGAGTATGACTCCATTGTAAAAAATAGTGCTTGGGAAATTGTTCCAAGGACAGTTGATAAATCAGTGGTAGGTTCAAGATGAATCTGCAAGGTAAAGAAAGCTGTTGATGGGAGTGTTGAGAAGTATAAGGCAAGATTTGTGGCCTGGGGCTTCTCATAGATTGAGGGGATTGATTATGAAGAAACCTTTGCACCTTTCGCATGGTATTCTTTGATAAGGACCATCCTTGCTCTCTCAACACAGATGGGTTGGCACATTCATCAGATGGATGTGAAGACTACATTCCTTAATGGGATCATTGAGGAATAAGTGTACATTGAGCAGCCTGAAGGATTTGAGATCTTCAACAACGAGTCGCATGTGTGCAGACTCAAAATAGCACTGTATGGGCTAAAGCAAGCACCCCGTGCTTGGTACACTCAGATCAACAGATATTTCACTGGACTTGGCTTCACCAAGAGTGAGGCGGATGCAAACCTATACCAGATTGTGGTGGAGGGTAAGTTTTTAATCATTATTCTTTATGTTGATGATTCAATACTGACTGGTGTTGACAGAATGATACACTCATGCAAGGAGGATCTTGCAAAGGAGTTTGAGATGAAGGACACGGGCTTCCTTATTTCCTTGGATTAGAAATATGGCAGCGAGAAGGTGAAGTGTTTGTGTCTCAAGGAAAGTATGCACGGGAGATACTCGGTAAGTTTCACATGGAGGGTTACAAACCCATGGATACTCCTCTTCCAAGAAACTAGAGGAAAGAGGATGCTACATCTGGCGAGGTAGTGGATGCTACTGTCTATCGAAAGTTGGTGGGTTCTCTCATGTATTTGGTTAATACAAGACCGAACATATGCTATATGGTGAACCAAGTTAGTCAAGAGATGGTTAAGCCTACCAAGCTCTTTTGGAAGGCGGGCAAGCATGTCCTGAGATATCTCAGGGGCACATCTGAGTATGGATTATGGTACAAAAAGATAGATGAGGTGAAGTTGCATGGCTTCATGGATTCAGATTGGGTGGGAAACCCAACAGACAAAAAGAGCACATCAGGAGGGGTTTTCAGTATTGGATCTACAACTATTTCTTGGTACAACAGGAAACAGAGATCTGTGGCACTCTAGTCAGCGGAAGCGGAATACATGGCAGCAAGTCAAGCTGCATGTGAGGCTATCTAGATGAGGAAGATCCTGGTCGGTTTGTTCAGTTCTCATTTAGATCCTACAGTGATTCATTGTGATAATCAGAGTTGCATTAAACTCTCAATTAATCCTGTGTTTCATGATAGATATAAGCATATAAATATCCGGTATCATCATATCGAAGATTGTGTGTAGGGGAAGATCATGTTGCTTCAGTACATTCCTACGGAAGATTAGGATGCAGATATTCTGATGAAGGTGCTCACCAGGAGCAGATTCGAATACCATAGAGACATGATCGGGGTGAAGGATAATCCCTTTCTTGTTGAGAGGGAGTGTTGAGATTCAACAAGATGATGATCCTAGTGAAAATTAAGCACCTACACTAGGTGGGGCCTGTAGGCTATTTTTAGGTGATATGTCTATTTTTAGAATTTGGATCAAAGTCTATTTTTAGCAGTAATCTATTTATAGATGTTTGAGAAAATTATATGGATGGATGGGTGTCTATTTTTGGAATGCATGTCAATTATTTTTATCTCTTAACAATAATTATACAATAAATAATAATCTATTCTCTTGAAGCACTTGATTTTAGTTAACTGATGTGGAAAACTAGTTAACTGAAGGAATTTCGAGTTCAAAGGTTGGTTGGTGGGACATGCTAGTGGAATTAATTTTAACTGAGTGATAAAAAGTTATAACAAAGTTGGATGTGTAGTTATGTGAGTTGTAAAGTAGTTTAACTCAGTTAAGTGAGTTAAAATCAATTGTGCTAGTTGTAACTAGTTGTAACTAAAGATACACTAGTGAGAGATCAATGAATTAAATATTAAATTAATTAACATGGAGTGATCTCACATGCAATTGAATATTTACTACTGTTAACTACATGCATGTTAGATCCAGTGGAGACCTAGTTGAGAGATAGGTGAAAGGGATAGTTTGATTATTAGTTGTGACTATAGTGGGTGCACAAGTGCAACCCATTGGAGATGCCAATGAGGATTGCGCAGTCAAGGCAAGACAAGATCGAATTCATTCAGGGATTGTGATCAACAGGGATTGTGCAGTGGAGGTAGGTTGTCAGGAGGTAGTAAATTGGTGCATGTTTATGCCAATTTTTGTATGAAAGTGTGAGACGATTGTATATTGTACTGAGAGCTCTTGGATTAGAGTTTCGTATGAGATTTTTTCATGATCCATGATATATACATAATATATGTTAGTGGGGTTTTTAGCTTTATGCTTTCCTAGTAAAAACATTTGTGTTATGTGTGATTGATCTTTCTTCATGTGTTTGCAATTGGTGATTAAATATCCGCAAAGATTTAAGTAGAAGGATAATGTATTTAACAGTGGCATATAATTGTTGGATCAGGAGAATCCAATAATACATAATTGTATTAAAATTTATACATGCTCTAGTGTGAATCCAACTCTGATACACCTCAATGCCTCTTACATTAATAAAATGAAATAGAGGTGGATTACGATTGCTTTGCTACACTGAACTCACCCTGCAAGTGCACAACCTATCTCACTGCTCACTAAAGGCCTTTGACCCAAACTTAGTCAATTTCTACCTTGGCTTGAGCTCCTATTTACTTGCGTTGTTCCTTCAGGAATTAGAATCCTATTATTTAGGAAATTACTCAAATTGATTACGCAATTCCTTTAGGCTGATCATATGACTGCATGCAACATTTGTACACTCAGAACTAGTCTACAAATGATGTTACATTGCCTTATAGTCTCTATCTCAACAGGGTAACTCGAATTATCTGCATGCACTAGATATTTTGGGTTGATTGATCAGTTAAATGTATGTTCACTGAGTTTGACTGAATTCCCAATGCACAACTTGACCCTCCACTAGTTCTTCCAATAATTGGAACTAGTTTAACTGAAAACAACCTTAGATAACTGACCTTGATTGCTATAAATTAACAATCGCACATGATAAAATGAACTCTAACTCCTCCAAATCATATTTACTGACTAAACTGGATGACACAAGCCATGCCACTCAAGTTAACATCATCCAAGTTGTCTGCTGATGTGGAAATTCAAATTTTCTCAATTTAATCAAGAAAAAATCAAATTGAGAATTTCTTGTTGCATTTTTCAACAAGAAATGCGAACAACATGTAGACTGATGACTTGATCGTGCGTGAATTCAATGAATTAAATTTTCAAGAGACTTACATTTACCTGCAAAAATTATTTCTGTTAATCATATGAGTAGAATTTAATTCATATTTATTATATTTTAATACATTATTTAACTTTAATCTTTCCCTAAGTGGCATAAATTTATGAAGTAAAATAAATGTGATATATTTGTGATCATGCCACTTGGCGTACACACTATTAATAACTTTAAGTCGAAAAACATGCAAGGACAACTGTAAAGAAATATTTTGAAGAGGTGTGGTCAGCTACCTCTACTATGGAGCGATTTGATGGCTGGGCTGGTCCCCACCACTATGTCAATGTCAACTTACCCCATTTTATATGAGGTTACACTAAAGCTATACCAAATTTTCTTTACGAATAAATTGATACATGATTTTGAAAACTTGAAAGAAAAACTTTACTAAATATGCTACAGACCAGATAAAAATTTTATGGACACACATGGATTTAGTTGCAAAAAAAAAATATTTAGGGTGGAACTTTGAAGAACCATAACGAGTACTATATTTTGGTAACATATGTCCTAAGATCGTATACAATAGAAAATTTTGAAATGATGATGTAAAGAGAAACCTCAGAAACACATGTAGTGTTTGTAAATCATTGCAAGTTGCTTCACTCTCTTATTTGTCAATAATATTCTCTTCTTGCTTAGAAATACACGATCTACTACCGACCTACTCAATGATACTTACCCCAAAATAAAGTTTACTAGAAAAATTAATCACATTAAAAAAGAGTTCATGAATGTGTGAAATAAGTGTAGTGTGAGATGGAGGTATGCAATATAAATGTGCAAAGTGAAGAATATGTGAGGAGGGAAAAAGATGCAGAAGAGACACCTGCATTTTTGCACCTCTCACACAACAATTCTACATTTTTCTCCGACGTCAAAAGGAAGGGGTCTCACACTCGATTGACTGTAGCGAAGAATTATCTTAAGTCACAATAACACAATCAACAAACTTGGATCATCAAATGTTGGGAATGGAAAAAAGAACAAATGCTTGAAGATTTAAGAATGCTCATACCTCAGAAGTATTCACGATAATTGTTGAAAATTTGGAAACTCAGGGATGAATTTCTAAAATAGAAAGTCTGAAAATAAAGTTTCTAAAAATAAAGTCTCAAATATGACTTTCCAAAAATATTAAATCACCTTGCATCAATTGGTAATCAATTATTGTTGATGGAAAATCCCTTATGATCACCAATCAATCCTAATAGTTCAATTTCGACTTAGTCATCAATATTATCATTAATATTATATTATTATTCTTATGATACTATTATATTATTATTAAAGCCAATTAATCATGGTTCTAAATAATGTTATCTTACAATCTCATTATTGGCATGGCATACTTGTATTACACTCTCATTAATTCTCTTACACTCACATTCAATAAAATATTGTTATAAAAGATTCTTTTATAGTTTCTTATACTCAATAAAAACATGTCATAAAATATTCCTCTTACACAATCTTTAATGCATATGTTACACTCTCTTAAAAGCATAAGTTACAAAGCCATGTGTACCTACGTAATGGAATGAGTTACATTTCCTAAATGATCATATGTTACTCTCCCTCTTGGCATGTGAGTTACTCCTCCTTTATAGCATGTATTCATTTCTCCTATATATATGTGCCTCATTCTTTCTCCCCTCACTGCTTGTGCATTGTAAAAGAAGAATTCGAACTTGACAGAGAGTTGGAGAGAGTTGAAGAAGATTATGATAGAGAGACTTCGAGAGTAAGGGAAAAACTTGGTGAGCCAAGGTTGATTCAATGATTCATTGTTTTAGTGTTGATTCAGTTGAAGGGAAGGTTGATTCAGTGTGTGCATATGCTACTGATGCCAGTGATCTTCATGTTACAACTTGCTCATATTTTAGTGAACTTACTAATTCTCTTGATCTCTCATTGTACTATGTATCTTTGTTGAACAATTGATTTCTAATAGAAGAAGAATTTGGTTGGGTTTTCCCCTTGTGGGTTTTTCCCTAGTCATTGGACCTAAATTATTTGTCTCATTTTGTTCTTGATTGTCTTCTATTGTGCATTTGATTTATGTTTTATCTACAATTGCTTATCTAATATTGCAGCAAAAATAAGTTTTGTAATAAGTGATTGTTACAACATAGAACATCAAAATTTCAACATGGTATCATAGCTTTGGTGAAGACAAACTCAAGAAGACAAGCTTCATTTGCAAATTTCTTTCTGCTAGAATATATCTTGTTTTCCACTCTATTTATAGCTCTCTTTCTTCTGAAATATCTCTTGTTGTTTGCTCCATTTATAGCTCTCTTTCTGCTGAAATATCTCTTGCTTTCCACTCCATTTGCATCTCTCTTTCTACTGAAATATATGTTGATGTAAGATCCATTTTCATCTCTATTTCTACTAAGATATATCTTGCTGTATCTTCCATTTGCAACCCATTTTCTGCTAAAATATCACTACTTGTTTTTTCTACTTGCTGCTCATTTTCCGCTGAAATTTTACTACTGAATTTTACTGCTACCGTTGGAACCCAAGATATGATAGTAATTTTTGAGATTGTAATTAAGGTGTTTCCTGTGTTTAATAGTTATTTTTTTGGTACTTGTTGATGGATGAAAAAATAAAGAATAGTTTTACTTTTGTTTATGCATGTGCAAGAAAATGTTGTCTTGATAAAAAATATAATGCATAGAAGGTCATGAAAGAATCATTGATAGAAATTGAAAGCTGAATATGGGGAGATTTTGACTCTCTCAAATTATATGAGAAAGGTCATAATCTTATGGGTTTTAGTAATTTTTATATTAAAGTTTACTAACAATAGTGGTTGTAGTTAAGAATCATAACTTTTTCAAAAGATGGAATGATAGTTTGCTAAACTAACCTCTTTTGCAATGATCAAATATGGATTACAACTAATATCATTAAAAATAATGAAAATTTAATATGCATAATTATTATTACATTCCTTCACTCTGGGATCAAGATTTGAAGATATGTATAAAATCAATGGAAGAACTATCCATGCATTTATTCATGATAAGTAATCATCAATATAAAGTATGGCACCAAAATTTCACTCACCTTCCTTATAAAGCATTACCTCATGTGAGAAAGATGGTTTTCGAAATGCCTGAGATTAGAGTGGATCACGATGGAGTTTTCCAAGTGGTGATTCAAGAAGATGCATTTCTTCTGCTAATGACATATGAATTATGGACAATAGTTACTATGATAAAGGCCAGATCAAGAGGGAGCTAACAAATTCCTTCAATCCCAAGGTATTTTCAAGTCTTTTGTTGTTTCTTTTTGTCACTGCTTTGTTTAGATTTATCTTTATAGATCACAAATTATTATCATTGAATGAGTATTTGAATGATTATTTTACTAACTTCTTGATGAGGATACAATCAAGAAAAACAGATCCTGAAGATCATTAGGGTGCATAATAGTTCAAGAAGAGTGAAATCAAAGAGGAAGCTGGTGAAAAGATAATGAAGGAGCCACTCTTACATCTAGAAAAGAAATAAAGACATGCCTCATCACTAAGTACACTTTTATAATGTTTATTTACTTTGCCACTATTTTTGTTGCTCTTGTTCTGGGATCAATAGGTACATTTGATGAATGTGAGAACCAAGTCCTTTGTATCGAGATTGAGGAAGATGTTGAGCCATCCCATGAATTGAGTGGACATGAAGTGCACAAGGTCTTAAGACTTATGCAAGTAAGTTGGAATCAACAAAGAGACCCCAATACCATATAACGAAGAACAAGATGGTGTGGCTAAGAGAAAGGATAGAACTATCATGGAAGTAGTCAAAGCTATGTTGCATGATGAGAAACTACCAAATTTTTATATTGGGAGAAGTTGCTATCACAATTGTCTATGTTAAACTATATCTCCTCATGGTGCCCTAAACAACAAGACTCCATAAGAAGTCTTATTTGGTGAAAAAATTGAGGTTGGGAACTTGAGGATCTTTGGCTACCCTATCTACTTCCGTGTGCCAAAAGAAAAGAGTATCAATTTGGAAGCTTCAAGTAAGAAATGTATGATTGTTGGTTATTGTGAAAATTCTAAAACATACATAATATATGTGCCTGGTAAAATAACTATATATTTTAGCATAGTTATAACATTTGATGAAGATGCAACCCTTTGAAAAGCCATATACACTCCTCCTCATGTGAATGCTGAAAGACAAGATGATGCTTTGTATGCACAAGAAGATCTCGAGCTCGAGCCTGATATTGTTACTGAAACCATAGATCCCATGGACTCCTTAGATCCTTATCCATGTTCTAGAAGGATACCTTTATGACTTCATGACACCCTTAAAGATGCCGATAAACATGTTTCTCCCTAAGGAACCTTCAGAGAAAGAAAGAAACCATGCTGGTTCCAAGGATATGTTGTAGTTATGAGAAACATTATTCAAGATGAACCATTCACTTTTGAAGAAGTTGTGAAGGCTCAAGTTGTGGAAATATGTAATGGCTGAAGAATATGAGTCCATGATTCATAATGATGTATGGGAAGTGGTTCCAAGAACAAAAGGTAAATATATTGTGTCTTCTAAATGGATGTGTAAAATTAAACATGGTGCTGATGGAAGTATTGAAAAATATAAAGCTAGATTTATGGCCAGAGTTTTATCTCAGAAAGAGGGAATAAACTATGATGATATCTTTGCATTCATTTCCCGTTAAAAAACCATATTATCTATTGTGGCTCTAGATTCAAGCCAAGGATGGTCTCTTCATCAAATGTATTTGAGGACTGTTTTTATACATGGCTGCCTCAAGGAAAAAGTATTTTTGGAGCAACCACAAGGCTTTGAAATACACGACAGAAAAAAATCATGTGTGTAGAATGAAGAAATCCCTCCATGGTTTGAAGAAAGCTCTAAGAGCTTGGTATTCCCACAATGGTAACTTCTTGATGAATCTTGGTTTTACCAGACACAATTCTGATCCAAATATCTACTTCAAAATGGTCCAAGGTATGCATTTGATTTTGGTGTTATAGATTGATGACTTATTCTTGACAGGTGGAGAACCTCTTACCCTCCAGTTTAAGAGGGAGTTAGCTTCTGAATTTGAAATTAAATATCTTAATTTGATGCACTACTTTATGGGTCTTAAATTATGGTAGAAACCTAGTCCTGATTTGGAAAATCCTTCTTAGTGTCGACAACGGATTGGGGCACTAATGTTCTTAGTGAACACTAGACCAAAAATATGTTTTGCGATCAATACTCTTGAGTCAATATATGATTAAACCATCTCATTCACACTGGATTTCTGCAAAACATGTGCTGAGATACCTGTATGGGATAATCAATATTCGATTGAAATATACTCCTTAAGATGTAAGACTACATGGGTACTCTGACGTTGATTAGGGTGGTAACTCCGCGGATAGAAAAAACACATTTGGATGTTGCTTTAGCTTGGGATCTGCCATGATATATTGGATGAGCATAAAAAAAGTCTGTAGTCCTTAGAATGACTGAAGTGAGTAAATTGTTGCTAGCATAGCTAGTTGTGAAGAAGTATGGCTGAGAAAGCTCTTTGAGCATGTGCTAGATACGATAGTAATATAATGCGACAATAAGAGTGGGATTCAACTTGTAGAAAATATCTTGTTACATTAGAAGTCCAAGCATATTGAGATCAAATATCACTTTATTTGGGATATGGTACAAAGAGGAGTAGTAAGACTCCATCATATAATGACTGATGACCAGATTGTCGACATTCTTACCAAGCCTATGCTGAAAGGAAAGTTCTTGGTTTTCAGAGAGCAGCTTGGACTGACGGATGTGAACTTTCTTAGAGAGGATGTTCATGGATGATGAGCCTTAGATGTGTGAGATCCTTGTAATGTGCTGACAAGTGGACACCCCCAAGAAGTGATGAGCCTTGCATGTGCGAGATCCTTGTCATGTGCTGACAAGTGGACCCCCCTAAGAAGTAATGAGCCTTGCATGTGAGAGATCCTTGTCATGTGTTTACAAGTGGATCCCCCCAAGCAGAGATGAGACTTGGATGTGTGAGATCATTGTCATCTGTTGAAAAGTGGATCCTCCCCAAGTAATGATAAGCCTTGGATGTGCGATATCCTTGTCATGTGTTGACAAGTGGATCCCCCAAGCAGATATGAGACTTGGATGTGTGAGATCCTTGTCATGTTGAATAGTGGATCCCCCCAAACAGTGATGATACTTGGTTGCGCAAGATCCTTATCATGTGTTGACAAGTGGATCCCCCAAGAAGAGATGTGACTTGGTTGTGCGAGATACTTTTCATATTTTGGCAAGTAGCAATCCCCCCGATTGAATGTAGGGTGATGGATGAATCTTCCCTATAATGATTCTTCTTCATTAGAGTGAGGCATCATTGTTCTAGATGATATATAATATAGACGAATAGAGGAGAAAGCATAGATATTTTGTTGCAGAAAGAAATTCTTGCGTCGCTGAGAGGGAGTGTTGAAAATATGGCAGCTTAGGGATGAATTTCTAAATATATAAAGTATAAAAATAGAATGTCGAAAAATAGAATTTCTAAAAGTAGAAAGTATAAAAATAGAAAGTCTCAAGTATGAATTTCCAAAAATAGTAAATCAACTTGCATCAATTAATAATCAAGTATTGTTGATGGAAAATCCCTTTTGATTATCAGTCAATCCTAATAGTTCAATTTCGACTTAATCATTAGTATTATCATTAATATTATATTATTATTCTTATGATACTATTATATTATTATCCAAGTCACTCAATCATGGCTCTCAATAAATTTCTCTTACACTCTCATTATTTGCATGGCATATTCCTCTTACATCTCTTACAATCAATAAAATATTGTCATAAAAGATTCTCTTACACTCAATAAAAATGTCATAAAAGATTTCCCTTACGCATTATTTAATGCACATGTTACACTCTCTCTTAAAAAAATAAGTTACAAATTCATGCATGCCTCCTTAATGGCATGCACTACATTTAATATGTTATTCTCATTAATGGCATGCGCTACATTTTTTAAATGAGCATATGTTAATCTCATTAATGGCATGCGCTACATTTTTTAAATGAGCATATGTTACTCTCCCTCTTGGCATGTGAGTTACTCCTCCTTTATGGCATGGATTCATTGCTCCTCCTATATATATGTGCCTCATTCTTTCTTCCCTCACTACTTGTGCATTGTAAAAGAAGAATTCAAACCTGAGAGAGAGTTGGAGAGAGTTGAAGAATATTGTGAGAGAGAGACTTGGAGAGTAAGGGTAGAACTTGGTGAGCCAAGGTTGATTCAATGTTTTAGTGTTGATTCAGTTGAAGGGAAGGTTGATTCAATGTGTGAAAATTCCACTGCTACCAGTGATCTTCATGCTACAACTTGTTCAAATTTGGGTGAATTTACTCAATCTCTTGACCTCTCATTGTACTCTATATCTCCGCTGAACAATCGATTTATAATAGAAGAAGAATCTCACTGGGTTTCCCCCATGTGGGTTTTTCCCTGGTCATTGGACCTAAATTATTTGTGTCTCACTTTGTTCTTGGCTGTATTCTATTGTGCATTTGATTTATGTTCTATCTACAATTGCTTATCTAATATTGTAGCAAAATAATTTTTGTAATAGGTGATTGTTACAACATAGAACATCAGAAATTCAACAAAACTAAAATTATTAACTTATTAATTCTTGTTTTTTCTGTAATCCACGCTCCTTATTGAATTGTCACAATTAAATTAATTACTTCTCCTTCTCAAAATGAACAAACAAATGTACCATTCCAATATTTATGAAATAGGTAAGCTTTATAAAGACTTGTTGTACTACATTAATAATAACCAGTGAAGTTTACAGCTTCAAAACAAAAGACATAGCTTATGCACCATGAAAATAACATAAAGTGTACAAAATAATGAATTGCATCATAATCACTCCAGTATGAATGTGAAATATGGACATGACATTTTCCAATAAGAAAATTTGTCCAAGTATGATCAATAATCGTTTTATTCCCAGGAATAAAATTTCTTATTACCTATAATCGTTTCAAGTGCATGTAATTTTCTACTTCATTTACTATGTCGATTGATGTCAATATTGAAATCTACAACAATTATAAAAATATAATCACTATGCATGGATTTTTCTTTTGTTATTGTAATCACTTCAATAACTGTTGAAACAGATACAAGTGGCACAACATATAAATTTATTATGCATATTCGGTATTGGAAATATATTTTTGACAAAAAAGTTCATTTCTTTTATTGCAAATGTTCTTGGTTGATATGATCTCTATGTTTTTTTTCTATGCAAGTACTCCATGAAGACAATTTGATACGTTGAAATTGAATTTGAAAAATTCATTATTTAACCACAAAAATATTACATGTGTTTCTTGGCCTGTGTATGTATTTTGGTTTTCACGACGCATGAGTTCTTAAGTGTTTCATTTCTTCTAATATTTTATTATTCACCCAAAAGTTCTTTTGTGTTAGTTTCTCAAGAAGTAATAAAAATTGCATGGCTCTAAAATGTGGCAATGTTGTGTACACTAGTCCATTTTTTGATATACCACTCGGATCAAATGCAAGAACATTCAATGTTAACCCTTGTGATTGATGTATTGTTCTAGCACAAACTAATTGTATCAAAAATTGTTTCCGTACTATAGTTTTAGAGATCTTTCTATGACGTGCCAATGGTTTTGAAATACATAGTATTGGAGTCTAATTTAGAGATATGTCTTTGTCATATAGTTCATGATACTTGTTTCTTTGCAATTTACCATTGTCTGGATTTACAAAATATATTCATATTATGTCAATGTTTTTCCTATTTTTTATATATTTTTTGCATATTCCATTCATGCCATTAACAAGGCCATCCTATGTATTATAGTTTCTTGCACATAGCTCAACAAGAGCATTGCATTTGATAATAGTTTTTGGTGGAAATGTCAATATTGTTTCATATGACACATAACCTATTTCCTTACTCTCATCTTTGTCAATCACATTAAAAACTATTACTTCTTCCTTAAATCTAACAACATTTTCTTGATGCGCTTTTTCACATCCTTGTTCCTATAAAATAGGTATGGAAATAATGAATCTAGTGAAGTAGATCTATAACAAATATTGTTTATATATTCTATATTCATCAGATTTTTGATTCACTCACATTTTGTTAAGGATTTCAATGATTCTTTTGTATTTTTGACGCATTTCCATATTTAATTCATAGAATTTTATTTTTTCCTTAAAAAAATCGTATGATGTTTTTTCCTTTGTTTAGTTTGGATGCTAAAAAATTAGAGAATCTTTGATGGGTTGCGCATGAAATAATTCACCCGAAAATATTATATTGATATTTCCAAAATAAGCTAATGGATTATGCTTTATTCCCATAAACATTTATGAACTTGGTATAATAATGTTTCACCTATCAAATATGATTCATCAATAAGCCTCACACAAAGTTGTTTGCAATGCTTTGTTGACGTGTTAATTTTTCACCTTTAAGCAAAAGATATTTTGATTTGTTAAATGAAAAATGGAATACATAATGCAATGTTATAACATCTGCATTGAATGCTAACTTCCTTGTATACACTGTCACTATCCCTTTTAGTTGAGCTAGGTCATATTTAAATATTTTTCCGTGTTAATTTTTCACCTTTAAGCAAAAGATATTTTGATTTGTTAAATGAAAAATGGAATACATAATGCAATGTTATAACATCTGCATTAAATGATAACTTCCTTTTATATGCTGTCACGATCCCTTTTAGTTGAGCTAGGGCATATTTCAATATGTTTCTGTACATGAGAATTAGAGATTGGAATAATGCTATTGTGGTAAATGTTTTTTCAGTGCTTGCACACCCTGTTACAAATAGATATACTGGTAGATCTGGATTTTTTTTTGTTGTCAATATTTCATTCACTATTTTTGCTTGCTCTTTGTTCAAGATTCTCATGACTTGATATAGTTATGTTTCTTATAATATATGTGATTGTTTTATGATTTGGTAAGGTACCTCAACTATAGATTTTTCATTTATGACCTTTTGGAGATATTCAAAATCTGATTCAATTATGTAGTTTTGATAACATATTTAGATATCTATTTCTTGATATGTAGGTTTATCTCTTTCAAAAAATTCATTCTCTTTGTTTTCAAGTTCAATTGTTATGTTGTCAATATTAATCCATGACGTTATAGTTATGTTCATGAACTTTTTTTCATTGCATTTTATGATTTGTTTAAATAATAGATATACACTTTTCCAAGTCAAATGTTGCTCTTTAAAATTGTTTTCGTCAATATGATATGGGACATACAAAATCAATCACTCTCTGTAATAATTATTATGATCAACATGTTTATTGTATTTTACGTATCTTATAACACATTATTTCTCAATATCTCCTCTCTTCTTGCCTTGTAGTGTATAACATGATGCAATTTTTTCTAAGCAATGTTGGATAGTTTTTACATTTCTAGGAAGTTTACTTAAATCACAAGACAAGTACTTGCCAACAAAAATTTCAATTTTAATGTTTTTTTGTATTCCATAAATAGGAGAATTTTTTATCTGTAGAAATCCATGTTGATCTTGGATTCCTCGATTTTGGATCTTCTTACAAAGAAACATTCAATGATATCACCAACATATTTGAATTCATTTCAAATTAACTGGTGTAGATCATTCATTCTAATTCTATAATATTGGATGTAAGAAATGAGGCCATTTTTAATCAACGTGTCAATCTCATCTTCTTTTACTTCGTTTTCAGTTGCATTTTTTATTTCGTTTTTATTTGGTTCAAATCCTTACTAAAGGCTCCCAAAGATGCTTGACACTGCTAAACAAAACACATAAAGTTAGTGGACTCAATTGTTGAATCATTGCATATAAGTTCTTGCACGAATGAAAAAAATAGTTTTGCAATGTCTGTATTCATTTAAGATCCATATACCCAATGTTAGATTTTAGAATGTGTTTCAAGTTTTATTTTGTTCTAACATATTTAGCTATTAACTTTTTTCCCTTTAATTGTCATTTTCTTATTCAAACCCAAATACAATTAAATAATTGACAAAGCATAATTTGCACTGGTTTGTAAAACAAATTCATTATATGATACACAAAATCATGATCTTGATGCAAAAATTCCCATCGAGTAATATCATGGTATGCAAATAATTTTTAACATTGTCTGATCACTTTTTCATAAAACTCATTTCTTCCAAATACCCATCTCTGAAAATGCCTAAATTCCTATAGCTTTCACTAGGAGTATGCTTATTTGATTATTATGAATATTATAAATACTATACGAATCTATAAATCCATGTAATATTATTTTTGTGACTGGTTCTTCATCATAGTCATCATTGTTTTTGTATGTGTCTCAGATGCATATGCATCCTTGTTTCGATCAAATTTTTTTTTCTAATCTTCATTTATTTTGATATTTTCTAGTTTATAAAGCAAAATTTTACATAATCTCTCAATGTCTTCATCACTTTATGAACATGAATTTTACCAACAATGAATATGTTTTTAAACACTAAATCTCTTTTATTTGCCACGACCACTGTACTAGATTAATTTATGTCACCAGGAAGTGCACTTTTAATTTGAGATGTGTCAATAGGTACATTAATTAATCCACTACTCAATGCCAATTGTGGTTTTTTGAAATGTTTCTCAAGTTATGGAATTTGAAAAAATGGTAATATTGGTGATATTAGTATTTCTTCCAATTCATACAATTCTTTCAGTGTGAATATTTGTTTATTTTGCCTAATCTTCTCTGGAATTGGAAATTTGAGTCTTGCCATTTTCAAATGCCTTTTTTTCATTTTATATACACACCCATCTCTGGAAACATTGGTTAATTGTATTTCTATGAAATATTTTTTACACCAAGTTTGATTGCATATCACACAATCATAAATTGTTAGATCTTGTATTTTTTTTTTTTTTTAAAATATTGTTGTTCAACTACTGTTTCAAATGTATAATCAAACCTTTGTAAAGTTTCCTTATGTTTATTTGAAGAAATTACATTTTATCTTCATTTTGATCACTTTAATTATTTTTTAATTAGAATTGTTTCGACAACATCCTTGTTTCTTATATGTTTTTTGAGTTGATGCAATGGTAAGCATGATTTCTTGTTTCTATTGGTAAGCTTTGCATTAAGTTCCATGGTATATTCATCTATGTTCATGTTTTTAAAGGCATCCACATTATGCCCATTATGATTTTTATAGGGTTCTTCTATATATTTCTCTTCATTAACTAATTTAATATCACACAAAATGTTTTTATCTCTTTATATTTCTTTCAAAGGCTCAAAATTCAAATTATTTATATTCATTCGAAAATTTGATCACTTCGAAGATTTTTTTAACTAAGCTTTTTTTGACAACATCCTTGTTTCTTATATGTTTTTTGAGTTGATGCAATGATAAGCGCGATCTATTATTTGCATCGATAAAATTTGTATTAAGTTCCATGATATTTCATCTATATTCATGTTTTTAAAGCCATTCACATTATCCCCATTATGATTTTTATAGGATTCTTCTATATATTCTTCTTCATTTGCTATTTCAATACCACATAAAATGTTTTTCTCTTGTAATATTTATTTAAAAATATTCAAAATTCAAATGATTATATTCGTTTGAAATTGGATAACATGCAATATCATTGCACTTTCCTTGAATGAGAAAAATTCATTTACAACAATCAACATATCAACATACCAAATGTATATAGTTATATTCAGGAGATAGCGCATCCAATCATAAATAGTAAATCCACCACCTATATTCTCTTTTTCAGATGGCACTACCAATTGTATAATGTACATTTTCCAATCTACTATTCCAGGGAATTGCATGATTTCATTTTTTTTCATGTATTTTTCTATGCACTTTGATGCAAACGAATCATTATGCATAATTTCATTGCAAAAAATCGGTGCAATTATGCATCGTAAACAAGGAACATCATATTCGTTCTGTGTAAATTGGCATACTGTTTCAAAAAAATTCTCACCATAAATAATCTTGAATCTAGACATTCTCTTAAATCTATGTCTCCTCATGATTTTCTCTATTTGCATCCATTTATGTTCTGTTTCTTCATATTTTACTATATTCATGATATGTTCACGATTCATTAATATTAAACTTATTTTCTTGCACAAAAGTGGCTCAAATGTACAACAATTGGATTTTCATCATGGAACAATATGTCGTAACTATCTTCACATAAATTTGAATTAAAATGCAAATAAATTTTCATTCTTTTCTTTGACCAAAGTCTCATTAGGATATTTATCCAATTCGATAACCAATGTATATAAAGTATGCTCCCCCATAGTCCTTGATCTTGTGGAATTATAAAAGTTGAAGTTGATTTTGTCATCTTTTCCAAATAATCATTTTGTCTATTTATACCTTGCATCTCTATCAATGCATCTATGCTCAATTCATGTTGATAAGACAATACTGCTTCAACGTTATGTCATTCTAAACAATTTCTGAAATGTTCTATCGTTCCTTTTTGTAATTCTATTGACATGTATTTAAAATGCAATAGAATTTGCATAACATCAAATATGCAATCTCCCACAACACATGAAAGTTTTTTTAAATGAAATAGATTATGATGTTATAGAATCGCATCTATACTTTCCATTTTTATAGAAAACATATGCTTCTCCGTTAATTCCTTAGAAATCATACTACAAATATGTTCTAAATTCACTTTGACCTATCGCTCCATGATAAGCACAACATAACCACTCTTTAGAAACTGAATATTCTAGATTTGTTGTCATGTGACTATTGATTTCTTCATTATTTAGTTAGTGTGTTAGTGTTTTTGTGGTAATGAAGTACCAAATAACACCTCCTTAACAGTTGGTTGTTCCCTACAAAGGATCAAAAATATAGTTGGGGTTGTTAGTGGACAAGCTTAGATAAAACAAAGCATTGCAAACAGTGAAAAAAATCCATATACAAACATAAACTAAAAAAAAGAGACAAATACAAAATAATTCTTAATGAAGCAACAAGTCAACATAATGATGGAAAAGACTCCCTTTATTGACTATTGGTGGTAGAAGATGAATACAATAGAATACTAAAAACACTTGAAGAGGATTCTTTGAGCTATGGTGCTCAAAATTCTCAGCAAGGAGGTCCCATTACTTGGTCTCTTTGCAAGCTTCTCCTCTTTCTCAAAATAAGTGTGAAGACTCTCCAAATAGTGGAATCTTCTACTCTCACTAAGATGTTGGATTGCTTAGAAGAAATATGGACAACATGTTAGTGCTCTTACTTCTTCTGCTTCAACAATGAAATATAGTGTTTCTCTGATATAAATTTGGCTAGCATAATAATGTCTCATGTTTTGGTTTTCTAATGGCTTGTTTATATAGAAAATTTTGAACCCATCTTCCCTATCTTGGTTCAAGAATGATAGTGACTCAAGAGTAAGAAAAGATGATTCCATTGAGGGCTACCTATCTTAAGGGTGACTCCAAGTCGACTGTCCTTGACTTGAAATATCAGGTAATCCTCCCCCAAGTGTGGGAAGTGGTCCCGAATTTTTGAGTCGCATTTACCCTTGACTGCGCGACTTTCAAAGGTGCACGATCCGAATTTTTCCTTAACAACCTTAGGATGAGTTTAATTTTTGGAATTTCTATAATGTCTTCAGCTGGAAAATATTCATTTATATGTTATACTAGACAACCTTAGGTGTCTTTTACAGTGTATGATTTTATGGTGTTTACAGTTAGTACTTAATCTCAAAGAATTTAATGCTTTTCAATTCACCGGTTTATCCATATTAAAAATCATCTATGCAACCCCAATATCTATGAGACAATAAATTTGGAATAAAGAATAATAAGGAATATGAACAAAACGATATATCTATAGATGATAAAACCATAATATAATAGAGAATATATAGATTGATAACATATGCATATATCTAGAGTGGATAAATTCTTCTATATTTCATTCTAATATGATTAAAGTTACTTGCCTCAGTCTTCTCATAGAGTAAATGAATTATCATTAACTATAATTACTCATTTTATCTATAAAATACATTACTTAATACAAATTTTAAATTCATTCAAAAGGGATTTCCATCCATTCTATACAGGTGCAATTTGGATTTTGGTCTTTACATAACCCACAACAATATTTGGAAGTTAACTGTAAAAAATTAAGTTGCAGATCTTGTCAACCCCACTTAATTTATACATATACTATGAAAATACTTTAAGCAGTCACATACAAAACAGAGGAACCGCAATGTACCTGATAAATATATCATGTAATTTTCCCCTACCATCAACAATAACTTCTTTGCATACTCTTTATGCTAACAAACAAAGCACACAACACTACTTACTTCTCATTGCAATAACTAGTAAAATGACAATCTAACATAGCACTTAACATAACACTTTGGAGAAAACAATTCGTAACAAGCTCCCTCAAGAAGTAGTCCAATATTTGTTGGCGACGTGCATGCCAAAAGTGCATGATAAACACCTAGCCAATGCCTATACACACACTTTACTTTTTAAAATTTTGTTAGCTTCTCTCTATGCTATTCTAACTACTCATATATAGAAATCATAATTAGATGTTGGTTCTACATTTTTTAAATGTCGTCAAGTCCAAAAAAAAAAATATCACTGACATGCATTTGTATTTCAAATAAAATGTGTAATGGAATCATACAACATAGTTTATTCATATAATTTCATATCATTCAAAAACCTAACTTAAATTGTCAACTAATATGCGCCTGCAAATAACAATAAAACGTTCTCACAAAATGAGAAAATATCCGTGTAAAATAACGTGAAAATTAATGTTTAGAATTGTTGTGTGGGATGGAGGTCCACGGAAGAAGTGTGCGGATGGGGAAATGTGTATGGAGGTGCAGAAATGGAGGAATGAAGTTTCTGCCCTACATACCCCTCTTCCACATATCCTTATGCGAAGATGTAGCTTACCAACCAATCAAAATCGACATTGCGAAAAGTCCTTTTGACATTTATTCCATGAATCGACACGTAATTAGGACATATTTCAAGTACTTAATAACATATTAAAAAAATTAATTAAGTCTTAATCGTTTAAGGCTCATTCAACTAATGGAAAATTAGAAACAAGATTTCCCAAAATTAGAAAAATAATTTTTAATTTAAAAAAGAAACAAATATTCAACATTCCCTGGAAACTTTGGTTAAAGTTACAAAAGCTCGGTAAAGTCATCTATAGCACCAATTTTACCAAATTACACAAGCACAAACATACTGTACTTCAAATCACAAACTAAATATGGTTGATAGACGACAAAGAAAAAACAACACAAAAAAGAAATTTGTAATGATTATCAAATTCTACATCCGTTTATAAGATTATTAATTTCATACAAACTATCTTCTTCATTTCTCTCTGCATCAACATCTTCGAATTATCACCTCTCTTCTCAAAATAAGTTAATTTCTCCCTTACGTTACAAGAAACTTGATATCAACAATAACCACAGAACAAGCATGGAATGATCTTATTTTGAGAAAACAAAAAGCGAAACACAATGCGACCCTTCCCCCGCTGATGTCACAAGGGGAGGGAACCCACATTCAATATTAACCACAGATTATTGTGGAACAATTAGAGCCATCAAACAATAAATATTAAAATCGATGTAGATAGTTAAATGAGACTCGAGTTATAGTGAAATAACAAAAATTGAAACGTACATGGTTTGGCCCACATCACTATTATCTCGATTAGTTTGCTGAGTTTTTGTGATTTTTTAGTAACTTTAACCAATGTTTTATAAAACTGCTGAATATTTGCATTTTCTCGTAAATTAAAATATATTTTCTTAATTTTTGAAAATATTATTTCTAATTTTCAATTGGCTGAGTGAGCCTTGATGTGACATTATTCCCCTAGTGGAAGGAAATTTAATTTAAGTATTTATCAATGCCTAAGAAATCATTTTAAAATGAAAATATAACTAATTTTCTAAATGACCATTTCATCACGAAGTTCTCTAGTGGTGGAGATAGTTAATCACTTACTCTTGTTTCACACCTGATATACATGTAAACCAAAATTTTCATGCTCCAAAATTTTATAAGCCCAAATTGTTAATTAATTAATTAATATGTAATTTTGTGTGAGAGGGAGATGTGCAAAAGAAATGTGTGGAAGGGGAATGCATACATAGATGCAATTCACTGCAGAAGAAATTTTGCGTTACTTGCTCCGCACACTCGTTCTACCGTACGACATTTATTCCCCACACACATTAAAAAAACACTTCATTTAATATTGGATAATAAGTATTTAATTGAAAAATGTGAGATCGCAAATGCACTTAGTATTTGCGAAGCGTCAATACCAAGATTCACTGATCATACTTTTTGAAAATTTCTAAATGAATAGGACCGGTGTGAAAGAAACATCAAAATAAAAGTCACAAAAAATTGGCAAACTAATCCATAGTTAAGGGACTTTGATTGCGATGCGATTGTTATAGTCCCTGGTAGAGACAAAGACTAATAATAAATATGTAAATATTGAACACAAATATAGTCAAGTAAAACATTGACTAGTAACAAAGCAAGCTAAAATAGCTTTCAACTACTACTTACATTAAAATGAGAATATTTGAAATTTAAATTTACATAATTTTATTTGATTGATGCACATCACATTATTTTTTATTGTATTTTCCCAGCTAAATAATTTGATAGAATACCATAAATATTAAAATCGATATAGAAATTTAAATGAGACTGCAATTATAATGAAAGAGCAAAGATTGAAACATAGATGGTTTGGTCCACACCACTATTGAATCTCAATATCAAATAAAACAAGCATATGTCGATATAGTAGTAGAGACATTTAATCGCCCACCCTTATTTCACACTTGATATACATGTAAACCAAACTATTCATGCCCCAAATTTTAATAGATGAAAACCGCTAATTAATTAATTAATATGTAGTGCGTGCAGAAGGGAGGTTTGTAGAAGAAGTGGGTGGAATAAGTGTGTGGAGGGGGAATGCATGTGGAGGTGTGGAACATTTCGGAAGTAAAATTTCATTCCTTTCTCCGCACACTTGTTCACCTGCACAACACTTAAGTTCGTCGTATGCATAAAAAATACACTCCATTTAATATTGGATAATAAGTATTTAATTAAAAAATGTGAAATCACAAATGCACTTAGTATTCATGATGCATGGATACCAAGATTCACTGATTCTTCTTGTCAAATAAAACGAGTTCACTTTGATATAGTAGTGGGGATAGTTAATCACACACCTTTATTTCGCACCCGATATATATGTAAACACATTTTTTCATGCCCCAAAATTTAATAAGAAAAAAATAATAATTAATTGATTAATATGTAGTTTTGTCTGTGAGAAAGTTGTACAAAAGAAGTGTGCAGAGGTACAAAACATTAAAGAAGGAAGTTTGTGTTCCTTGCTTTGCACACCTGTTCTCTTGCACAACACTTATTCCTTGCATGCATTAAAAATGCACTTCACTTAATATTGGATAATAAATATTTAATTCACAAATGCACTTAGTATTCGAGAACCGTGAATAGCAAGATTTGTTGATTCTACGTTGATAATTTTTTTAAATGAATAGGAGGATTGATGCGAAACAAACATCAAAATAAACATGTAAATATTGAAAAAAATATAATCAAAGTAAAACATTATCTATTAACGAAATAAGTTATTAGATAAAATGCTATTAAGAACTCTAACAATGTCTTGATTACCCATATATTCGTCGAATAAATGTTGAAAATACTTACATTTTAATATATGCTAGTCCATGACATGAGAAGTTGATTGAGGTTAGAAGAGGGACCCCACACTTGATAAAAACAGTTGATTATGGTGGAATGATTAGAGACGTCGAACATAGTTTTGAAAAATACACATTAAATAATTCACAAAGTAGTTTTTCCACAACCCCTTTCCATATCGATATCAAATAAACGAGCCCACATCAACATATTAGTGGGGGCAGTTGATCACCCACCCTTTTTTGACACCCGATATACACATAAACCAAAATTTTCATGTCCCAAAATTTAATAAGCCAAAAGAACTAATTAATTGATTAATATGTAGTGATTTGAGGAAGAGAGGTGTGCAGAAGAAGTGTGCAAAGTGGAAATGTATGTGGATATGTGGAACATTGTGGATGAAATTTTGTGTTCCTTGCTCCGCACATCCGTTCTCTTGCACAACCCTTCTTTCTCAAACACATTAAAAAGACACTTCGTTTAATATTGGATACTATGTATATACTTAAATTTAAAATAATTTCATTTTTGTAACAGAAGAAAGTTCCCTATGCACCCTTTTTCTCCTGCACATACCCCCTCTTCTGCACATCCTTCATTCTGCACACATTCATGGATCCATACAATTTTTCTCATGTAAAATTGAATATATAAAAGTTTAAATTTAAAAAACGTTTAAAATGAAATAAGAGGTAAACACATTAGGATTTCCTATGTTAGTGCTAGTGATAGATCACTCACCAACGAAATTCCCTCCCCCACCCTGCCTCGCTTACCTAAAGGACTTGCTTAAAGCACTATGTCAGTGTTAGTGTCAGAGTACTCACAGACTGAATGACTATTTACAAAATTAATCTTATTTTCATTTTAAAATGATTTGTCATGCATTGAAAAATACTGAAATTAAATCACCCTCTACGAGGGGAATTATGTCACATCAAGGCTTTCTTAGCCAATCAAAGATTAGAAACAAGATTTTAAAAAATAAGGAAAATATTTTTTAATTTAGGGAAAAATGAAAATATTCATAATTTTATGAAAACTTTGGTTAAAGTTACTAAAAAGTCAAAAAAAAAACTTGACAAACTAATTGAGAGTCAAGGGAATTTGACTGCATGGTGATTTCTATAATCCCTAGCAGAGGCAGGGACTAATAATATAGCTCTAAATATATGATTATTTTTGGAGAAAATATTGATAACTATATTCTTTTTGATAGTTAAAAGTAACAATTATGAGCCTTTTTGTGTTGTCTTATTAGGCTAAGTTGCCAATTGTATTACAAGGTGCATATGAATTTTTTTCAAGAACGAAGCACAAATAGGTAAGCATCGTTGACTTAAGATTCATTAGGATAGGGAAGCATCATTATTTCAATCCTCATTAGAAGTAAGAAAAATATTGGCTTACCTCAATTCTTCCAACTATATTACAAGGTGCTTCTCAATGTTTTTCAAGAAAGAAGCACAAATAGGGAAGCTGTGAAAATTCGTATTACACGGAATCCTACTGTAGCAACTGATGTAAAATATTCTATTTTTTATTTTACTTAAAAAATTGTTTACTGTGTTCTATAAGAAAATATCAAAATCCATTCACTACAACCTACACAATTAAACATCAGAAGAAATACAAGTGCGGAAACAAATATGAACACACATAGATAACACAACCATCCGACACAATTGTTTTTGGACTAATGTACCTAGAGAAACCCAATGTGGGAAAAGCAGTGTAACATATATGAGGGTTTATGTTAATATGCAGTAAATTATAAGTACAAATCTATGATTGATGAGACTTTAAAATCATACAGAGAAACTGACAGAAGAGATCTCACCTGACAAACCTCAATCCTCCACGGGAAACTAGCACTGATCGACACCAAGGCTGGACTGCCCCGTGATGCCTCTGCGTAGTGACTACATCACAACTACAACTGCCCTTCTGCCTCTGTGATGGTCTCAGTGCTGGCTGGAAACTGAAGCCTTTTGGCCTCAAAAAACCTCTCTGGAATATAACTCATACTCTGCGTTGTTTCCTCAATCATAAAACATCTTTCCCTCTTGCTTTTCATAATGACGATGTAAGCACTGCGTCATTGGATCTTTGTGCTAATGCTATGGCTCTCTCTGTCTCTGCTGCTAAGTACTCGCCGGCTCAAGAAACCTTCCAACCAGTATTACTTCCCCTCACTGCAATAAAGAATCACTTAGATATGATTTTCATCCAAGAACTTGCTTTGTCAGAAAAATTCGATCTCTAGATTCTCCGTGTCTCCACAAATGTGTTTTCCAAATGACCCTTCAAGTCCTTTTTATAATTTTCTCGTTGAGGATTCAACGACCCAAATTAAATCTCTAATCAACGACTAAGATTAACTTTTGACTTGATCCGTTTATTCTAAATCATTCTCACTCATATTCTATTAATACACTTTAATTATTTTATTTTCCTAAGTTTTGACTTAGGGTTCCTTTAAAAATAATTAATTATTTCTATAGAATACAATCCGAGTGGAATTTCACCAAACACTTTTTGGGTTATTTAGAATACATGTGTCTAAGCCTTTCCACAAAATTTGAGACTTAGAGCACATCCGATGATACCCCAAATCAACACTCCCACTTAGCGAGGAATGTGCTCTAACAATATGCCCTGCTACATGCTGTTCTGACTCTAAAGCATCCGCCTCTGCACTGCTAATGTTTGACTATGTTGCCCATCAAATCTGCACAAATGCTGCATCTATGTTGCTACTAAAACTGCCAGTGTCAACACTGTATCCATACTGCAACTTCCTCTGAATTCTACATCTGTGCCGCTGCTAACTCTGCCACTGCCAACTGCTACTACAATACATCACAATTTCTTACTGCAAATGAAAAAAAAAAATCCAAAATTGAATAGGTGTTCAACATGATGTATCCTGGTGATGAATATTTGACTTCTGCTTGCCTCTGTGATGTCCTTTTGAAGATGCTGTGCTACTACTGCTCTATACTGCATCCCTCTGCATTGCTGCAACACTGATATGTGCTGCTCAAACTCTGGCACTACTAACTACTAAGTTGTCCCTTCTCACACCTCTGCATCAACTGGTACCTGTCCATCTCGCTACTTCTATTTTTGGGCTCATGTAGCAAGGTGATGATTCAAGAGGTGGAATCCTCAAGGATCCTACCCAACCTTGTAGATCTCTGGGTCTACAACTCCAAATCATCCCACCTCCATCCTGGAAGTATATGAGAAATCATCGCAAACTCCTCCTCCCCTATCTTCGCTACTCCGACCCGAGGATCATGCTTCTCATCCTTGTCCTTATTTACTCTCTGTCGGCTCACTTAGAGAGAGATTTTCCTTGTTGATCTGACCCTCCTGGCTTGGGATGCTCACTTAACTGGGAAATCGATCTACAACTCACACAACTCTTTGATCCCCAACTGCTGCTTTAACACTGGATCTTCTAGATCTATTATTTGTCTTGCCTACACTCAGCTCAAACAAGCTCTAATACCATGTGAAAATTCGTATTACATGAAATTTTACTGAAGCAAATGATGGAAAATATTCTATTTGTTATTTTAGTTAACAAATTATTTACTGTGTTCTACAAGAAAATATCGAAATCCATTCACTACATCCTACACAATTAATCTACGGAAGAAATACAGGTGCGGAAAAAAATATGAACACACATAGATCACACAACCATTCGACACAATTTTTTTTGGACTAATGTACCCGAAAAAAGCCAATGTGGGAAAACCGGTGCAACAGATCTGAGGGTTTGTGTTATTATGCAGTAAATTATGAGTACAAATATATGATTGACAAGAGTGTCAAATCATACAAATAAACTGACAGAATATATCTTGTGAGACAAATCTCAATCCTCAACAGGAAACTAGCACTAATATGCACCAAGGCTAGACTTCCCTACACTGTATCTGCATAGTTAATGCATCACAATTGTGGCTGCCCTTTTGCCTATGCGTTGGTCTCACTGTTGGCTAGAAACTGAAGCCTTCTGGCCTCTTGAAAACCTCTCTAGGTTATAACTTAGGTTGTGTTCTGTCTCCTCAACAGGAAAACGTATTTCCATTTTTCTCTATGCAACAACTATGTAAGCACTTCGTCACTGGATCTCTGCGATGATGTTGTGGCTCTCTCTATCTCTATTTCTAACTACTCTCCATCTCAGGAAACCTTCCAACTAGTATTACTGCCCCTCACTACAATCAAGAATCACTTAGATCTGATTTTCGTTCGAGCAGTTGCTTCGTCAGAAAAATTCGATCTCTTGATTCTTTGTGGCTCCATGAATGTGTTTTCCAAATGACCCTTAAAGTCCTTCTTATAATCTTCTCGTTGAGGATTCAACAACCCAGATTAGATCTCTAATCAACCTCTAAGATTAACTTTTGACTTGATCTCTTTATTCTAAATTATTCTAACTGATATTCTATTAATACAATTTAATTATTTTATTTTCATAAGTTTTGACTTAGGGCCCCTTTAAAAATAATCAATTATTTCTATAGAATACAATCCACGTGGAATTTCACCAAACACTTTCTGGGTTATTTATAATACATGTGTCTAAGTCTCTCCACAAAATTTGAGACTTATAGCACACCCGATGCTACCCCAAATCAATAGAAGCATCATTGACTCAAACTTCAATAAGATAGGGAAGTGTCATTGGCTCAATCTTGAGCAAAAGCAATAAAACTCTTGGCTTACCTCAATTGGTTTTGTGTGCATGTAAGAGTTTCCTACCACACCATGTCATTATTTTGGGAAAAGGAAAAAAATGTTACATGGTATTGTGCATCCTCATATTATTGGGGTCCATCTCATCCATGTGAGTGACAATTAAATTTATGCATATTACAAATATAGTTAACAAGTTGACCGACCTCTACATTGTGTTATTTATGGATGTGCCTAATACATAGATAGGGGAAACCCACAATCAAAGATTTTTCTTTGGATTATAAACATGCTAGGAAAAAAAGTGAACACGAAGACTTGCTTGGGTTATTTAATTGATAGAGTAAAAAAGATTCTTGGGAGTTCTACATGATGGTTTGTGTGGATCCTTAAACCTACTTGAAATCAGATTGAGCCATGAGGGAATGAGATGATGTTGCCTAATATGCCAAGGCTTGGATTATCCTTGAATGCCCCACCATATAAATGGTACGGTTAGGTGGGCTCACTGATTAGAGGGTAGGAACTCTTTGCATGTAGAATATTTACTTGATGAAGGTCGATATATGATGGGAATGTATACTTGTAAATAATTTCCAAGAAGGATGAACTTTTCCTTGGAAACAGACAATGTTCCTTGTTATTTAAGTGTTTGACATTACATGCAAGGGGTGAATGAGGAGGACATCTTGTACTCCTAGCCTCAAATTAGTTATTCCATGATTCATGCAATGAAATGCATTCCTCACTTGGGTAATTACCCAATGTTATGGATGAAATCGATAGCTATTTTCTGAAATGACAAGCTAACATAAGATGATATATTAATTAATCATGTGCATTAGAGGAAATTTCAGCATAAAAGTGGCCTCCTAAGGAAAAATAATAAAATAAGAGTTATACATTTTGGAGGGAAAAGAAGAAAGCTACTTTTTTTTTAATTGTATTTTTTTGGCTTATCTCCTTATAAGTTTACTCAAATTTCAAGTGTAGACACTCTTTGGATGCAGAATTAAATTCTGCATTCAACGAGTACCCATCATGCATACTTTTGAGAAGACCCACATTGATAAAAAATGAAGATACATTAAAAAACCATGTTGAGTTGGTTTTCTTATTTCCCCTCCAAAATATTTATATGTACATCTTTTCAAATTTAAAGGATTTTGATTGGTTTACATATTATGACATGGAAATTACGTGAAAATTCCATGGGCATTTTAAGGTTAAAATTTCCTCTCATTAAAAGCTTTGATTTTGGGTGGTAGGCATGAAGTTTCTAGATACCTTTTCACTACCATTGGATGTCATCCCTTTCCTACATGGAAATGGAATGATATCCAAACTTAACTTATTTGAACCTCCTAGATTCTTGGCCCATAACAATTTATCTTTCTTTTTCAAGGGGTTAATACCATTTGAAACCAAACCATGTTTGAATCAGGTCCATGAGAGGGTAGTGGGTTGTTCTAAGACCCATATCCTTCGTTTTCTTCCATATTGGTGACCATTAATCTCCAACCTACATAACAAAATAACCCACATGAAAAAAATATTGAGGTTCTTCAAATGATATATCACATTTGTGGGTTTTTCCATGGTCATTGGACCTAAATTCTTTGTGTCTCATTTTGTTATGGCCTGTCTTCTATTGTGCATTTTATTTATGTTCTATCTACAATTGCTTATCTAATATTGCAGAAAAAAGAAGTTCTATAATAAGTGATTTTTACAACATAGAACATCATAATTTCAACAATAACTAAACTTATTAACTTATTAATTCATGTTTTTCATGCAATCCACACTCCTTATTGCATTGCCACAATTAAATTAATTACTTCTCCATTTCAGATTCCAACTCAAAATGAACAAACAAATGTACCATTACAATCTTTATGAAATATGTAAGCTTTACAAAGTCTTGCTGTACTACATTAATAATACCAAGTGAAGTTTACAACTTCAAAATGAAACACATAGCTTATGCAACATTAGAATCACATAAAGTGTACAAAAACATGAATTGCATAATAATCACTCCATTATAAATGTGAAATATGGACATGACATTGTTCAATAAGAAAATTTTTCCAAGTGTGATCAACACTCCCTTTATTCCCGGGGATAAAATTTCTTGTTACTTATAATCATTTCAAGTGCGTGTACTCTAATAATTGTCTTCTTCATTTGCTATCTGAATTGATGTCAATATTGAAATCTCCAAAAATTAAAAAAATATAATCTCTATGCATGAATTTTTCTTTTGTTACTGTAATCGCTTCAATAAATTCTGAAACAGATGCACGTGGTGTAACATATCCATTTATTATTCATATTCTGTTGATTTATGGTAGCATCGAATGTGCTCTAGCCTTGTAATTTTGTATATAGGCTAAGACACATGTATTCCATAATACCCAGAAAGGATTTTGAAAATTCCACTTAGAGATGGTTTAATTAAATTAATTAATCATTTTTTTAATGTTATCCTAAGTCTAAACTTAGGGGAACTAATTAATTAAAGGGTATTAATTAAACTAAGTGTGAATATTCTAGATAAAGTCATGGATCAACTCCCAGTTAATCTTAGCGCTTGATTATATTTTAATCTTGGCCGTTGAAGGGTCAACAAAATATTATAAGAAGGAGGGTGAGGGGCCTATGGAAAATGCACTGAGCATTTGGAATTTTCGAACTTGTGAGAGAGACACAACTTTTGATCAAGATCGAATCACTAGGGCAGGGCTGGCTAAGTGATTTCGATCTAGTGATTAGTTCCAGAGAGGGGTAGATGCAATAACTGATTAGGAGGACTAGGAGTACATTTCAGAGAGAGAGGAAATAGTGACACAATAGAGGTAGCGTAGTCATCTGGAGGGGTGACACAATCCCTAAAGGGGATCACGCAGAAGTGATGCAGTGCCTTCTAGATTCAGTCCGAAGATAGCTGGAAGCTATGGTTTCTGAGCCAGGATGGCCAAAAATCAGTTCCAGATAAGCTTGATAGTTACAGAGAAGGAGGTGATTTAGTTCCTTAGCTTGCCCATGCAGGCTTACGTAGTAGCAGTGTAGGAATCACATAGAGGCAGAGAGGGGCTTCACCAGTGCTGCTCCGGATCAACCAGGGACTTGCAGAGTGAGGTATATATCACATTTCTTCTGTTGCCGAGATTTTCTCTGAAGGGTGAGATGGATATTGGAACCCTAGTTATACTCGAGATTCTGTTGCTTAATAATACAAAACCCTAAGATCTGTTGCACTAGTTTTCCCAAGTTGGGTTTTTCCGAGGACTTAGTCCAAAAATAATGGTGTCAAATGTGGATGTTTTTCATTGTATTTTTTTTAGTTTGTTTCAGCACTTAGATTTATTCTGCAGCATTATTTGTGTAGACTGCTTCAATAATTACTTCGATATTTCACTGTAATGAAATAATTATGATAAATAATAGGAGAAGTAATTCAGATTTGCTGCAGCATGGATCCAGATTTAGGATTTTTCACATGGTATCAGAGCTTATTCAAGCTGAAGTGTAGGAGAAACAAGAGTGACCTAGCACATTAACGCTGAATGGAAAGGGAGCTACGTGAGCAGTAGTAGACTACCCCAGTAGTTACGTAGTCCAGACCAGGAGAGATATCCAGCGTAGAGAAAGCTCCCTCTGAGAGAGTTTACAGAGGGGTAAGCTATTCCAGTTGCAGAAGAAGCAACGTAGCAGACCAACGTAAATGAAGGACACAATAGCTGCACAACAGTGAGTGCTGGTACATAAGCATAAGAAAATTTATGAAAAACACAGTTGGGGATTTCTTGACCTGAGAGAGTTCTCTTACTCAAAGAGACTCAGTTTTTCCTATGTAGCAGCAGAAGCATTGACTTACTCCTCAAGGAGTGCATAAGTCTAACTGAGCAGAGGGTTAGAGGGAGAAGTTGACAGTTGAGGATATGGCCAACAATGGATTGCGTGACCAAGATAGGTTGGAGGGTGCCTCCAACTATGTCATTTGGAATTCAAGGATTCAATTTCTCCTTGATGAGCATGATCTAAAGAGCCTCATTGACATCACAGTTACAGATCCATTGGATGCAGCACATATGAGAGCCTTCAAGAAGAACATGGCAAGCGCCAAACAACTGATCCTAGATGGCATAAAGGATCACATCATATCCCACATAGTAACAAAGGACACTGCTAGATAAATGTGAGTAGGGATGGAAAAGATATATCAAGGACCTTACGAGCAACGGAAATGTATCTAGAGGAGAAGATGTGCAACACCCGGATGAAGAAGGGAGAGCGTTTTGACTCTTTCCTGTCTCTAATTCAAAAAAACTGAGACCAATTATCAACAGTGGGGTCAGCACCTATAGACTCAGAGCTGGTAAGGCTCACTCTGAACTCTCTTTCAAAAGACTACCAGGTCTTTGTCCAGATCATTCTGGGCAGAGAAATACTCCCAGGATGGGAAGCGACATGGGAAGCCTTGCAGCAAGAAGAGATGAGGAGAGATCTCCTCAAAATCCTTATTGAGGATGGCAGCAGCGGTTCGAAAGTCAATAAGGAGGAGGAAGAAAAAACAGGCCTTGCATGAAAGGGGAAAAAACAACAAAAGAAGAAATATCTGTCCAAGATAAAGTACTTCAGGTGTGGGGAAATGGGACATTATTCCACACAATGTCCTCTTAAGAAAAAGGACAAGGAGGAGAAGCAAGATCCTCAATCCAAAGCTACCAAGATTGAGGCAGAAGATGATTGTGCTATGTTAGCTCATATTCCGAAAGGATGGAAGTGGTATGAATTGGAGTTGTAGATCCAAAATCTACAAGATGAAGGATCCTTGAGTATTTCCGAACTCTTGGATCACATACGAGCTATGGGAGCCTTAATATAGTAGCAGGATGGACAGTTGTAGTAGATGAGGAAGAGACAATGCAGTGGCTAGCAGTGTTAGAGTCTGATCAGCGCAGAAGAAGAGCAACAATAACATCAGTTGAGAAACAACAACACAAAGCACCCTAGTGCAACGCAGTGCAATGCAGTGCTCACACAGTGCAGAGAATTAGTTTTAGAGAACTAGTGCAGAAGTTAGCAGTAGACAATATTGTTATTCAAATGCAGTATTAATTATCCAATTTCGGATGTTTCTATGTTGCAATTAGCAATAGTGCAATATAAAAACAACAATAGTAATGGAGTAGGAGTAGCGTAGTGCACAGTGGTGCAGTGCAATGCAGAGCAGTGCTCACAAAGTGCAGTAGCATGGTTGCATAATTCAGAGGGAGTTACAATACAATTGTAGTTGGCAGCAGCATGCAGAGTCAACAATAGTACAATTGCAACATTTGTGCAATGTTGGTGAGAAGCATCAACAACACAACAGTAGATGTTATAGAAGTCAGAGTAGCACATAAGGTTTCCTTGCTAAGAGGGAGTGTTGATTTATGGTAGCATCAAATGTGCTCTAGCCTTGTAATTTTGTTTATAGGCTAAGACACATGTATTCCATAATACCTAGAGAGGATTTTGAAAATTCCACTTAGATATGGTTTAATTAAATTAATTAATCATTTTTTAATGTTTTAATAATTCTAAACCTAGGGAAAATAAGTAATTAAAGGGTATTAATTAAACTAAGTGTGAGTATTCTAGATAAAGTCATGGATCAACTCTCAGTTAATATTAGCCCTTGATTATGTTTTAATCTTGGCCATTGAAGGGTCAATGAAATATTATAAGAAGGAGGGTGAGGGGCCTATGGAAAATGCACTGAGCATTAGGAATTTTTGAGCTTGTGAGAGAGACACAACTTTTGATCAAGATCAAATCACTAAGGCAGGGCTGGCTAAGTGATTTCAATCTAGTGATCAGTTACAAAGAGGGGTAGATGTAGTAACTGGTCAGGAGGACTAGGAGTGCATTTTAGAGAGAGAGGCAACATTGACGCAGTAGAGGCAGCGCAATCATCTGGAGGGGTGACGCAATCCCTGAAGAGGATCATGCAGAAGTGACGCAGTGCCTTCTAGATTAAGTCCGAAGATAGCTGGAAGCTGTGGTTTCTGAGCCAAGAGGGCCAAAAATCAGTTCCAGATCAGCTTGAACATTGCAGAGAAGGAGGTGACGTAGTTCCTTAGCTTTCCGACATAGGCTTACACAATGGAAGTGTAGGCATCACGCGGAGGTAGGGAGGGGCTTCACGAGTGCTGCTTCAGATCAGCCAGGGACTTGTAGAGTGAGGTATATATCAAATTTATTTTGTTTCCGAGATTTTCCCTGAAGGGTGTGCCGGATATTGGCACCCTAGTTGTACTCAAGATTCTGCTGCTTAATAATAAAAAACCCTCAGATCTGCTGCACCAGTTTTCCCAAGTTGGGTTTTTCCGGGGACTTGGTCCAAAAATAACGATGTCAAATGTGGATGTTTTTCATTGTATTTTTTGCAGTTTGTTTCAACACTTAGATTTATTCCGCAACATTATTTGTGTATATTTATTCAGTAATTACTTCGATATTTCACTATAATGAAAAAATTATGGTAAATAATAGGAGAAGTAATTCAAATTTGTTGCAGTAGGGATCTAGACCTAGAATTTTTCACATATTCATGATTGGAAATATTTTTTTGACAAAAAAGTTCAATTCTATTATTGCAAATGTTCTTGGTTGATAAGATCTCAATGTTTTTTCTATGCAGGTAAGTACTCCATGAAGACAATTTGATATGTTGAAATTGAATTTGCAAAATTCATTATTTAATGACAAAAATATTACATGCATTTATTGGATATAAAGAATAATAACACTCATTAGATATCGTTACATACAATGTCATTGACATGGGCATATACACATTGTATATTTAAAATTGCATTTTCTATTGGCTTGTGTATGTATTTTGGTTTTCACAACGTATGAGTTCTTTAGTGCTTAGTTTCTTCTAATATTTTTTTATTCACCCAAAAGTTCTTTTGTGTTAGTTTCTCAAGAAGATATAACAATTACATGGCTCTAACATGTGAAAATGCTGTGTATTCTAGTCCATTTGTCGATATACCACTCGGATAAAATGAAAGTGCATTTAAAATTTAACCTTGTGATCGATGTATTGTTCTAGCGCAAACTAAATGTATCGAAAATTGTTTCCGTACTATAGTTTTAGAACTCTTATTATGACCTGCCAATGGTTTTGAAATACATAGTATTGGAGTCTAATTAAGAGTTATGTCTTTGTGATATAGTTCATGATACTTGTTTCTTTGCAATTTACCATTGTCTAGATTTACAAAATCTCTTCATATTATGTCAACAATTTCCTATTTTTATATATATTTGTTCATACTCCATTCATGCCATTAACAAGGCCATCCTCTGTATTATAGTTTCTTGCACATAGCTCAAGGGAACTTTGCATTTGATAAGAGTTTTTGGTGGCAATGTCATTATTTTTTCATATGATACATAACCTTTTCCTTAATCTCATCTTCATCAATCAAATAAAAAACTATTAGTTCTTCCTTAAATCTAACAACATTTTCTCAATGTGCTTTTTCACATCCTTGTTCCTATAAAATAGGTATGGAAATAATGAATATAGTGAAATAGATCTATAAGAACTATTTATTATATATTCTATATTCACCAGAGTGTTGATTCACTCACATTTACTTAAGGATTTCAATGATTTTTTTTTTGTATTTTTGACGCATTGTCATATTTAATTCATAACATTTTACCTTTTCCTTAAAAAAACTATATTATGTTTTCTCCTTTGTTTATATTGGATGCTAAAAAATTAGAGAATATTTGATGGGATGCGCTTGAAATAATTCACTTGAAAATATTGTATTAATATTTCCAAAATAATCTAATGTATCATGCTTTATTTCCCATAAACATTTATCAACTTGGTATAATAATGTTGAACTATAAAAGATGCTACATCAATAAGCCTCAGACAGAGTTGTTTGCAATGCTTTATTAACTTGTTAAATTTTCACCTTTAAGTGACATATATTCTGATTTGTTAAATGACAAATGGAATACATAATGCAACATTATAACACCTACATTGAATGCTAAATTCCTTGTATATGTTGTCATGATCCCTTTTAGTTGAGCTAGGTCATATTTCAATATGTTGTTGTACATGCGAAGTAGATAATGGAATGATGCCATTGCAGTAAATGTTTTTTCAATGCTCGCACTACCTCTTACAAACACATATACTGGTCGATCTGGATTTGTTTTTTTGTTGTTGTCAATATTTCATTAACTATTTTTTCTTTCTCTTTGTTCAATATTCTCATGACTTGATAGAATTCCATTTCTTCTAATATATGTGGTTGTTTTCCGATTTGGTAAGGTCTCTCAACAATAGATTTTGCATTTATGACCTTTTGGAAATATTCGAAATTTGATTCAATATTGTATTTTTGATAACATATTTAAATATCTATTTCTTGATATGTAGGTTTATCTCTTTCAAACAATTCACTCTCTTTGTTTTCAAGTTCAACTGCTATGCTGTCAATATTAGTCCATGATGTTATAGTTTTGTTCATGAAATTTGTTCATTGCATTTGATGATTTGTTTAAATAATAGATATGCACTTTTCCAAGTCAAATTTTCTTCTTTAAAACTGTTTTCATCAATATGGTATGAGTCATACAACATCAATCACTCTCTATAATAGTTATCATTATCAACATGTTTATTGTATTTACCTATCTTGTTATACCAATTTTTGGTCATCTAACCTGTTACTATTAGATGGACCAAAGTACACCATGTAAGACCAATTTTACCCTAGTAAAATTTCTTTCACTATGAAAAATAACTTAGTAATACACAATTTATTAAGTTGTTTATGGTCTAAACAGGAAACCCCATGAGGAAATATCGAACAAATCCCTATTTGTTTGGTTTTCCTCAAGGGATAATTAATTAAACCACAATTTAATTAATATTCCTGGTCATATTTAACCCAAAATAGGAAAATTAAATAGATAAATCATTATTTATCTTATTATTTTCTAGGAATAATTATTTAAAACATTATTTAAATAATATTCCTTGTTAAATTTGAATAAATCATTTCTAAATAATTGAATAAATAATTATTTATTTAATTATTACTCAACTACATTCTTAAAATAATAAATAAATCATTTATTTATTTATTATTTACAAATAAAGGGATTTGACCAAATTCAAATTCTTTTTCCCTCGAACAAAAAAAATAAAATATTCCATAAAAGTTGCATCTAGATTTGGTTAATAATATTTTAATTATGCGCCAATATCTAGACTAACTCAATATTTTGCTATAAATAGAAGGGGTTTTCCATTCATTCACTACCTTTTGTTGCCTAAAGATTACTCTGGATATATACTTTTGGTTTGACTTTGATCCTCCATCATTGTCATATTTTTCTATCTTTTTGCTTGTGATCTCCCTTTGAGTTCCATTTTTTGTATGGGTTTTCTACACCATCAAGAGAGAGAGATCTTAGATCTGAAGTGCTGAGGACATACAAGAACCCATCCCATTGAGGGGGACTAGTAACATTTTTCTATATTCCCTTCCCAGGTGTCATAAATAAAAAATTCTTTAAAAAAATTATTGTCTTGTCTATTGGATGCATGGAGAAACTCTTGCTTTTATTTTCTATTTAACATCTTTAACTGCATAGATATGGATTTTGTAGCATTTATTTTGGTCAAATAACTACATATCTAAGGAAATTGACATCCATATTTGATGTTAGGGCTGTTTTTTATGCACAGCTAAAGTGATATTTTTTCGTACGCCTGCGATTACAATTCACACTAACAACTGGCGACTCCACAAGGGTTTACGATTACGACCGCTGTCGTTTTTCAGATCCCTGCATGAAAAATTGCTTCAACCCCTAGGGTTTTTCTTCAGCTTCTTGTTTTTCTTTTCTTGATGTTGTTTTTAACCTTTAAAACCATAAAACAGTAAAAATTCTAACTTCCGTGTGTTTTTGGGTCTATTGCATAGGTGACAGGTATCAGCCGCTGCTGGGATGACACTTTTTTCTAAAACCTTCTCCCGAGACAGCCGGAAGTGCAGGTCACACTTTTTGGGCCAAAACTTATGACCTCATTTCTCAGGTAGCGAAAAACTGCAAAAAAGCTACGACCTTAGCAAAAAACAGGTCAGAACCTGCGACTTGCCCTTTTTCCGGGATTTTTTTTAGGTTTGTCTAGGCTACTGTTGAGGGTTGTCTGACCTCCGAATCTGTTGAGAATGCAGCAAGATGATGGAGCTTAGTGAAATGAAGTCGCCTTCACTAAGTGGGCCCGCAGGCAAATTCTGGCGCAAAGTCTATTTTTAGACTATGTCTATTTTTAGACATACGGAGCATAATTTGAGAATTCTACTTGGAGATTCTTGATGGATGCGACATGTCGGTAAAAATAGATGAGACCCTATTTTTTAGGACCCAGGCTATTTTTAGACTGATCTCCTAAAAATATGGAAGTCAAATATTATTTACCCTTAATAATATTTTGACTATAAAAAGCAGTTTACTCTCTTGGCGCACTTCAGTTTGAGTCATGGAGGTGGCTCATGCAACTGACACAAGGAATCACGTGGTTCCTAGGGTTTGATGGCATCTTGCATGGTTGGCTTCAGTTAGACTTCAGTGGCATGAGTTTTGGAGGAGTTAACGGGACAAGTAGTGGAGTTGTGTTCTGTTTGTTTTAGTTGAACTAGTTGGGATTAGTTAACTAACTAATCAACTAGATATGAGTGGAGTAAATTAAATAATATTTAATTTACTAACTATTAACTCATTAGTCAACTCAAGAACACTTCAGTTCACTACAGTGCATGATCAGTTCAGTGGAGACCAGTGGAAGAGGTAGATGAAAGGGTGAGTAAAGCTATCAGTTGGTAGATTTGTTTTGCATGAGACTTGCATTACACTTGGAGGAATTGTCCATGACAATTACGCAATCAAGGCAAAGGGATTCGAACCTTGAACCTCTTCATATACAGGTCATGATTGCGCAATAGAGGCAAGGCAATTGGCGGGGAGTTTTGAACCTCAGACTTGTTCAAAACTGAGTCAGATTGTGAGTAACTTCATGAGAGAGTACTGGGTACTTGTGAGGAGTATTGTACTTGTTTGGTTACTTGATTTCTCCATTATAATATACACAATAGCTGCGGGGTTTTCAGCTATAGGCTTTCCCCATACATACTGAGTTAATGTGTGATTGAATTGATGTGAGATTGCTTCTGTTATTTCCGCATGTGACAATTAATTGTAGAAGAAGGTTATGTGTTATGTATGCAATTCGAAATTGACATATGACCTAATCTTCAGTGAATAAGTGATTTATTCAGCTAATTTCTACATGGTATCGGAGCGAGATTAATTGTCGAGATCTATTACGGTGATTGCAAACTTATTTCCTCAGACAGAGTCTGCATGCGGGCCAGGTAGCCTCCGGAATATTCATCCTTCTTTGTAAGGTGAAAGATCTGGTGAATGCCCTTTGCAGTCAATCTCTGATTTGGAAATAATTTGTTTTCAAGTATAGATCGGAAGCGATAGAGCTTTGAGTTTTGAATTCGAATTTTGCAGAAGGTTGTTCTTCTTGGTGCCGGTGTTGAAAGATGTCTTCTTTCAATGGTTTGCGACTCGAATATGCTCTTGAAGGCAGTTCGAATTATGTTGCATGGAAGGATCGCATGGAAGCAGTGTTAGAAGATAATGGTCTGAAGGAGTTCGTAGATACGGATGTCCAAAAGCCCACTGATGCAGCTGCGGTCGATGCATGGCAAAAGAAGATAGCGAAATGTCGAAGGATCCTGTTGGAGGGCGTCAAGGATCATATTGTATCCAGCCTGCATGGAAAGGCTACTCCATATTTAATGTGGAAAGCTTTGACGGATCTATTCCAGAGTAAGAGTGACCAAAGGAAGCCGGCGCTCAAAGACAAGCTCAGGAACATCAAGATGGAGAAGGGCGACAGTATCGCTAAATACCTCACGAAGTTCACTCAATGCAGAGATGAACTGGGAAGTGTGGGAGTTACCGTCGATGAAGAGGATATGGTCGACCTGGCTCTCCTTGGTCTTCCGAAGGCTTGGCACTCATATCAAGATAGTGTCAATGGTCGGGAGAAGCTGCCGGGATGGGAGCACCTTTGGGCGGATCTCATGCAGGAGGAGATAAGGAGGACTACTTGAGATGGATCTTCATCAAAGGGAGCTGATGAAGAAAACTGCGCTTTGGTGTCCAAAGCTAAGAAAGGGAAGGCTAAGAAAACCTCTCATTCTGGAGCTAAGGGCAAGAAGCAGGATATGGCGAAAGTGAAATGTTTTCACTGCCATGATCACGGACATTATGCTACCAATTGTCCAAGGAAGAAGAAGAACAAGCAAGCGGGAAGATCTGCAGATGGAGAAGCTTTGGCTTCACAGTTCGAGCTTGACTTTTCACTGATTGCATGATTGGTTTCAAGTGTGATGGGATCGGTGTGGTTCTTGGATAGCGGTGCGTCATTTCATATGACGGGAGATCGGGAGTTGTTCTCAGATCTGGAGGACAAGGATTTAGGTATGCACATCGAGATGGGCGATGACGGTAGATACAGTGCGACTGGTATCGGTACCGTATCCTTTCAGAGGGAGTCTGGTAAACCCTTTGTCTTAAAGGATGTCATGCATGTACCTGGATTGAAGAAGAACCTGATTTCCGTAGCGATGTTGGAGGATAAGGGTTATGATGTGGTCTTCAGCGAAGGAAAAGCTTTCCTGCGCAGTAAGACTACTGGGGAGACCCGGAAGATAGGGGTTCGAACTCAGAACCTTTATCAGTTGCAGGTAGATGACTGCGCAGCTATGGCATGCAAGGCTGGAGATGTGGTGAGCCGGGATGATGAGGGCAAACTATGGCACAGGAGATTGGGCCATCTTCACCATGGAGCTTTGAAGATTCTGCAGCAGATTTCTACGGGACTTCCTAAGGGCACCCTTGCGCAGTCAGATCAGTGCAAGGGGTGTACTTTAGGGAAGTATGTGAAAGCCACCTTTCACGAGAAGGACAGTCGCGCCACGACGATCCTTGAGAGAGTTCACACAGACGTGTGTGGTCCTTTCTCAGTTGCTTCGACAGCAAAGCACAGGTATTATGTGATCTTTGTTGATGATTTCTCTCGAAAGTGCTGGATCTTCTTCATGCAGAAGAAGAGCGATACATTCGCGAAGTTCTGTGAGTTTAAAGCACCGGTCGAGAAGGAGTCGGGGAAGAAGGTGATTGCTCTAAGGAGTGATAACGGTGGTGAATTCATCTCGGCTGAATTCAAGGAGTTCTGCAGCGCAGAGGGGATTCGGAGAGAGCTCATCGCACCCCATAACCCACAGCAGAACGGGGTGGCTGAGCGGAAGAACAGAACGATCGTGGGTGCTGCACGGGCGATGTTGCATGATCAGGGCCTACCCCTTCACTTGTGGGCCGAGGCATGCAATACAGCAGTGTATGTGCAGAACCGTTGTCCTCACAAGGTTCTTGGCATGAGTACACCAGAGGAGGCTTATTCTGGCAAGAGGCCCGATATTTCCCATTTGCGGATTTTCGGATCTCCTGTCTACATGCATGTGACGAAGGATGCAAGAAGGAAGCTGGATCCAACTGCTGAAGTTGGAATATTTGTGGGGTACACTGATACACCTCACAACCATCGGGTGTATGTGCCAGACAGTCGCAAGACTGTTGTGCGACGGGATATAAAATTCCAGGAGGAGAAAGCCATGCAGTGTTCGCTTGAGAGGGAGCTACACTTGCATGCAGATGAGGAGCTGTTAGTTCCTAAGGAGGAGCTTCCTGATGTGGATCAGCCACAAGAGGAGGTTCAGGAGGTGGAAGAAACCACCCAGGCAGCGCCAACCATCAGAGGGCGCATGCGCACTACAGAAGCTGAGCGACTGGCTCGGGATGCAGAGAAGGTTGTAGGACCACCTACAGCACAGCGCAGACAGAGACAGTCACCGGATCGGTACACCGGATACATGGCTCTTGTGAGTCAATGTGTTGTGACGGAGCCATCCTCTTTTGAGGAAGCTGTGGAGGAACCCGCATGGGTTGATGCCATGATCGAAGAATATGATTCGATCATCAGGAACAGTGCATGGGAGATTGTCCCAAGACCGGTTGGGAAATCAGTTGTAGGTTCGCGATGGATCTACAAGGTGAAGCAGGCGGCTGACGGGAGTGTGGATAAGTACGAGGCGAGATTTGTCGCCCGTGGCTTCTCACAGATCGAGGGGATTGACTATGAGGAGACTTTTGCACCTGTCGCAAGGTACTCTTCCATACGGACGATCCTTGCTCTCTCAGCGCAGATGGGGTGGCACATTCATCAGATGGATGTGAAGACTGCGTTCCTCAATGGAGTCATTGAGGAAGAGGTGTACATAGAGCAGCCTGAAGGTTTTGAGATCTTCAGCAGTGAGTCGCATGTGTGCCGACTCAAGAGAGCACTGTACGGGCTAAAGCAAACACCTCGTGCTTGGTACACTCGGATAGACAGCTACTTCACCGGGCTTGGATTCTCCAAGAGTGAGGCGGATCCAAACCTGTACCAGATTGTGGTGGAGGGGAAGCTGTTGATCATCGTACCGTATGTAGATGATCTGATTTTGACTGGCGATGAGCAGTTGATACTTTCATGCAAGGAGGATCTTGCACGAGAGTTTGAGATGAAGGACTTGGGCATCCTTCATTATTTCCCGGGATTGGAGATTTGGCAGCGCAGTGGAGGACTGTTTGTTTCTCAGGGCAAGTATGCTCGGGAGATTCTAGAGAGGTTCAACATGCAAGGCTGCAAGCCTGTTGATACCCCTCTTCCTGGAGGTTGGAGGAAGGGAGATGCTACTTCGGAGGAGGTAGTGGATGCCACTGTCTATCGACAGGTGGTGGGGTCGTTGATGTATTTGGTCAATACTCGACCCGATATATGCTATGCAGTTAACCAGCTTTCGCAAGCTATGGTTAAGCCTACCAAGCTCTTTTTGAAGGCGGGCAAGCATGTATTGCGCTATATCAGAGGCACATCGGGATATGGTTCATGGTACAGACAGGAGGATGAGTTGAGGCAGCAGTGCTTCAGGCATCGGTATCATCACATCAGAGATTGTGTTCAGCGGAGGATCATGATGCTTTCATATGTTCCCACGGAGGATCAGGATGCCGACATCCTGACGAAGGCGCTCACCAGGAGCAAGTTCGAATTCCACAGAGGCAGGATAGGGATTGCAGATAATCCATATCTTGCTGAGAGGGAGTGTTGAGAATGCAGCAAGATGATGGAGCTTACTGAAATGAAGTCGCCTTCACTAAGTGGGCCCGCAGGCAAATTCTGGCGCAAAGTCTATTTTTAGACTATGTCTATTTTTAGACATACGGAGCATAATTTGGGAATTCTACTTGGAGATTCTTAAAGTATGCGACATGTCGGTAAAAAATAGATGAGACCCTAATTTTTAGGACCCAGGCTATTTTTAGACTGATCTCCTAAAAATATGGAAGTCAAATATTATTTACCCTTAATAATATTTTGACTATAAACAACAGTTTACTCTCTTGGCGCACTTCAGTTTGAGTCATGGAGGTGGCTCATGCAACCGACACAAGGAATCACGTGGTTCCTAGGGTTTGATGGCATCTTGCATGGTTGGCTTCAGTTAGACTTCAGTGGCAGGAGTTTTGGAGGAGTTAACGGGACAAGTAGTGGAGTTGTGTTCTGTTTGTTTTAGTTGAACTAGCTGGGATTAGTTAACTAACTAATCAACTAGATATGAGTGGAGTAAATTAAATAATATTTAATTTACTAAATATTAACTCATTAGTCAACTCAAGAACACTTCAGTTCACTACAGTGCATGATCAGTTCAGTGGAGACAAGTGGAAGAGGTAGATGAAAGGGTGAGTAAAGCTATCAGTTGGTAGATTGGTTTTGCATGAGATTTGCATTACACTTGGAGGAATTGTCCATGACAATTATGCAATCAAGGCAAAGGGATTCGAACCTTGAACCTCTTCATATACAGGCCATGATTGCGCAATAGAGGCAAGGCAATTGGCGGGGAGTTTTGAACCTCAGACTTGTTCAAAAATGAGTCAGATTGTGAGTAACTTCATGAGAGAGTACTGAGTACTTGTGAGGAGTATTGTACTTGTTTGGTTACTTGATTTCTCCATTATAATATACACAATAGCCGCGGGGTTTTCAGCTATAGGCTTTCCCCATACATACTGAGTTAATGTGTGATTGAATTGATGTGAGATTGCTTCTGTTATTTCCGCATGTGACAATTAATTGTAGAAGAAGGTTATGTGTTATGTATGCAATTCGAAATTGATATATATGACCAGGTTAATCTTCAGTGAATAAGTGATTTATTCAGCTAATTTCTACAGAATCCACCCATTTTGGAACTTTACTTTATATGTTTTACTCGTCGAAGTAGGAACCAAGCCCCTTAGGGATTCAATACGTTTCCACCTTTTTAGAAGGAGTTTAGCTAAAGCAGGTCATCTGAGATTTCATTGTGTTCAACCATTTTTCAGATCTAATCCTGTACTTTCAGATCCTTTTCAGATTGGTTATTCATCCATCCAAAACACCTCTTTTTAGTTTTTTTTGGTCCTCCTCTAGGGTACCCTCCGTTTTATTTCAGGTTGTAGCCTTTCACTACCTCATTTGCAACACTTTTCCCTCTATTTTTTTGCTATTTTCTGCACGTATTTCCAACATATCTGACCTTTAGATCCTTGTCCATCCTGAATTTAGATCCATTTTCCATTTTGTGTCTTTTGACTAGATTCTACCCACCCATAGACTAGTTGTTGGGAATCCCTCCTCCTTGGGTTTAAATTGATGCATCTTTAGCTGTTTATTTTCTGTCATATTCCAATTTACTTTACTGTTATTTTCATATTTATTTATAGTTATACAACACATTTTTTTTTCTCTACACATGTCTGGGTTTAATTAAAATTAACACACTTATTACATACACGCACACCCTAAGTGAAGAGTGTCTGGTTTACATCGCCGGGACAAGACTATAACATTGTAACCAATTGATCCTGCACCTCCTTGCCCTTGTTTTGAAATTGTAATCATTTGATACTGAACCTCCTTGGCCTTGTTGGTCTCTCTTCCTTCTATGATCTATGTCTGTTTTTCCATCATTGTGCCCCCAAAGCGTTTATCCCAGAGACTTCTTGGCCTTCATCCTCAGTTTCCGTTAGGAAGACTTACTTCTCCACGTAGGGTTCGAGTTAGTACTCCACCGAGTCCCCATTCTGACTCTGATTTTGGTTCATCGGGTTCCCCTTCTAGTTCTATCCTTGGTTCTCCTCCTGTCACCTTCACCATGTATGGTTCAGGACCTAACACTGGTGGTAGTCCCGACCCTAATGCTGGGAAAACTACTAGTGGGACCACAACAAGAACTATCTCGTCCGCTCCCTTGCTCCCTTATATGGCAGGCCTCAGTCTTCCTAATTTTAACCAGTTGATCAATGACCCCATACACCATGATCCTGGTTGGCCTGCCATGCCAACCAAGCTCCCTTCATACATCCCCAAGTTTGAATTTCTTGTTGGAGAGGATCCTACAAACCATGTTCGTTCTTTTCACATGTGGTCTTCATCTAACTCCATCACCGATGAATCTGTTCGTCCTCAGTTGTTCCAATGTACGCTTACTAGAGAAGCTTACAAGTGGTATGTCGACCAAGACTCCTCCTCTCATACAACTTTTGTGACTCTTGGTAGGGATTTATGTCTTACTTCCAGCTTCCCCTTTGTTATGACACTAGTACCAAACTTTTGACCTCTTTCTGTCAATCGTCTATGACCTGCCTATCCGATAATGTCTAGGAATGGCAGAGAAGAAAGAGCCTATGTCGAGCCCCTATCTTAGAAGACCGTGTCTACATGGACTGGTTTCTAAGATCCATTTTTCTTGCTATTGGCAAAGATGTCGCATCTCATTTCCCTCAGACCGAAGAAAATACCCTCTAGATTGCGTTGAAATATGACCTGATCTACGCACAATCTGGTTATGTTTATACCATCTTACCTGATCTCCCTAGACCCGGTGGTGCTAATGCACCAGGGGCATCCCATGTTGCCGAAGATATTGTTGGAGCCCTTTCTCATATGTACACTCATCCTCCCATGGGTTATGGTTTTCCTCAGGGAGGGGCTAGCTTCTCCAACACTTTTCCCCCTCCCGGTAGCATGTATCTAGGATACGACATGCCTCCTCATTTTTCCCAACCTGTTTACCACAATTTTACCCAACCTCCTTATTATCCATATCCAAAGCTTAGTTCTCCAGCTCCTCCAACATTAGCACCTTAGCCTCCCTTGCCTTCTCAACCCTCACAACAATAACCACCACCTCCCCAGGGTTAGGTGTATGCAAAATAGGGTGCGACTAATCCTCCTACTTCTAAAAAGAAGAGGAAATGAAACCAAAACCAAATTGCCTTAGGTAATCTAGGACCAAATCCCCAAGGGAATGCACCTAACAAAGCAACCCAACAATAGGGAACTCAACCCAAGCAGAACATGCCTGTTCGCATGAACAAACCTTGTTCTTGTTGTGGTGTCAATGGCCACTACACCCATGATTGTCCTATTTTACCTCAGATGCATCAGATGTGGGAAGCTCAAATAGTATCCTAAGGACAAAAAGCCTCCCCTTCGGTTCCTCCTAATGCTGCACCTATCTAACCGGATGTGTTTACCAATCCTTTCCCCCAGCAAGGACTCATGGCTAGCCAACCCCCTGAAATTTAGGTGGCTACTCAACCTCCTCCATCTGGTACCTTTGATTACCAGATTCTCATGATGAACTCTGACCAACCCATTACCGTTGACCTCAAACTTCAGACTTGTTCCGTCAGTACAACAAGCCCCCCGCTATGTCTACCCTTGAGTCCCCTTCTTCAAGTCCTACATAGCCTCTTTCGACACCCAATGGTCCTTTACTGATCCCTCAGCCTAAGGTAGAGGTTGATACCAAGATCCCCAAGGGACCATTATGCCTTAATGATGCTTCTGGTAAAGCTTCCTATTCGTATAGTATAGTAGATGACTTGGCACAATCCCCTGCTGCCATGTCAATTCTAGAAGTCCTCCAGCTGTGCCCTTCACAATGAAAAACTCTACTAACTTCCATGGGCGCTATGGATCCTTCAGATGATCATTTGATCATATTTGATTTTGACCAGTTAGAACATCCTCCCCTTCCTGCCTCCGTCGCCTTCCAAATCCCTGTCAAGATCCGGAATTCCAATGTCTCCCATTGTATCATTGATGAGGGGGCATCCACCTGTGTGATTTATGCTTCGGTTTGGAAGAAACTCGTATTTCCTGAGTTGGCCCCTTCCACTATCACCTTCCGAGCGTGGGATGGCCACTCTTCCCAACCCCTTGGCATGTTCCGTAATTGTCCTATTACTCTTGTGGGCAAGACTGTTTGTGTTGATGTAGAAGTCATTGATTCCCCCTTAGACTACAACATTCTTTTGGGTCGTAGCTACACTTATGAGATGTCTGCTGTCCCATCTGTGGTTCACCGTAAGATGTGATTTCCTCATAACGAAAATATTGTCACCATCGACTAGTTGACAGATTACGAACTGAAGTCTCAGACCTCCCCTAAGTCCATCATCTCTTCGGTGGAAAATAAACAAGTAGTCGAACCTCCGACCAGTGTCTCACCTAAAGTCTACAAATACTCCTCTTTGCTTGGTTCATTCCATGGTCCTTCTCCTCCTATCTCTAATCCCATCTTGCCAAACGTTTTCATGATGCAATCGTCTCGGTCTAACCTTAAACAAACTTGTTCGATTAGTTAATAGCCGTGCCCTTTGTAACCTGCTCCTAGCACCTCGAATCAGCCTTGAGGATGCCCTCCTCAAGGCCCCTCATCTGCAACTGGTATCCATGAGCCTATCTACCCTCCTAGAACAGTTCCTCCTAGCCGTAACCATCTCGAAGTTGTCCCGCTTGGCCATTACCCCTCTGGTCAAATACCGTTTCTTGCTGCCCCTCCTAGAGTATTCTAGGTACCTGTTATGGCTACCTTATCTCTTCCTAACATGACCTTGGGATCTTGGTCTGGTACATTGATTCCCCAACCAGTATCCAACCTGGTCAGCCCAAACCTTATCTTTCTTTGACCCCGGTCCAACTGGTCACCATGACCCCTCCCTTTGCTTCTGTGCCTCAACCACCTCAACAGGAAGCTACTCCTGTTGTGAAAGCTTCGGGTGATGGGGGCAAAGCCCGCAAGAAGGCACCTAAAGACAAGGCTTCCAAAACAACCACTGCTCCTCTTCAGCCTCCAAAGCGTACCCCTCCGTGTGCTTTGTGCAATATTGTTGGTCATGCCACCCATAATTGTCCTGAATTGCCTCGCATCAAGCCCATGGTTAATGTCACATTTCTTGAATCTAAGGTCCCTGAAGCCTCAGTTTCTTCCTCAAATACAACCAAGAACTTCAAGACTGTTCACACCAACCACCCATGTGATTTGTATGATCTCCATAGCCATTATACCCACTTTTTTCCCCACCTCAAGCATTACTATGCCTCTTTGGAAGTAGTTCGTGAGTACGAGACTGAATAGAACCAGTTCGCCTCTCCCGTACTCGCACAGTATGATTCTTGCCAACCTGAGGATACCTATGCTCTCATCGACATTCCCCCTCCCGATGTCGAGATGACAGAGTGTTCGACCACTATCCTCTACCTGTCATCATCTACGAGATCCATGGTGGAAGATCCCTTTGGGACTTCCCCTTCTGCTTCACTTAACCTCCCTTTAGTGATCACCCTAGGCTCAACATAAATGGATCCCTTATCTGCTGTTCTTTCATCACCCGCCACGAAGATGCACATGTGAACCTTTCTTCTCATGATGATGAGTCAGGTATATTTCTCGTGTCATATGGTTACCCTTCCACCAGTCACCCCATATTTTACTGTGATGACGACAACATGGAAGCCTTTTCCACCCCTTACTTCATCTTTCCCATCCATAAGAGGAATGTCACTATCCATGTCTATGGTGACTTTCATGACCTAAGCACAAGCTTCCCCCAAGGCAGCTCCCACACACCACCTACTAGTCGGTGTGTGGGTGGTAGACATCCTACCCAAAGCACTCCCTTTAACAATTTTTTTTTGATTTCTACCTTACGTTTGGGTTGCCAACATTTTTCATCATTATTTTATTTGTTGTCTTGTGGCACCTTTTAGATGGACCCCCCATCCACACCATATATTGGTTATGCCGATGGTGAAATTCGCTACTCCCAGAATCTAGCCTCTGCAGGTTGGGCCATTTTTACCCCCTTACATTCTCTTGTTCTCTCCAACGAATGCATTGGTATTGCAACCAATAACCAGGCCGAATATGATGCAGTGCGAGATTTATTAGCCGATTCCCTTTCCCATTGCATCCTTCACCTTCAGGTTCATTTAGATTCCCTGCTTTTTGTCATGCAATTTAATGGTGTCTATCGTGTGCATAATCCTGTCCTGTTTAGAAGATATTTACGAGTGAAGCTTTTGATGCGTGAATTTGAAATCATTACATTCAGTCATGTAAGTAGAGCACAAAATCACTATGTAGATATTATTGCAAATAATATTCTAGATTGGCATTTATCACACACATTTCACACAAGACAATAATAATAAACCATAAAATGATGCATATACATTATATGTGTTGATCAAAATGTTTTAGAGTCCATTAAATCTTATACATATGACATGCCCATAGCGTGTTACAAAAATGAAAAACTGGGGGCACCACATGCCTTTACATCTACTCACTATCTGGAGGATCCCAGGCCAATGGCTCGATTCCGGCAGCTCGTAGATCGCACATCCCCTGTCCGGCCATTGCCATGTGCCGCATGAACCCTCGCCACTCCGAGGGCAGACTAATACATGACTTTATGTATTGGTCGTCATGATCTTTCCATCTCTGCTTTGAAACACCAGTCAGGAGCCTCTGAAATCTAAGATGAATGTCCTCCAGGAGGGCAATTGCATCCTCATTTTGTGGACCCCTCGAACTACCTGGTGCTGTAGCTCTTGATATTGCAGGGCGCCCCATATAGCTGGCCGGTTTCAACGGTGCCATATATGCATACCAAAAGTGAATGAATTAGTACCACATACAATATTATGAAACTTTAAAATGCACATAAAATATTAGCAACTTGTCACTTACCATCGGGCCCCCATGCTCGACCAAGTGGTAGTGGCAAGTCTGGGTCCCCATGATAACTCATCCCACTATAGGGATAGTCGTCTATGTACAGTGGCATCTGATCCCAATGAACGAAAAAATCGGGTCAGAACACCCATCCGACTGCCCCACCTCCCCCTCTGCATAGTAGTCACCCCCAACGACGCATCCTGGCCACTCTCGGGCCCCCATCGTGGATTTGTATGCGAGGCCAAAGTGTCAAGATGTTCTCAAAGAAGAGTGAGCACAACACTATGCCATATGCATAGTCATGGTTCACTTGCCGCTTGCACAATGAAAACTGTCGTTTCAACGAAGACAACATCATTTGGGCCCACCCATAGTTAGTCCCACTCAACACACTCTCAAAAAGCATCACCTGACCACCAGTGATGTGGTGGAGTGTCTGGTTGTCCAGGATCCGCAACACCACTGTGGCCACAACACAAGTTTTTAGCCGCTCTAGATCCCTGATCGATATTTGTGTCCCCTTCACATGGAGACCTAGTCGAAAATGGTGCTCCACAAACTCCATAATGTTTCACCCCCACGGTAGCACTAGCTGCATATTTCCCACCATCCTAAGTGGCGGGAGACTAGTCAGAAAATATATATCCTGGATAGTCAACTTGATCTGGTGCCCCTACACTATAAAGATCTCATGAGCTGAATCCCAATAGCTGACAATCCCGACCAACAAGGGCTCTCTAGCTCTCATCAAAGGGTTCTCCACAAACTTAAGGACCCCAAACCTGGCCAATGCAGTGCAGACACCATGGTCCTCTCGGATCCCTCTGACCGTAATGTGCCTAGGTCTCTTTCTCTCCAGTTGATCCTCAAATCTGCCATATCTACACAAAACCATCATATTTGTTAGTGTACATTAATGAAAGACTGCATTCAACCATGAAAACCCAGCTCTCAGCCAAGGAACATCACCAAAATCCCTCTCTCTGACAGGTCGCACTTTTCAGGTTTTTTCTAGGGAAGGTTGTAGTTTTCTGCCCAAAACCTGCTACCCAGGTCGCAGATATTGCTCCAAAAAGTGTGAGCCAACTGTGAAGAAGAGTAGGGGTCTATTCCTGAGCTATGGGTGCCTAAACTATACTTTCAATACACTGAAATGAAAGAGTAGGGTTAGGCCTCTTACCTGCAATAGATAGATCTTGATTCCAATGGTCAGCTTTTCTGCTACGATCATCGCAAGATTTAGGGCCTTTTTCTCCTCTCTACATTTACCACAACTACACTTGCAAATGAATCAAATTGGAGGGAAAAAGCCTTATTAAAATAAAAACCCTATATTTTTCTTTCACTAGCTACGACCAAACCATAGCTCGGTTTGACAAACCATCAACACCGTTGGAAATCTCTCACCAAGATCTCAAATGGGTATCCTTTAGTTTTTTGTGATTTGATACTTCACCTGGACACATTTTTTCCAAGAAGGGTCACTTCACCACTCCCCAAAATCGAATTTCCTCACTTTCAACACTTGTACTTGGGGCACCACTTTTCCTTCATACTTGTCCATGCTCGTGTTGATTTTCATCGTGAGTAACCATCTTGTACTCATGTTTTTATGGTCCCCATTGGGCCTGTTCTGTGTGGAAGCATCATCGAGTCACCCTTTCTTAGAGCATCCGAGTTGAGTCATCATCACATCCATGGAGTCTATCCCGAGTCCATTTGTATCCTGCTATAGTCCTCCATCCTTCATTGATTTGTTCCTCCCTCATGTCGCACATTTTTTCCTTGAGTCATACTATCCCCTATCCCCTTCAGTGTCGAGCCAGTAGCTGCCAGGTCATCCATGCCCTTTATGATCTAAAAAGGGAAGTCATCATCCCGCTACTCAGTTCTCCCCATTCCACCATTATCCTTGGTGTCAGTCTATCAGTCGCTCTACTATTATCTCTCTTGCCTTAATTGAGGATCCCCTATTGCCTCACCTATGGTGGACCTCCTTCTGTCGACATCAACTTATTCATTCCAGAAGACATGTCTAGAGGGCAGTGTACCTTGGTTCCAACTTCCACTCTTGTTCGGTGCTTCAGATCAGGTAAAGGGACTCTTATCACCCTTTGAATTGATTGTTTCTCAGCTCCAAACCCTTATGGCATGATCAAGATCCATATACTTGATGGTTCAGTGATGCAACAAATTGTACTGGTGATTCCCGAGTGTGTGTGAGATGTTTTCAGACCTCATGAGGGGGTGGCCCTTCAGGTAGCTCCCCACATACCCGGATGAATTCTCTATTACAACCTTAGATGCAGCTCCATATATTTGATGGTTCCAGCCTCAGCCGCTTGCATTGCCTCTTTAGTTTGCATGTATCATTCATATTTTCAGTGACCTTTCCTGTTATACAGGGCCTTTTTGGTTGTACTTATATCTCATGTACTCGGATATTATTGTATAAGTCTTGGCTGTTGTCCCAAGCACAATATGTATGTGGGATCCATTATCATGTCTTTATCTGGCCCATTTTTATGCCAAAATGTACTATATAGTTTGGTCCCTTTTTTACTGGACGCATTATTCTTTGTACTTTGTTATCTCGGTGGGCATAGGTATGCCTCCCTCGCCTCATGTAGAACAGGTACTCATTCATAAAATAGACTTTTCGCAGTTGTAAGTCTCGCCTCCTCAGGGTCTTGTCCTCTAGTGCTTTAGTCTACTTTGTATTTCTCACTCTCTGACTCCCCCCTTCGGTGTCTGGTGATTGATTTCTTACAACGCACTTTGGTCATACGATTAACTCCTAACGCTCACATGCTGGGGGGAAATTTGTTACACCAATTTTCAGTCATCTAACTTGTTACTATTAGATGGACCAAAGTACACCATGTAAGACCAATTTTAACCTAGTAAAATTGCTTTCACTATGAAAAATAACTTAGTAATACACAATTTATTAAATTGTTTATGGTCTAAACAGGAAACCCCATGACGAAAGATCAAACAAATATCTATTTGTTTGGTTTTACTTAAGGGATAATTAATTAAGCCACAGTTTAATTTTTATTCCTGGTCATATTTAACCCAAAACATGAAAATTAATTAGATAAATCATTATTTATCTGATTATTTTCTAGGAATAATTATTTTAAACATTATTTAAATAATATTCCTTGTTAAATTTGACCAAGTAATTTATAAATAATTGAATAAATCACTATTTATTTAATTATTACTCAACCATATTCTTAAAATAATAAATAAATCATTTATTTATTTATTATTTACAAATAAAGGGATTTGACCAAATTCAAGTTATTTTTCCCTCCAACAAAAATTATAAAATATTCCATAAAATTTGAATCTAGATTTGGTTAATGATATTTTAATTATGCAACAGTATCTATACTAATTCAATACTTTGTTATAAAGAGAAGGGTTTTTCCATTCATTCACTACCTTTTGTTGCCTAAAGATCACTCTGTATCTATACTTTTGGTTTGACTTTAATCCTCCATCATTGTCATATTTTTCTATCTTTTTTCTTGTGAGCTCCCTTTGAGTTCCATTTTTTGTCTAGGTTTTCTACAACATCAAGAGAGACAGATATTAGATCGGAAGTGTTGAGGACATACAAGAACCCATCCCATTGAGGCGGAATGGTAACATTTTTCTATGTTCCCTTCCCAGGTGTCATAAATATAAAATTCTTTAAAATATTCTTGTCTTGTCCATTAGATGCATGAAGCAACTCTTGCTTTTATTTGCTGTTTAACATCTAGAACTGCATAGATCTAGATTTTGTAGAATTTATTCTAATCAACTAACTGCAGATCTAAGGAAATTGACAGCCATCTTTGATGTTAGGGCTGTTTGTGAGTAAAATCTTTCGGTAAAAATCACATCAAAGTAAAATTGGTCGACGCGTTTGTTATGCACAGCTAAAGTGAGCTTTTTTCGTATGCTTGTGATTAGAATTCACACTAACATATCCTATAACATATGATTTCTCAATGCCTCCTCTCTTATTTCCTTGCAGTGTATAACATGATTCAATTTTTTCTAAGCATATATGTTCAATGTTTTCTGGTCGTTTTACATAATGATTGATAATTGATAAACATTTTCAGTTTTCTCATTCATCTGGTTCAAATTATATCTCTTTTGGCCTTTTTAATACAACTGATCCATCATCTATGTTGAAGTATTAATAAATATACATTTTCTTGAACTAGGATTTAGTGGCAATGAGAATACTATATATACAACTTGCTATGCAAATATTTTCTGCAAGTTCAATATAGGTTTTCTAAGTCTTGCAATTGTTTCTATGTCATCACCATCAATTTTTTGACAATCATTTCATATATGTTTAAACATCAATATCATTGTTTTATTTAGATTTGTCATGCATGAACTATAATAAGTAGCATGATTCAAGTATAAATTGAGCATTAGTAATTGCACTCTAGATTAATGAATATGTTGAGAAAAGCTATTAGTCCATATGTATGTTGGATCTCTTTTCAATAGAATTGTTTTCCATTTAAGGGTACATTGGATTGCATGGATGAATTCATGTTCGCTTATACCTAATTTCTTAAGAAAAATATCAAATGTATATGTCTTATCATGTTCCATATTTTCTAGTGCATCAAATATCCTCCTTGTATTTTCTTTTGTACTTGCATTGTTGAATTCCATAGGCTCAAGCATTTGTGTTTTTCACATTGGTGGAATTGGAAAATTGAACTTGCAATGCATCAGTTTTATTTTCCTACATGTTTTTGTATAATGATGATTGTGGATAGTTTTCAGATTTGTAGGAAGTTTACTTAAATCATAAGACAAGTAATTGTCAATGGAATTTTCAATTTTAATGTTTTTACTTATTCCATAGATAGGATAATTTTTTATCCATATCAATCCATGTTCATGTTGGATTCCTCGATTTTGGATCTTGTTACAAAGAAATAGTCAATGACGTCACCAACGCAAATGAATTCATTTCAAATTAACTGGTGTAAATCATTCATTCTAATTCTATAATATACATGTAAAGAATGAGGTAATTTCTAATCAATGTATCAATATCATCTTCTTTTACTTCGTTTTTAGTTGCATGCTTTTTATTTCGCTTTTATTTGGTTCAAATCATTTACTAAAAGCTCCCAGAGATGCTTGAAACTGCTAAACGAACAAAGAAAGTCGGTGGACTCAATTGTCGAATAATTGCATATAATTTCTTACGCAAATGAAAAAATATTTTGGCAATGTCCATATTCATTTAAGATCCATATACCCGATGTTAGATTTCATAATGCATTTAAATTTTGATTTTGTTCTAACATATTTAGCTATTAAATTTTTTCCATCTGATTGTCATTTTATTTTTCAAATCCAAATACAATTAAAGATTTGACCAAGGATAATTTCACTGGTTTGTAAAAAAAATTCATTATATGATACACAAAATCACGATGTTGATGCAAACCTTTCGATCGAGAAATATCGTTGTATGTAAAATTTTAACATTGTCTGATCACTTTTTTCCTATAGAAAAATTTCGTAAAACTCATTTCTTCCAAATATCTATCTTTGAAAATGCCCAAATTCCTATAGCCTTCACTAGGAGCAATGCTTATTTGATTATTATAAATATTACAAATACTATACGAATCACTATATCCAGGTAATATTGTTTTTGTGACTGGTTCTTCATCATAGTAATCATAATCATCATTGTTCTTTGTATCCATCTCAGATGCATATGCATCCTTGTTTTGATCAAAAACTTGTTTTTAGTCTTTGTTTATTTTGATTTTTTCTAGTTTATAAAGAAATTTTTTACATAATCTTTCAATGTCTTAATCACTTTATGAACACGAGTTTGACCAAAAACAAATATGTTTTTAAACACTAAAGATATTTTAATTGCCACAACCACTGTACTAGATTCATTTATGTCACAAGGAAGTGCAATTTTAATTCGAGATGTGTTAGTAGGTACATTAATTAATCCACTAGTCAATGCCATATTTGGTTTTTTAAAACATTTCTCAAGTTTTGGTATTTGCAAAAATGGTAATCTGAGTGATATTAATATTTCTTCCAATTCATACAATTCTTCCAGTATGGATATTTTGTTTATTTTTCCTAATCTACTCTGGAACTACGAATTTGAGTCTTGTAATTATCTAATTCCTTTTTTCATTTTATATACACTCCTATCTTTGGAAACATTGATTAATTTTCTTTCTATGAAATAATTTTTACACCAAGTTTGATTGCATATCACACAATCATAAATTGTTACATCTTGTATTTTTTAAAATATTGTTGTTCAATAACTATTTGAAATGTATAATCAAACATTTTTAAACTTTAATTTTGTTTATTTGAAGACATTACATTTTGTCTTGATTTTGATCGCTTCAATGCTTTTTTAATTAGACTTGTTTCGACAACATCCTTGTTTCTTATATTTTTTTTGAGTTGATGCAATGATAAGCATGATCTCTTGTTTCTATTGATAAGATTTGCATTAAGTTCCATGGTATCTTCATCTATGTTCACATTTTTAGAGCCATTCACATTATGGCCATTGTGTTTTTTATAGGGTTCTTCTATATATTGGTCTTTGTTAGCTGCTTCAATATTACACAAAATGTTTTTCTCTCTTTATATTTCTTTCAAAGGCTCAAAATGAAAATGATTTATATTCATTCGAAAATTTGATCGCATCGATTATTATTCTAACTAGTCTTGTTTCGACAACATCCTTGTTTCTTATATGTTTTTTGAGTTGATGCAATGATAAGCGTGATCTCTTATTTGCATTGATAAACTCTATATTAATTTCCATTATATATTCATCTATGTTCATGTTTTTAAATCCATTCACATTATCCCTATTATGTTTTTTTATAGGATTCTTCTATACATTGTTCTTCATTAGCTATTTCAATACCACATAAAATGTTTTTCTCTTGTTACATTTCTTTAAAAAATATTCAAAATGAAAATTGTTTATATTCGTTCAAAATTGGATAACATGAAATATCATTGCACTTTCCTTGAATGAGAAAAATTCATTTACAACAATCAACATATCAACATACCATATGTATATAGTTATATTCAAGAGATAACGTATCCAATCATAAACAATAAATCCGCCATCTATATTCCCTTTTTCATATGGAACTACTAATTATATAGCGTATATTTTCCAATCTACTATTCTAGGGAATCACATGATTGCATTGTTGTTCATGTATTTTTCTATTCACCTTAATGTGAACGAGTCATTATGCATAATTTCATTGCAAAACGTCTTTGCAATTATGCGCTGTAAACAGGGCACATAATGTTCATTATGTGTCAATTAGCATATTGTTTCAAAACAAATTTCACTGTAAATACTCTTGAACCCTGACATTATCTTAAATATATGTCTCCTCATGATTTTATCTATTTTCATCCATTTATGTTCTATTTCTTCGTATTTTACTATACTCATGATATGTTCACAATCCATTAATATTAAACTTCTTTTCTTGCACAAAAGTGGCTCAAAATGTCCAAAAATTGGATTTTCATCATGGAACAATATGTCGTAACTATATTCAAATAAATTTTAATTAAAATGAAAATAATTTCATTCTTGTCTTTGACCAAAGTCTTATTGGTATTTTTATCCAATTCGATAACCAATGTATACAAAATATGCTCCCCCATAGTCCTTGAGCTTGCGGAATTATAAAAGTTGAAGCTGATTTTGTCATCTTTTCCAAATAACCATTTGGGCTATTTATACCTTGCATCTCTATCAACACATCTATGTTCAATTCATGTTGATAAGACAATACTGCTTCAACGTTTTTTCGCTCTAAACAATTTATGAAATGTTCTATTGTTCCTTTTTAAAAAAAAAAATTCTATTGACGTGTATTTAAAATGAAATAGAATTTTCATAACATAAAATATGCAATATCCTAAAACACATGCAAACTAGCTTAAATGAAATAGATTATGATGGTGTAGAATTGCATCTATACATTCCTTTTTTATAGAAAACATATGCTTCTCCATTAATGGCTTAGCAATCATACTCCAAATATTTTCGAAATTCACTTTGAAATATCACTCCATGATAAGCACAACATAACCACTCTTTATAAACTGAAAATTATAGATTTTTTCTCATGTGAGTATTGATTACTTCACTATTTATTTAGTGTGTGGGTGTTTTTGTAGCAATGGAGTACCAAAAAACACCTCCTTAATAGTTGGTTGTTCCCTGCAAAGGATAACAAAGACAGTTGGTGCTGTTAGTGGACAGATTTAGACAAAAAAAATTATTGCAAAGAGTGAAAATAATGCATCTACAAACATAAACTAAAAAAAAGATAAAAATACAAAATAATGCTTAATGAAGAAACAAGTCAACATAATAATTGAAAAAGACTCCCTTTATTCACTGCTGGTGGTAGAAGATTGATACAACAAAATAATAAAAACATTTAAAGATGATTCTTTGAGCTATGGTGCTCAAAATCCTCAGAAAGGAGGTCCATTTCCTCAGTCTCTTTAAAAGCTTCTCCTCTCTCTCAAAATAAGTGTGAATACTATCCAAATGGTGGAATCTTCTACTCTCACTAAGATTCTGGATTTATTAGAAGCAATATGATCAACATGTTAGTGCTCTTACTTCTTCTTCTTCAAAAATGAAATGTGGTGTTGCTCTGATAGAAATTTGGCCAACATAAAAATGTCTCATGTTTCGGTTCTTGCATGATTTGTTTATGTAGAAATTTTTTAACCCATATTTCCTCATTTGGTTCAAAATGATAGTGACTCAAGAGTAGGACAAGATGATTCCATTGAGGGTTGCATATCTGTAGGGTGACTCCAAGCCAATTTTCCTTGGCTCGCAATGTCAGGGAATCCCCCCCCAAGTGTGGGAAGTGTTCCCGAATTTCGAGTCGCATTTTCCCTTGACCGCGCGAATTTTGAAGGAAAAGCCGCGTTGTCACACATTTAGCCTTCTTTCTTGGTGCGCGGTCTGAATTTTGCCTTAAAAACCTTAGTAGAAGTTTAATTTTTGGAATTTCTATAATGTCTTCAGCTGGAGAATCTTTGTTTGTACATTCTACTAGACAACCTTAGGTGTCTCTTATAGTGTATGATTTTCTGGTGTTAACAATTAGTACTTCATCTCAAATAATTTAATGCGTTTTGAATTCACCGGTTTATCCATATTAAAAATGTCTATGCAAATCCAATATCTACGAGACAGTAAATTTGGAATAAAGAACAATAAGAAAGACAAACAACACGATATAGAAATAGATGATAAAACCATAAGAGAGAAGAGAATATATAGGTTGATAACATATGCATATATGTAGATCGACGATGCAATTTTGGTTGAAAAGAGTGGATAAATTATTCTATATTTCATTCTAATTCGATCAAAGTTACTTGACTCAATCTTCTCACAGAGTAAATGAATTATCATTTACTACAATTACTCATTTTCTATATAAACCTACATTACTAAATACAAATTTTAAATTCATTCAAAAGGGATTTCCATCCATTCTATACATGTACAATTTTGATTTTGGTCTTTACCTAATCGACAACAAGATTTGGAAGTTAATTGTAAAAAATTAAGTTGCGGATCTCGTCAAACCTACTTACTTTCTACATATACTATGCAAATAATTTAAGCACTCGCATAAAAAATGAAGGAATTGCAATGTACCTGATAAATATATCATGGAATTTTTCCCTACCTTCGAAAAAAACTTCTACTCTTTATGCTAACAACCAAAGCACACATCACTGCTTACTGCTCATTGCGATAACTAATAAAATTATAACCTAACAAAGAACTTAACATAACACTTTGGAGAAAACCATTCGTAACAAGCCCTCTTGAGAACTAATTCGATATGTGTTGACGTGCATGCCAAAAAGGGCATGATAAACACCTATCTAATGCATCGAAAAAAACTTTAATTTTTCAAATTTTGTTAGCTTCTCTCTATGCTATTCTAACAACTCATATAGAGCAATCACAATTAGTTTTGGTTTCACATTTTTCAAATGTCGTCAAGCCCAAAAAAAAACATATATCACTCACATGTATTTGTATTTCAAATTTTTTTTGCAATGGAATCATACAACATAGTTTATTAATATAATTTCATATCATTCAAAAAACATAATATAAATCGTCAGCTAATATGTGTGTTAGGCGGATAAATCGTTCTTGCGGACAAGAAGGATCTCCCTAGTATCACAAGGATAGCTAGAAACAAACAGGACAATTTGTAAACTATTTTCTCTAGATTACATATGATTAAGAATTTTCTATGATGAAGAAAGGACCTACCTGTGATCCAATGCTAGTTGATTTATTCTTTCTCGTTGCTCCAAGAAGTCACCTCTTAAGATCTGCAAACAAAGACATAGAAGAGGATCAACAACACTTGCAAAATACACTAATTTAGAAATCACAAATCTGTCTAATGATCAAGGAATTTAAGAAATAAGTCATTCAAGTAAACACATAAACAACTTATTGAGAAAACAGGATCCAATTGTATTATCTTTAAATAAAATAAGGAGTCTTACAACTGCGTTCTCCTTGATGTTGTACAGGTCCTTCCGGGGGTCTGAAACAAGAATTTTCCTTAGGTCTGACAAGCCCTTCCACTCTTCGAACCGACCTAACTACGAGTATGTAATTGTTATCATAGCTAGCAAAGAGTATGTTTCTTCAGCAATTATCTATCATAACAACCAAGTACAAAGCAAGTACTAAGTGTATACAAAATGCATCGAGAAGTTTTACATATGTGAGCATGTACCCTTGAGACTGAACCAAAGCTTCAATTTATAGGAGAAGGAAAGTGGTTGCAGTTCCAAAATGGAAGGGATAGAGTCCCCTTATCAAGGAATTAAGTTCCAAAATCCAAGGAATAGGCTCCTTTATTGAAGGAATGAATATTCATGATAATGGAGGGAGTAAGGCTTCGACTGGATAACGCATTCTAGAAGCTTGCAGCTGGGAGAATATTCGACCAGCTGGGCTTCTAGAATTTACTTTCACCTTTAATTTACCTTTTACAGGGGTCCGCATTTTTAATGAAGAAAATGTGCGGTTTGCTCCGCAATTTCTAGAGTAAAATAGTGCAGTGCCACAGGTAAGACTAAGGAAAAGTGCGGTACAAGTAGTTTTATGATTTTTAAAAGATTTTCTCCAAATTCAGAACTTGGTTTAGAAAATTTAGGGTTTTAGACTTCTAAGGGAGAATTATATAGGTATTGATGAACCCATATGGACATCAAAATTCCATGGTGACAAAATAATGTGTAACAGATTGCCCCCTAAAGCACGAAATCTGAGATAACTCGAAGAGTGAAGTGCTTTATCATTCCAAGGATTTTCTTGTGGATGCCAGTTGGAACCTGTAAAAACATTCAATGTAAACATATATGTATATATATATCATCACTGAGGTAGGCATTCCCATACTCAGAGAAAAAACTAACTAGATCAAATCTTAACTAAAATGTTATTGTATAGAAATGATTCTTAATATTACATCAATAGTAGACACAGTATGGACGCAACCATCTGTCATGAATAGTCTACTATATAATGAATAATAAAACTCCTCGCAGCCTAGATGGTGGAAACTAGATCCAGGGTCTTGATTTCTGCTACCCAAACTAGTACGATTCTATCCATGCGATTGATTGTGTCGAAGTCGAACATGGTAGAAACCACTTGATTACCAGTCAATGATGTGAACTGTTAACAAGTGTGAGAGAAACCACCAATAATGAAAATGGCTCTCAAAGTACTCAGCACAATCCATGAAGTGTGAATAAATGATTTGAAGTTGAACACTTCACGGAATCATTCGATCGAAGATCAATGATGCAATCTGTTGTCGAAGGCAAGAAACCTGCCATTAGGGCATGCAGATTTCAAGAAATTGAAGGATTCTAGATCAAATTCCTAGATGATATGCTGTTGTCGATAGAATGTGATCTGTTGTAGGAAAGCCCACAACACGAAACCATTAGATCAAGTTTTTTAGAAATATTTTGCAAGGACTGACTCAAGGATGGTCAACGTGAATGGAGACACATGTTTGCAGATGAATAGTTTTTTTGAACTGTCCTCTTGAACACATAATGACACTGCAGATGGTTTGGTAACAATTGACCTAAAGCTAATACCCAGAAACTGGCTGAAGACTTTCAATATGATTTGATTAACTGATAGGCAAAGGATTTTCCCAACCCAGGTGGAAGTGTGACAAAAAGTGTCATGCTAAAGAGTGGTATATTGCTTTTAAAAAAAGTATGACAACTGGATCCATTTTCTCTCTTTTCCCCCACCATTTCTGGCAAGTACCTCTTTATTTTTGACAAGCTTGAGGAGGATAACATTTTCTTGTAATATAAGCTCATCCTTTGGATGAGTCCAACTTAGTTTAAAAATCGAACCCTAAGAAGGAGTCGTTCATTCCTATTTGTAATTTACAGGTCCTTTATTGTTTAAATTTTAATGAGTCCAGTATAGGAGAAACTTAGGATTTTTCAATTTTAGGGAGTCAGAAGAAAAACTTAAGGAAACTCCGTGGGTGTAATTTTTCATAAATTTAGTCTCTCAAGCCCAAAAAAGGATAAAATAATACAGGAGAGAAATCTATTGACCATGATTAGTCAACGTATACCTTTTTCATAAATAGTCCATTTCAGTCTGGAAAAGGGGTAAACTTATACTGAAAGGACAATTGTTCATTTTCTTTAACGAGTTCGAATATTCAAGTACTCGACAATCTTTTCATATTTAAATAGTCTGAAAAGGGCTTAAAAGAGAACTAAAATTTTCTCTTTTTCATAATTTTTAACGAGTTTGAAAAAGGGATAAAAAGTATACTCCTTTGTCAAAAATGATCATTTTACCCAAAAAATCCTGTATTCTGCACAAAAAACTCAAAAATATAAACATACTTGTTTATGATTAGTAAAAATAATTCGGAAAAAACTTTTAAAAGTGAAAAATAAACAAAATTATATTTCATTTGTTAAAAAAATATTATAAAAAGGAGTTTTTCTAAATCATTTTTACCATTTGATTCCAGAGTGAAATTTGAGAGCTTTTGGTGAAAAACGTTCCAGAGGAGATTACAAAAAATTCGCTCGTCCGAATCGAAAACCGTCAGCTTCAGGTAATCCACATCATCCTCCCCTTCATTTTTGTCCATTCATTTTCTTAATTTAGGGCTTAAATTGATTTTTAAGGAGAAAAATATGTTTAAAATTTTGCTCACGGGGGTCTGCAGGTAATACATATGATACCTGCAGACCCCGACAATTTTTCAAAGGGAAAATTGTCGTGGTCCCACACTTTATGTATAAAATGTGTGCAGATCCACACACTATTTTTGTGCACAAAGTGTGGAGGCATCGTGAAGAAAATAAAATGATGATTTTCTCCAAAATAAACCAAATTTCTTTACCCAAATTGCTTCTAATCTTTTAATTTTTTCATTGCTAGATATCTACAATGCTTGAGTGGAGAGAACGTGAACATGAAGAGGTTGACGAGGCTGCCATGTTACATTCACCCACATTACGCATATTGAGAGAATGCGGTTTGTATAAATTCTGGGCTATTCAGGGCATGAGGGCCCAATTAGATTTACTTACCTGGTTAGTAAACAAATGGGATTTTCAAGAGAAATGCTTCATAATTGGGGATCACCGGCTCAAAATTGAGCTGGAAGACATATATTTTCTCACTGGTGTATCAAAGAGAGGTGAACCAATTTATTTGTTTGGGGCTAGGGCAGGTGGCCAATCTGTTACTAGCCTTCAACAAGAGTTTTGAAATGAGGAGGCAGATCCCAAAGATAAACGGATTGATATAAAAACAATCATCCGTCTTGAACTTAAAGTGGTTGCATTTACTATAAACCGGTTGTGTGGGAGCGTGGCTCCGCACGTTTCTACTAGGTCCTAGATGCAGACTGTTGTCGATTGTTTCAGAGGCACCATTTAAATTGGTGTGAAGAAGTATTGGCCAATGTAAAAGGCAAATTAACCAGAGCAAAGAACGCAAAGTTAAAAAACTTTGGGTATGGAGCTATTGTTGTCGCATTTTCTCTAGAGAGAATTCCTTCACTTGCCCCACAACTCATCTCAGTTGATCAGAGTCAAAGAGCCTCAGATGGTCCGATGGGTTGCACTGATGGCCTGTCATAGTGAGGGTGGCGAGATTGTTCATTTTACCCTAGCTTATTTCCATTCGTTAGAGAACCAAATCTTCACCATAGAAGATTTTCCATATGCCGGGATAGACTTTCGTGTCGATCGAGAGATGGCTCTTCCTCCTGGAACACAATGGGATGACTCAGGTAAGAAACATTTTGACATGTTCTAAATTCTAATTTTTATTTATTTTTGTTTTAATTCATCCAATATTGATAACAAAAATGTAAAATGCAGATGTTGGTCCACGCAGGCCAGCCACGCTCCGTCGCTCCGATAGGAGGCAAAGAGAGTCTATCGCACCACCATAGGATCAGGCGAATGAGATTCTAACTGACTTGGAACAAAATCTAGAGAGGTTGACTTTGGATATCCCAGAGACTTCGATAGACGATTTCCCTCTCCGTCTCCAGAGACATGTCATTGGTGTTCCTGGTCAGTTCAAGAGATTCCTGAACAGAGTAGCACGAGCTGTCGTATACTATCATGATCATCACCACTGATAGTGGATGATTGTGTAGAATATGACATTTTGTTTTTTGTATCACTATTTTTACCGATTATAAGGTGTTTTAAACCTATAATTGAGGACGATGTAATATTTTGAAAACATTACTCTATTCTATGATATTTCTACTATTTCTGACTATCAGTTCAACATGTTTATCAAATGTTGTTTTGAATTACTGTTTTAATGTTGCAAATGTCTGTTTATAACACTAGTAGCTAATGCATCTACTAATGTGTTTAAATTTCTCGGAATGTGTTGATATTCAATATAATCAAACTCTTGTTCCAAGAGATGTACCTTCAAAAATAATCTTTAATTGCATATACTTGATTTAAGTGTAATACAATGAGTTCAAAATCTAACCTAATGATCAAACTTCGAATTCCAAATGAAATGGATTCAGATAATAACTCAATCACTGCGCTATATTCTGCAATATTATTGGTTGTTTGACCGAGGCTTACCCCATGCATAGATATTAACTCATCAGCGGGTGAATAAATAACCCAAGCTTCAGAAGACATGTTCCATGTACTACGACAAGCACCATCAGCAAAACCAATATACGTTTGAAGGGATGTCGACATCTACAATATCAAGAGTAATCCAGATAAGCAGGGATAAAAAACAAACTTAAACTAGACACACTCTTCTAATCTAAGGCAACTAGCTACGAAAAGAACTAATATACAAATTGGATCTCCACACAAGATTTAAGCATAATATCTCTTTATATAAAGCCCATTTCTGGGTTTGTATAAAGAGACCCCTTCATAATTAGTCAATTCATAGGACCCTTTTGCAAGAACTCGCTTGACAATATAAGGACTGTGCCACATGGGTTCGAATTTCCCAGCTCCTAGCTTATCATTAGCTTGGTCGTATACAAATACTAGGTCACCTTCTGAAAAAACACGAGGTGTAACATTCCTATCATACTGAGCTTTCATTCGTTTTTTATGAGCCTCGGTAGCTAATGCAGTAGTGCGTCAAGTCTCATCTAGTTGAGCTAAGTATAAAAAGCGTTTTTCCTCTTCAGAGGTAGCTGGTAATAATTCTATGGCTAATTTGAGTGATGGTATTTCGCATTCAATCAGTGACACAACTTCTAAACCATAAACTAGATGAAAAGGAGTGAAACCTGTTGCAGTTTTTGCTGAGGTTTGATATGCCCAAAGTGCTTAGAAAAGCATAGTATGCCAATTCGATTTATGAATTCCGATTATCCTTTTAATCATATTAGTTAATAATTTATTTACAGCTTCAACTTGACCATTAGCCTACGGGTAATATGGTGTAGAACTCTCATGGCGTAGGCCAAGGTAGTCGGAAAGTTCGGTCATCATAATGTTTCGAAAATGGCTCCCATGATCAGTAATGATAGCTTGGGGTAACCAAATTGAGCAATCAAATGATTGAATACAAAATTAGCTGCAATTTTTCCATCTCCCACAAATGTAGGCATCACCGCGACCCATTTGGTAAAATAATCCACTGCAAGAATAACATACCCATGCCCCTCGGCTGAGTGATGGTTACATGTAATGAAGTCAATGTCCCATTTTTCAAAAGGACCAACATCAATGATTGGGTGAAGAGGAGCTAGTGGTGCATACATCTTACGATCAAAGATTTGACAATTGTGGCATTTTCGAATGGCTAGAATGTAATATTTAAATAACGAAGGCCAAAAATAACCAGCGCGCAATATCTTTTGGGCTGTGGCATACCCAGACATATGACCACCACATGCTCCAGAGCGACAGTAATTTAAGACCTTTTCAACCTCTTCATGTGTTAAACAACATTGAAAAACAAAATCCACACCACAACGATAAAACGTGTCTCCAACAATATGGTATGGTTGAGATTGGTAACGGATTTTTTGTCATTGTGAATGTGAGAGTTCAGGCCAAAATTTTTGGGTTTGGAGATAAATGATGATATCTCCATACCATGGATCAAGGGTATTGATAAGAAACAAAGATTCATCAGGGATCGAATGTTCTACCACAGTTTTTGTTTCAGTATTTGGGAAATCACACATCAGTTCGGCGAACACTAGTGATTTATTTGATTTAGATTTTTCAAATTCTAAATCAAACTCTTGAAAGATTACGATCCATTTATAGTATTTTCCCCCTAGTAATTTTTTGGTCAAAATATGCATCATAGGGTTGCAATCAGAGATCACTATTGTTTTTCATAACAAGATGTAATGACGAAATCATTGGACAACTTGAATTGTTGCCAAGGCCAATTTCTCCACATGTGAGTATTTGATTTTAGTTGGATTTAAATTACGACTAAGATAGTAAATCACATGTTCATTGTGAAATTCATCTTCCTGAACTAATACCATTCCAATCGTGGAATTGGAGGCTGCTAAGTATAAAAAGTAATATAGGTTGTAATTGGGTGGATGCAATAACGGTGCATGGGTCAATGCGTGTTTTAGCATCAAAATATCTATCGGCGATCTCATCCCAAATGAAAATAATATTTTGTTTCAACAAACTTGTAAAACCCTTAGTTAACTCAACATAGTTAGGAATGAATCTATGCAGAAAGTTTGCTTTCCCTTTAAAAATTTTGAGTTGGCGAAGTGTATAAGGAGGAGGTAAATTTATAATAGCCTCAACCTTCACAGGATCGACACGAATGCCTTGTTTCGAAACGATAAATCCTAGTAATCGACCAGATTGTGCACAAAAAACACATTTGTGTGGATTCAATCGAATCTTATAGTATCTTCATCTCAGAAAAATTTCTCGTAAGTGGGTTGGATGATCTTCTCTGTGTAAGGAATGAGAAGGTAGATCATCGAGATAGGGTTGCACGATGTGTTTAATGTCATGGAAAGCATAAGACATAGCCCTTTGAAAATTTGCCCTAACATTCTTAAGCCCAAATGGTAATTTATGGTAAGCGAAAGTTCCCCATGGAAAAATGAACGCTATCTTTGGTTGATCTCAGGGAGTATGTTTATTTGATTATAACCGGAAAACCCATCCATAAATGAAAACATTTCACTCTCGGCACAATCATCAATGATTTGATCGATATAAGGGGTTGGATAATTGTCTTTCGGACAAGCTCTATTTATATCCCTATAATCGATACATACTCTGATTGTTCCTTGTTTTTTATTAACAGGAACAATATTAGATACCCAATCTATTAAAGGGATTGGATAAATAAAACCTTCACGAAGTAATTTTTCAACTTCAGCTTTGATTGCAACAACTTTTCGTGGATGTATCTGACGTTATTTTTGTCGAATAGGTTTAGCATGTGGGTATGTTTTGATTTCTTAAACAACAATTTTAGGATCGATTCCTCGCTTTTATTCATAAGACCAGGCAAAAATGTCGTGGAATTCTTGAAATAGGGCTTTGTATATATCAATTTCGTCTTTTGTAGAAGAAGCACCTATATGAATGTTTTCAACAATTCCTGGTTTTACTGATATGTCAATAGGAATTGTGGAAGAAATATTCCCCAAATTGACTTCAGGGTTTGAATGTGTGCTGGATATTGGATTCTGGGGTTCCTTGACATAATCAGTAGTGAAAATTGATGAAAAATTATTTTTGAATTTTTCAAGCTCAGGTAAAAATGATGATCTATGATGGAGATCATCCCAAGGTAGGTCATCTATGGACAAAAATTCATGAATGTTTTCGTCAGTATAAAATATTTCTGGAAAAGTATCCGGAATTGATGTTATAGCTAAGCTTGAAGATGAAAATGATTTTTCATTGACCACATTCATAGGGTCAGAATCGGTTGAAGTTAAATCGGAAAAAGACTATACTGCTTGATATGCCAATTCAAATGGACTCAAAGGCATTGTGCCTTCAAACGAATCCAGTTCTGACTCTAAAGGCGCTATCCAAGAATCATCAAATGGAACAATGCTTGATGTAATCATATTGATATTGGCTATAGTATGCGGTATGTTAGGTGGAGGCAAAGAAAAATTTCCCAACAAAGCAAAATATTTAATTAAGCCTACTCCTACATCCTTATAGAGGATAGCTGTTTTTCCAACATGCTGATTGTTACCCGTAGAAGCTGGATCAAACGAATAATATGAGAGCTGATTGACCTTCACAATATTTCCTTGATGAGGAAACATGATGAATCGAAAGACGGAAGACATGACATCAGTCATAGCATAAGATCAATTACGACCTAGGAGAAGGTTGTAATCTAGAGGGGCATCAACTACTTCCACATCTAGATTAACAATTTTTCCTTTGACCTCTATAGGTAGATCCTGTAAAATACCATGGGGATGGAATCCTCTTCCATCAAAAGCTTTGAGGATGGTTGGAGATCAGTTAAGTGTCGAAGAACCAAGTGATTTCAAACAACTCAACGACATGATACACGTAAAGGCCCCTTCATCAATCATAGTACGTAAGCAACGTGTGTTTTTGACTAATAGTGGAATTTGGAAAGCCATTTGATGGGGTAGGCGAGGTGTAAAATTTTCTAGATCAAAGATCATAATATTCGAATCCTGCAGATCTATTTCTCCTAAAACTGACAATAGTAATTTTCTCTGTGTGGACATGATTGCAGCACTTCCAAAGCTAACATTGCCGAAGGGGAAATTTCCAAATTTTCAAAAATGTTGTAATTCTTGTTGGACATTGGGTTCAACGCTCCCCGTGTGTTTCGCAACGTGGACTAACCACCTCTCTTGGATCCTAACTCTGGCGATTTTAGCGGAGACTAATGCTTGCGGGTTTTGGTCTAACGTCAATCATGATTCCAATAAGTGGTATCACAGCGATATGTCTCGAGTTCGAAACTCACCCAGCTCGCATTGGGGGGGAGATTGTTGGACATTGGGTTCAACGCTCCCCGTGTGTTTCGCGACATGTGTTAGGTCTCTGTAACAAGCAAGATTGGCAAAGTCCGATCACAGAGTTAACATCATTTCAACCAACTTTGGGATTCTAGGATCTAGCCCTCCTGAATCCGGAGAGGGATCTCTCCAATATGTACAAAGATGGATATTGTCTTTGAAGTTTGGGGTGATGATATTAGGCTAGTTATGAAGGTCAAGGTTTTTGTTTGGTTTTCTCGGATGGTTGAACATAGTTGCTGTCTGAGGCGGAAATATCTATATGCAAATAGGTTCAAAGGTGAGAAGTTGCAAGCAGACAGAATAAGCTTTGATTCTAAAGAAATATGATGGCAAGTTTTCAATCCATTGGGCTATGGAGTCATAAGAGAATTTAATTGAAGCATCCAGGTTCAAGAGTAATCTATGGGGCAAGTCATCTAGGCCTAAGGATCTTTTTAAAGTTTGATTTATGGAATGGGGTGATACAACAAGAAAGGGAATTAACAGATGCAGAACAAAGAGCAGCCCAGGATCTGGTAAGTACTTTGAAACTAGCCAGCCTTTGACCAGGCACTTAAGAAAAACATAGAAGCAAACTAGGATCTGGTATGTACTTTGAAACTATCCAGCCTTTGATACACTTCTAATAGAACACAGATTAAAAACAAAGGGAAACTTGAAGGCAACCTTTGGAGCAGAAGCTAGTGGGCTGGGACTCACCCTGATCCTCTCCTAGTTTTTCTTTACTTAGTTACTTCCAAGACAATCACCAAGATAACACAGAATGGCCCAAGATCTGATAAGTACTTTGAAACTAGTCAGCTTTTGACACATCCTAAGGGAAACAGACAAGTAGTTGAGCAAACAAGAAAGGGACTCAGGGCTAACCTTTGATTTCCTCAATTCATTCCTTACACAACATACATGAAAGTAACATTTAAAAATAACATTCAGCAGTGACGAAAAGATGAGGGAACGCCAACATCTCTGTGCTTAGACTGAATTAAATCATTTCTAAATAACAAAATTAGAAGAAAACATTGGGATAAAGATTTTCCATCCAGAGAAGCTTACTGATATACAGCAAGCCCTAACACTGTTTAAATTGTTCTTTACAGTGGAAAATGAAACAAATTGAAAACGTAAATAAAATGACAAGTTCACAGTAAGAATAACATCACCATCAGCATAGACCAGGATCCCATAAATCAGCTTGTATTGATTGCTTCAAACCGGTTACAATCTTCAGATCCAATGTTTTAATTCACCTCTCCTCACAACCTAACCTATCTGTTACAAGCAGAGCTCCAAGAGCCCATGAAACCACTATTTACAGTCAAGAGTTTTCCACTCAGAAACAGCTACAACACTTCAGCAATTATATTGACAACCAACTAATCCAACCCCTCACTCATCTTCTTCTGGAGTATTTATAGAAGGATGAGGAGGTGAGATCTAATAAAAATATCTCAAATACAATTAATGCAGAATTAATGTCTTCCTGGCCTGGGAGGCTCGATGAAGAATTTATACAGGTGTTCTACTGCATTTATGCGCTTATACTTATGAAGTAAGCTCGAAGGGAGATTTTGTTGACCTTTGAGGCTCTGCGTACTGTTAGGGTTATTCCGCAAATATTCTGTCATTAAATCTGGTGCAGTAATAACTTCTTTGGTTGTTCCGAGGCATAATATCTGATCTTGTTCAATAAATTCATCCTCTGATTGAGCATTCTGAGGCAATAGGTGGCACTGCGGTGGTTGAGGAATCAATTTGCCTCAAAGTATGGCGGTGGAGGCAACGTCTGATGAACACTTTTAGGTTTTTCTTTAAACTGTGTTCTGAGCCAGGGATTAGGCTTTTGATAACTGTCTTAGCCGTAATCCCCGCCAATCTATCCATAAAACTACTGCTCTGGTTCATTCTGTCTTCAAAATATGATACTCTTCTCTGTGTTGATTTTGACGGCATTCTTCAGGCTTTACAGGGACGCGTAGCAACCAAGGCTCATGAAACCTTGTTGATATCATTATTCTTCACCGTGCAGCCAATTCTCTAGATTAATCAGAAGGATGGGAGTCGTCACCCTCATTCTTCAGATTTTCATTAAAACACGACGAATGAACCTTAAAACCTGCAAAATACAATAAAAATGAGAAAATCCTGCGTTATATGGATAATCTGCATCGGAGGGCGTTCGGAAAATGGAGCAATCGGAGCCGTTGATCGTACTGCTATCAACGGTCGGGGGCGCTTTGAAAAGTCAGCGAAGAAAAGAGATTTTGTACAGTGGAATGGGGAGGACGAATGAGAATCGTCGATCCGCGAAGATCGACGGCGGAGATCGACTTTTGGATGCGCCGGGGAAAATTCAACAGGCGGGGAAATCCGTTAAAAGCCGAGCAGAAAAGGCGATTAGAAACTGTCGGATGGGAAGGCCCAGATCTGACGGCAGAGATGAATCCCGCTGCGGGGTGATGGGACGACAGATAATGCGCGGGCAAAGTGGAAGGATGGTGGTTTTGGGAATGAGGTGGAGGACATGCGTCGGCCAGCGTGTGGAATCGCTGGCCGACGGGATAAAACCGCCATTTGACGAAAGGTGGTGCGGGATATATACCATGGTTTTGGAAACGAGCGCGAGGGAAGGGGGGTCCACTAGGTGTGAGGTACTCCGCTCCGTCGGATCTGGGGAGAAGATCGACGGCTAAGAAGGCTCGGGGCAATAGAACACGTGGTTTCATATTTCACACCCAAACCTTATAAAATATGGGTTATTTGAAGGTTTCAAAGGAAAATGGCGGAGTGGGGACCACGCTTCGGTTTAGTGCCTCTGGACTTGAGCGGTCGGTCTTGGCGCTCGGGCATGTGGAGGTAGATAAAGCAGGGGCTTAGCCTAAGGGGCTGAAAACCGGCGCACAGAAAATAGGCGTATTTTACATGATTTTCAATGATTTTTGAGAAAGGAAAAAGGTTATGATAGGCTAAAAAGTGGGTTTTTAACCTTAGGAAATGAGATTAATGAGGGGATAAGGAATAACATATGGTTTAGTGGGGTTTTATGGATGAAAGGAAACTGAAGAAATGAAGGTAAGATGAAAGCAGGGGAGGGGAAAAAGGAGGAGGACGCAACAATATTTGATTTGGATTTTCATGGAATATCAGAGGCTGAAAGAAGGAAAAGTATGAAGAACCAACCAGCAGTTTATGATCTTACCAACAGACTTCAAGCACCAACAATTTTAGGCCTGAATTTGTTTCTTGAAGGCTGCAAAGAATATTTAGCCACCAGCTGATATAATTGAAAAATATAGGTGGCTAACAGTGGCTTCACTTGGGGATGGTGCCTTCTTGAAGGCATCAAGAATTCAGACTTGATTTCTCTGGGATGCTGACTGGTGCTTGACCTATTGCTTGCTCTTGCTTTTCCTTTGAAAAAATAATATCAGTTTATGAAAGAAAGATGGAATTCATCAATACAACTTCTACCTACCCCAATCCTACTGATCTAACATTTTTTCTTCATCAGAGTGCACTTGGATTGGCAAACTCTTTACACAACATTTTATTGTTTTGAAAATAGGAAATCTAATCTATTTCTACTCCTTATTTCTCCCTGAACTCAGATTAAACAGTTGAGCTCAGATGTTTCTCTACCTATTCTACTGTCTGTTGGGATTAAACAGTCCAACAAACTTTCATTCACTAAATTCTACAACAGAAATTTAAAAATAGTCAATTCAAGATTGAGCTGTTTGACTTGCTATGATCTATGGCATAAAGACAAGCTGCACATAGATTATTATTTGCGGAAAATTTTAAACCAAAACAGAAGGCTTAAGATCTGAAAATTTCTCGTAATGGCCTTCTCTTATCTTTACAGCTCTGTTTTTCTTTTTGGTGAGCTGTCTTTGCTTCTCTTCTGGTTCAAGTTTTGAGCGAATCAGAACCAGGTCTTTTCTCTTTGACTCCGAAATTTAGAGTAGTTTTGAGTCATCTCTTTGGAAACTTTGGTTCAGATTTTGGGTTGGTTTGAACCTTAATTTCTACCCTAATCTATCTACTGATAAGCCAAGATTAAACAGTTTGGCAAATCAAATTTGCTACCCTATCAGCAGAAAATTGAAAGCTAATTAGTCAAGATTAAACAGTTTGACCAATTAGGATTGTGTTTCAAGGAGTGGCATTTAAGCTTGCCGACTTTCAGATCTATTTTTCTTTTTGGCATGGGGCCTTGCCTTTCTTGTTTTCATTTCTGATCTCTTTTATTTCTTTCTTTGTTTTTGTATTTTTTGATTTTTCATAACCCTAAATGCAATGGTGGATGGAATATTTACAGCGAAAAAAGGTAAAAAGGCTTCAACATGAAATAATTTAAGAAAGGTAATGTTTAAGCATCCTGCCATTGACAGGACCCCCAATCAATTCTGTTCCATTTAGTTCTTGTAAGAAGAAAGCATTGTTCCCAGCAACTGAATGAATGGAGTAAGGGCCAAGCCACAGATTGTCAAATTTACCATGCTTTCCCTTGTCCTCCCTCTTTGAGTCCCACTTTAAAACTTTGTCCCCAATTTTGAAATTGCTCGCCTTTGTTCTTCTGTCAAATATCTTCTTGATATTATCTTGCTTCTACAATGCTTTGTTGTACACTTCCTCTCTGGTTTGCTGAAGATGAATGGTCTGATTTATTCTTCTGATTATGTCATTCTCTTCAGTCTGTAACTCTTGAATTAACTTCATAACTGGTACACCAAGGCTGTTAGGAAAAATTGCATCTGTGCCATACACAAGCTGGAAGGGTGACATACCAATGGATTTCTTCAATGTTAATCTGTCAGCCCAAAGTGCATGGTTCAACTTTGTGTGCCAAGACTTCTTGTTGTCTTCCAACAGTTTCTTTATTATGTTCACTAAGCTTTTGTTGGAAGACTCTGCAAGTCCATTACCTTGAGGCTAATAGGCTGTGGAGTGCCCCAATGTTATCTGGTACTTATGACAGAATTCTACCATTCTCTTTGATCCAAATGCTGATGCATTATCTGTAATGATCTTGGTAGGACAGCCAAATCTGGAGAGGATGTTGGTTTCTATAAATTTAATGATGACTGAGTCATTGGCTTGTCTACAAGGAATGGCTTCTATCCACTTAGTGAAATAGTCTGTGGCAGTAAGGATCCATCTGTGCTGGGCAGAAGATGAGGGATGGATTTCTCCTATGAAGTCAAGTCCCCACTGTTGAAAAGGGGCTTCAACAGTAATTGGATGCAGAGGAAGGGGTAGTAATTTTCTCTTGCCTCGAACAATTGGCATTTATGGCAAGTGGTTGTCATTTTGTGTATATCAGGGAAAAGAGTAGGCCAATAGAAGCCAGCCCTCAGAATTTTGTTGGCTGTTGACTTCCAGTACAAATGGCCTTCACACTCTCCTTCATGGAATTCCTGCTTAATCCTTTCTGCATCAAACTCAGGCAAACATTTAAGCAATATACCACTAGCATTTTTCCAATAAAGACATTTATCAATAATGCAATAGCTCACAGCTTTCAACTTTAGGAATCTTGCCTTTGTTTTGGATAAACCAGGAGGTGTATTTAAATTAAGCAAAACATAAACAATATCAGTGTACCAAGGAGAATTCGCAAAATGATCTTCAACAATGGGAGTTGAGAATTCTTCTTGGTCATCCAAAGCATTAATCATATTAATATCAAGAACTTCACAATTTGATTCAGCCATTAACCTAGCTAGACCCTGACCTTTGATGAGCTTAGTGGGTTTAATTTCTAAATCATATTCAAGAATAACAACAATCCACTTACCTCTCTTACCATCTGGGTCCTGGGTTAGAATGTCTTTTACAACCGAATTTGGGACAAAGGCAATGATGTGTGAGTGAAGGATGTATACCCTGAAGTATTTTAAAGCTTTTACCAAAGCAAAAGCCTGTTTTTCCATAATGTTATACCTCAAAGGGGCATCCCTCAATGCCTTGCTAAAGAATGAAATGGGCTGCTCTTGTCCTTGTGGATTTTTCTGTAAAAGGACAGCAGCTATAGTATGTTCTGATGCAAATGAGAAGATATAAAAATCTTTTGAAAAATCAGGACTTATAAGAACCGGTGTTTTGGTTAACGCTTGTTTCACCAGCTCAAAGGATGTCTTTGCTTCTGAGGTCCATTTTACCCCTTGCTCCTTTTTCAACATGTTTGTGATATTCCTAAGGAGCTCGGCCAAGTTGGGGATGAACCTTCTCAAAAAGTTTATCTTTCCAATGAAAGACTGCAACTCTTTGATATTTCGAGGATGGGAGATTTGCAATATGGCCTCAATCCTCATGGGATCTATCTTTATGCCCTGCTCTGAAATGATATGCCCAAGAAGCTTACCTTCTTGGAGACCAAATAATGTCTTCTTGGGGTTCAAAGATATCCCAAACCTTCTGCACTTCTCGAAAACTTTCCTCAAATGTTCTAAGTGTTCTTCATCCGTTTTTGAAAACACAGTTACATCATCAAGATAGATAATGATGAAGAAGCCCAATTCTTCCGAGAATGCTATGTCCATGGCTCTCTGAAAGGTTGCTCCAGCATTCATTAGACCAAAAGGCATTTTCACATACATGAAAGTGCCCCATGGTGTAGTAAAAGCTGTCTTTAATTGATCATCAGGTTGGACTAGGACTTGATTATACCCTGAATAGCCATCCAGCAAAGAAATTCTTTTAGACCCCACCACCCTTTGCAAAATATGATCCATCTTGGGTAAAGGGTAGTTATCTTTTAATGAAGCTTTGTTTAAATTTCGGAAGTCTATACAAAGCCTGATTTCTCCAGTCTTTTTCCTAACGGACACCAGATTGGATACCCACTCAGAATATCTAATAGGGACAATAATACCAGCATCATGCATCTTCATGATTTCCTTCTTGACCAATGACAACTGGACAGGGTTGATTCTGCGCAGTTTCTGTTTGAATGGTTTTTGGTTTTCTTTAAGAGGGATTTTGTGCTGTATTATTTCAGTGTCATAGGATTTAAGATCTTCGTAACTCCATGCAAAAACATCAGAAAATTCTTTAAACAGCTCTAAGTATTTGAGTTTAATGTGAGCTGGTAAAGTTTTAGATAGTTTGATCAATCTCGATTTTTCCTCATTGCCTATATTACATTCCTCCACTTCAGTTTCTACAGGTTCCAGTTTCGGTTTGTTGGCCACATCATCAAAATCAAACAGTTCTTCTAGAGGGGCCAAACCCTTGGGCAAACTACCATCCTTAGCATGCAGAGTTTCCAATTCCTCTGTTTCAGATTTTGCACTTAATTCTGTTTGGTTTCTAAGTTTGATAGTCTGAAGGTTTCTATCTACCAGCTGTGGAGACAGTTCTTCTTCACCAAGAAAATTTTCTTCACTGCAGTCTGTATCATAGTCTGAATCTGAACTATGGGGTTCAAACTCATTTCTGAATTGCATGAAGTCTTCTATTTGTTTATCTCCATCAAATACTTGCCAATATTTCTTGTTATCTGGGATAACTGGTCTGAATTTTATCTGAGAGGTGTCATCATACAGCATTGGGCAGGTTCTAGCAGCGAAGGCTAAATTGTGGGCTGCAATGTTTCTCTTTCTTGGGACAAAAGATAAGGTGGACTCCTCGAATGTTTTCAAAAGATCAATGACATCATTCCTGTAGGCCCTGAGTCTGGGGTGATTTGCATTATACTTCGCATTAACTTGCCTAATGATTAATTCAGAATCCCCGTATACATCGATTCTCTTGGCACCTAATTTTTTCAAAAAATGCAAGCCTAAGAGAAGGGATTCATATTCTGCTATGTTGTTGGAACACTGAAAGTTTAATTTGCATGAGATACATTCTGTATGATTATTTTCAGTGTTAGTGATCCAGACACCTGCACCAGCATTTGTTTTGGTGCATGACCCATCAAAATACATAGTCCAGAGAGGCAGATTTTCAGTTTGGTGTATGGACTTTGTATCATTTGATTCCTCAAGTTTCTCATCGGGTTGAGGACTGTCTTTCTGACCGTCAAGTTTTAAGTTCAAAGGATTGATGACTTGCAATTCGAGACCTGTGTTCAGTTTGCTAGGATCTTCAGACACAATAGACTGTTTCGACACTTCAGCGTTGTTTTCCTCCTCTTTCATCTCGGCCATGGATTCTGTTGAAATAATTTTCTCTGTGAGTGCTTCATTATTAAACATGATAAAAGAATCAAGGCTCGTGTTTATAGCATAGAGAGGGGAGTTTTGAGGCCGATCCTGACTTGTTACTATGTACTGCATGTGGGATTCCCTATAAAGCTTCCTAGTCTGATTGAAAACAGGGATAGTTGCATAGGTCATGTCCATTTGCATGGTCCCCTGTAACTTAGCCCCCCAAGATCGTGATAAAAGCATTCCATACTTTGGGGGGACATCAGCCACAACAACATCCATGATTAAACATTTGGCTGGAATTTGGGCTAAATTAACACAGAGATCTTTAATCAATCCTAGACACTTAACTCTGCTTGAGTCAAAGGAGTACAGATCTTTGTAAGGTCTAGTAATTTCAAGACCCAGGCTTTCCATTACAGCTTTTGGCATTAAATTATGGGAAGCGCCTGAGTCATGCATAGCATTATGCAGAATTTTTTCATGAATGTTTAGGCTTACATAAAAGGGAGGGACATGACCTTCTTGGAACTTTCCTTCAATCTTTGGACCAAAAATAAGCTCTGGTTGGTCATCATTAAGATTGAGGGTATCTTCGTTATCTTCTAAGTTCAAAGCCTTCAAAATTTTGGACCTATACACATGCTGGGCAGCTAACTCAGTCAAAGGAACATAGATTTTGATCTTTGAGATTTCCTGTTCTAGGCTGAAAAGGTTTTGACTCTTTAAAACATTGGTTTCGGCCTTGTTTGCTGCCATTTTATCAGCAATAACAGCTTGCTGATTCGGTTTATCTACAGTTGAAACAGTTGTTTTACCAGGAGTACTAACTGAGGTGCTAGTACTACTAATGTTTGCACTCTGTTTTTCGATATTTTGAGTGTCTTTCTCTTTACCATTACCAGAATTAACAACCACTGTTTTGTCCTTTTGTTTGATTGTTTTAGACTGGGTTGCAGTGCTTCTTTGAGAAGGTCTGTCAGAGGTTTTATTGTTGGGGGTTTGTTGATTAGATCTACTTCTGAGTTCATATTCCCTTAAAGGCTCTATGACAGCGTTTTCCATATTTTGATAGTAATTCTGATTATCGTCTCTCCTGTCATCACAAGGTGTATAAAGACCTTGTTTTTCATCATAATGAACCTCAAAGTCATCATCATATACCCCAAATAAGTTTATATCATCTTCCTCTGTTATTTTATTTCTTTGTTCAACTTCAATTAAAAAGTTCTGATGAAAGGGAGGAATGACCTGCTGATCATCTTCCCTGGGTCTGTTTGGAGGCTGATTTCTTCTAAGATTCTGATTCTGGTTTTGGTTTCTATTTTGAGGAGCATTTTGATTTAAACTTGCTTGTGCTCTCTCGAGAATGCTCATTTTCTTTATCATTTCTTCCATCATTCTTTCCATCTTCGAGCTTGAAGTAGAGGGGGTGGATTCCTCTCTAAAAGATACTCTCTTTTCAGCTTTCATCCTCGCTCTCTTCTCGATGAGGTTGACTTCCACAGAAAGAGCACCTCTTTGCATATCTTCAAGGGTTGCAAAAACTCTTTCTCTGAGTGAATATGTCATGTCTGGATCAAACCCTTCAGGAAATTTGTTTAAGGCTGATCCCTGAGGAGGTTTCAGTTCAGGGGAAAGTGCATTATACACACTGTTGAATCTGGTACAATAAGCTTGTACACTTTCCCCAGGGTTCCTATGGAGATTTTTATAGTCGGCAAGGACTTGGAGAGGGTTCTTCCTTACTTCCCATTTGTTTAAGAAGGTTTGATGGAAGGCTTGGAGATCGTTAATACTATGGGGGGCTAAACCTTTAAACCATTTTCTCACTTCTCCCCCCAAACTTTGAGCAAACAATCTGATTTTGACGGATTCATTATCAATTTCATTTCTGTCAAAGTAGTCATTCATCTTGTCCACATGTTGAGATGCTGTCATGGTATTATTAGCATCATACAACGGAATTTTGGACTGATAATCTTGTGGAAGATTGACTAATGGTACAGGAAGGACTAAGGGAGCATACCATGCTGCCATGATATGTGGTGGGGGTGGATTTACAAGAGGAGGTGTGGGTTGAAGTGGAGTGGTTTGAACAGTGGAGGAAAGATGAACAGCAATGGATGGAACAGCAGTAGATCTCTGAGCTGATCTTGGATGAGAGACACCTAGATTATGTAAGAAATGTAAATCAGGAGGTGTTGATTCTCTATTCCCAAGAGTCTCACTTGTTTCGGGAGATGAAAGTGTAGGCTTAGAATCTAACTAATCTAAATCACCAAATGACCTAGTTCTGAATGGGTTTAATAGGTCAATTTGTGATTCATGAAGAGCTGAAAGGTTTTCAGGGACTGAATTAGCTCTTAGGGGTGGTCTGAAAATAGTTGAAGATTGTATCCTAGGAGACTTCCTAAGAATTCTTTTTGGGTTATCAACTATTTCAGGGGGATCTGGGTCAGGATGGGCTCTAGTGTGAATCTTTTTAGGAGCCACAATGTTTATATGTTTAGACCCAACTAAACAGGGAAAGTTCAACCAGATATGACAATCTTTAGGAGGTTGACCAATCTGTTTTACATTTTTCAAATCCTACAGCCCTCTAACTGTGTTTGAATGATTTTATAATGATAAGGGTTCTTCCCAGTGGAGTCTTAAGGTCTGTTCAGGATGGTGGAGTCGCCAGGTGGAAGGTTCAGAGTGTTTTCAAAGGGGTGCACTGTCCACCACAGTGTTTGTGGAACATTCCTTTTCAAGGATATCTCAAAACACAACAAACTCTAACCAGATATTGACTGGGAGGGCATTCACCAGATATGTCACCCCTAAAAGAGGATGAGATCCAGAGGCTACCTGGCCCTTTCCAGACTCTGTCTAAGAGTATGGGGTAAAACACATCAAAGGCGTATACAAGATGACAAAAACTAGTGTTTTACTACCAATCTGAAATGTTTTTGGTATTTTCTGAATTGTTTATATTTGTGGTTTTTAAAGAATGTCCTAACTTTGCCTCAAAACTTAGCTACGGTTATGAAACAAAGACAGTCTATCCTTATGGCTAAGCTAGCTGATTTTCCAAGGTTAGATAAAAACTTAAAATAATCCTAGGATTGACCTAGTTTGTCACTGATTCAATGATCTTCATATTAATTACCATTTTCTTGGTAGTGCTTGAAAAGGCTGCTTATGACTCCCAAGGTCTTAGAAATATTCTGGGTAAGGGTCCCCAGCGGAGTCGCCAGAAATGTTAGGTCTCTGTAACAAGCAAGATTGGCAAAGTCCGATCACAGAGTTAACATCATTTCAACCAACTTTGGGATTCTAGGATCTAGCCCTCCTGAATCCGGAGAGGGATCTCTCCAATATGTACAAATATGGATATTGTCTTTGAAGTTTGGGGTGATGATATTAGGCTAGTTATGAAGGTCAAGGGTTTTGTTTGGTTTTCTTGGATGGTTGAACATAGTTGCTGTCTGAGGCGGAAAGATCTATATGCAAATAGGTTCAAAGGTGAGAAGTTGAAAGCAGACAGAATAAGCTTTGATTCTAAAGAGAGATGATGGGAAATTTTCAATCCATTGGGCTATGGAGTCATAAGAGAATTTAATTGAAGCATCCAGGTTCAAGAGTAATCTATGGGGCAAGTCATCTAGGCCTAAGGATCTCTTTAAAGTTTGATTTATGGAATGGGGTGATACAACAAGAAAGGGAATTAACAGATGCAGAACAAAGAGCAGCCCAGGATCTGGTAAGTACTTTGAAACTAGCCAGCCTTTGACCAGGCACTTAAGGAAAACATAGAAGCAAACTAGGATCTGGTAAGTACTTTGAAACTATCCAGCCTTTGATACACTTCTAATAGAACACAGATTAAAAACAAAGGGAAACTTGAAGGCAACCTTTAGAGCAGAAGCTAGTGGGCTGGGACTCACCCTGATCCTCTCCTAGTTCTTCTTTACTTAGTTACTTTCAAGACAATCACCAAGATAACACAGAATGGCCCAAGATCTGATAAGTACTTTGAAACTAGTCAGCTTTTGACACATCCTAAGGGAAACAGACAAGTAGTTGAGCAAACAAGAAAGGGACTCAGGGCTAACCTTTGATTTCCTCAATTCATTCCTTACACAACATACATGAAAGTAACATTTAAAAATAACATTCAACAGTGACGAAAAGATGAGGGAACGCCAGCATCTCTGTGCTTAGACTGAATTAAATCATTTCTAAATAACACAATTAGAAGAAAACATTGGGATAAAGATTTTTCAAACAGAGAAGGTTACTGATATGCAGCAAGCCCTAACACTGTTTAAACTGTTCTTTACAGTGGAAAATGAAACAAATTGAAAACGTAAATAAAATGACAAGTTCACAGTAAGAATAACATCACCATCAGCATAGACCAGGATCCCATAAATCAGCTTGTATTGATTGCTTCAAACCGGTTACAATCTTCAAATCCAATGTTTTAATTCACCTCTCTTCACAACCTAACCTATCTGTTACAAGCAGAGCTCCAAGGGCCCATGAAACCACTATTTACAGTCAAGATTTTTCCACTCAGAAACAGCTACAACGTTTCAGCAATTACATTGACAACTAACTAATCCAACCCCTCACTCATCTTCTTCTGGAGTATTTATAGAAGGATGAGGAGGTGAGATCTAATAAAAAGATCTCAAATACAATCAATGCAGAATTAATGTCTTCCTGGCCTGGGAGGCTCGATGGAGGATTTACACAGGTGTTCTACTGCATTTATGCGCTTATACTGATGAAGTAAGCTCGAAGGGAGCTTTTGTTGACCTTTGAGGCTCTGCGTACTGTTAGGGTTACTCTGCAAACATTCTGTCATTAAATCTGGTGCAGTAATAACTTCTTTGGTTGTTCCGAGGCATAATATCTGATCTTGTTCAATAAATTCATCCTCTGATTGAGCATTCTGAGGCAATAGGTGGCACTGTGGTGGTTGAGGAATCAATTTGCCTCAAAGTATGGCGGTGGAGGCAACGTCTGATGAACACTTTTAGGTTTTGATTTAATCTGTGCGCGAAGCCGGGGATTAGGCTTTTGATAACTGTCTTAGCCGTAATCCCCGCCAATCTATCTATAAAACTGCTGCTCTGGTTCATTCTGTCTTCAAAATCTGATACTCTTCCCTGCGTCGACGTTGACTGCATTCTTCAGGCTTTACAGGGACACGTAGCAACCAAGGCTCATGAAACCTTGTTGATATCTTCATTCTTCACCCCGTGGTCGATTCTCTGGATTAATCAGAAGGACGGGAGTCGTCACCCTCATTCTTCAGATTTTCATTACAACACGACGAAAGAACCTTAAAACCTACAAAATACAAGAAAAATGAGAAAATCCTGCGTTATATGGATAGACTGCATCGGAGGGCGTGCGGGAAAGTGGAGCAATCGGAACCGTTGATCGTATGGCAATCAACGGTCGGGAGAATTTTTGAAAAGTCAGCGGAGAAAACGATGGACTGTACAATGGAATCGGGGGAGTGAATGTAAGCCGTCGATCTACAGAGATCGACGGCGGAGATCGGTCTTCGAACGCGCCGGGGAAGATTTAACGGGCGAGCAGGAGAGGCGATCAACGACCGTCGGATGGGTGATCCCAGATCCGACGGCGGAGGTGAATCCCACTGCGGGGCCATGGTACGATGATTAACGTGCGGGCGATGGGATTTGCATGGCGGTTTTGGCACTGGGCGGAGAACACGTGTCGGCCAGCGTGTGGAATCGCTGGCCGACGGGAAAAACTGCCATCCGACGTTAAGTGGTGCGGGAATAAACCGTGGTTTTGGAGACGGGTGTGGGGAAAGGGGGTCCACCAGGTTAGGGGTGCTCCGCACCGTTGATCCGTGGGACGGATCGACGGTAGATTTTTAATATAATTTCTTCGGCGGAGAACTTTATGAAAAATAAAACAAAACCCGACTTTGCGTTTTACAAAGGTTTTTCAGTGTTTTTCGGGCAAAAATAAATTCCAAGAGTTAAGCGCCCAGCGGACTTAGCACATGGTTCTGGCGTCGGGGCATATGGATGGAGAAAAGGTAGGAGCTTAGCCGAGGGGGCTGAAAACCAGCGCGCAGAAAAATAGGCGTTTTTATATGATTTTCAATGATTTTTGGAAAAGGAAAAAGGTTCCGATAAGGTAAAAAGTGGGTTTTTAACCTTAGGAAATGAGGTTAATGAGGGGATAAGGAATAACATATGGTTTAGAGGGGCTTTTTATGGATGAAAGGAAACTGAAGAAATGAAGGCAGGATAGAAGCCAGGGAGGGGAAAAAGGAGGAGGATGCAGCAATACTTGACTTGGATTTTCATGGAATGTCAGAGACTGAGAGAGGGAAAAGTATGAAGAACCAACCATCAGTTCAATGATCTCACCAACAGACTTTAAGCACCAACAATTTCAGGCCTGAATTTTTTTCTTGAAGGCTGCCAAGAATATTTAGCCACCAGCTGATATAATAGAAAAATATAGGTGGCTAACAACGTGGACTGACCGCCTCTCGTGGATCCTAACTTTGGCGATTGTAGCGGAGACTAATGCCTGTGGGTTTTGGTCTAACGACAATCGTGATTCCAACAATTCTGAGCAGCTCTTGCATGTGTATTGAAAGCTGATTTGCAAAGGACGCCCTTAGGAGGTGGTTTGATTACTAAGTTAGGATTTGGTTTCTTGATGTGAAGTGGATCTGAAACTGAAGTAGATGTAGTTGGTGAAGAATTAGAATTTTCTACTTCTTTAGCAGTAACAGGATTTTTACTACCATAATCTTGTGATCGAGTTGCAACCATCAAAATATCTGCTAAAGGATTAGAAGGAGATGAAACCATTTTAATATCTTGAATTGGAAAGGGATCCTTCAAGACAGCAGGAGTGGGTGAACCTTTGAAGAACTTAGAAACTTCTTCCCTATGCGGACATTCCTTGGTGAAATGATCCTCGTCACAGATAAGACAAGGATAACGAGGTTTCCGTTTGTCATCAGTTGATTCAGTTTTATCAGTTTTATCTTTAGGAGGTGAGTTCTGTTTATTAATTTTCTTCCCCTTTTTCTTTTTGCCAGATTTTGACTTAGTAGATGAATCTACAATGTGAATATCGACAGTAGTTTCCAAGGAAGATTCTCCTTTTGGTGAATCGGGTAAATTTATTATGGGAGAAGTAATCTTTGAAGATTTCTTATTATTTTTAGCTGTCGTAACCGAACCGATTACACCATCAGTAGCATCAGAGCCTGAAGGAGTTGTAGTTAACTGACCAAGTCGTGGTAAATCGGGGATTTTCTCATACAAAGTTCCGGACTAGGTATAAAGCAAATCTAAATATTGAGCTTGAGTAATAACTTGTTCTTCCGTAACAACTCTTGCTCTCGCTACATCTTCAGTGATTTTTGGTAATAATGATTTAACGAAACATTCTGCCAATATTTGATCCAGGATAAAAACTTTTACCAAATGTCTTCTACGTCTCCATTCATGAATATGATCTGATATATGGGTAGACGTAGATTGTTTTAGTGAAGTTAATAATTCCGTGCCATTTTTGTATCTGATGGGAAACTGAAAATGAGTTAAGAAAGCATTTTCTAGGGCATTGAAATTTTTAAACTAGCTGCGTGGCAATTCGATATACCACTTAACAGCTAATCCTATTAACATTCTCTGAAAAAGTATAAGTCGAATAGAATCGTCAATTAATGAATTAGATGCACACCAAAGGTGGTGATTCATAACATGATTGGAAGGATCCTCTCCTGTTTTTCTTTCAAATTTTGGGATATCACTGGGCAACTTATGAGGCATCTGTGGCTAGTATAGATGATAATAGATAGGATCATTTGTAAGGTGAGATAAATCTGGTAAATCTAAAGTTTCTATGAATGGCAATCGACGGGTAGGGTCTTGTGGATAACCTTGTCAAATTAAACCAGTCCCAGGATGAGGATGTCCAGGATAACCTGGAATAGGATGTGCATTTGGAATCATATTACCCCCCAGATAACCAAGAATAACAGGACCATACTCAGGTTGAACAGGTGTTTGATATGTATATCCAGGGTATGGTTGTTGTGGGTAGACTGGAGTTTGTGAAATAGGTCCATATTGATATGGCCCCTGATAAAGTTGATAAGTAAATTGAGGTTGACTCATTATTACTGTACTTGTACCAAATTTTCCTGCAGGTATCTGAATAGTAGTTTGAATTGTTAGTCCAGACTGCGGAATAGAAACCTGAGGAATTTGTATTGAAGTTTGAGGGGCAGATGTAACAGGAACTGTAGACACTGTAGGAATGGGTGTGGTAGGTTGAATAGAAGTCTGAATAGATGTTTGTGGTGGAGTACGAGGTGAAATCGCACCAGGTTGCTGAACAAGACCAGATGCAGGTATTGGATTCGAAGGCTGGACTGGTTGTTGGGGTTGAACATAACCAACAAGTTGTCCTGCTTGATAATAAGGTACTTGCATATTTGGTTGTAAATTCTGTTGGAATTGGGATGGATCCCACACCATTCCGGAATATGAGGGTCCCATTGAAGGTTGTACATAAGATGGCCCATAACTAGGTTGGACATGTGGCTGATAATTGATTGGATAATTTCCACATCCTTGTAACATTTGCTGCTCTGTATAGAACTTCTTCCCTGAAGGAGGTTGCACTCCTTGAACAGGATACTGCCCTTGAGGTTTATATTGACCTTGAGGTATGTATTGACTCTAGGGTTGATATTGACCTTGAGGTATGTACTGTCCCTGGGGTTGATATTGACCTTGAGGTATGTACTGTCCCTGGGGTTGATATTGACCTTGAAGTATGTACTGTCCTTGGGGTTGAGATTGACCTTGAGGTATGTAATGTCCTTGGGGTTGATATTGACCTTGAGGTATGTACTGTCCTTGGGGTTGATATTGACCCTGAGGTATGTACTGTCCTTGGGGTTGCCCCCAGGCTGTATCTGGCTATTTTGAAGTTGCCCCCCAGGCTGTATATTACTACCTTGAGATGTGAAGTTTGAAATATTTTCAGACGTCATATAAATTTTCTCGTTGTTCGAAGTTCCAGTATTTGATTCATTTAAATCAGATGATGACATACGTTTTCTAGAAAAAGGATATCCTCTCGAGAATGTACCAGAGAACGATTGATAGCCTGTAGGAACAGATAGACCACCATAGAGGAATGTTTCTGGTGATTCAGAAACATAGATGACTCACCTAACATGTTTAACTGAGGTCTATGACCTATTGGTGTAGTGTAAAAAGGTATTCGGGGCGGTGAATACTGAAGACCTACGTATTTCAGAAAATCTGTCAATGAAGGATACCAAGCGTCTTCTCTAAAAGGACTGTAAAAAATTGATTCACGTTGTCTAAGTAATAAATTTTCTCGAGTTGAAGGGAGAAGGAATTATTCTTCTGTATCAGTAATTTCCTCAATACTAATAAGACCAGGAGGAAGACCTTCTGTAATTCGACTCTTTACCCTAGGTGAATCAGGATAATCAGTGAATTTTAAAGTAGGTTCTGATGTAGTAGGTTCAGTTTAGGGTTCAAAAATTTCAGGTTCTTCAGGTGATAATTCACTTGTTGTAGAATCAACTTCAGTTAATTCGGAAATGGAAACTGTTTATGGAGGATGTTCTGCTACTGGCGATTGATCTACTCCGAAATCATGATGAGAGATAGTAGATAATTCTCCTTGTTCTGTTAATCCAGTTCTATTGATAAGATTTGGTATAAGAGATTTAAGTCCTTCTAGCTGGCTAGGTGTGTACTCAGGGGGTTTCCCCTGAGTTCTGCATGATCGTCTCGTTAATTCAGCCACGATTAAAACTTTTAACACATGCAATAAAATAAAATTTCAAAAAAAATGCCTAAAGTCGCTAAGAAACAAACAAATGATCACACGCCTATAGAATCGAAGATATCAAACCACACACAAACATTAAATTCCCGCACTAAAAACGCTAGTTGGTGAATAAATCCAACATTGTAGTATTTTAATGTAGAAATGGTGGTTGGAACAGTTACCCCGACAACCTGCTTAATGAAACAGACCGGTGCAAGTTTCTCCACTTAACCCATCTCGAGTGAAGATAACCCTTCGAAGAGTCCAAGTGAGTCTAGCCGACGTCTGTTCCAAGTGCAGTGGGATCTTCCCTCCACCATCACCTTGGGAAAGAATCCTAGAGTTTATGGGCACTAAGGTCACCAACAGGAACAAATATACCTTGGGGAACAGTCTACGATCTGATACACATGCAAGGGCAGAGTAATAATCCCTTGAAAGCTCCTTGACATAATCCAAGGTTTACCAAAAAGTGACCCTAGGCTCCTCGACAATGGTCAATCCAAGGTTTACCGTTGTTAATACGTGTATATCTGCTATCGTTCCCAATGAGGAAGGATTGATTACCCCACTAGTTCGGATATGATCTCGTGCTTGACTCCTTTAAGAGGAGCTTCCCAGAGCATACATGCTACTATTGGAATTTCCCTACCACAAGATTGACTAATTGTTTTTTTTTATTGTCTTGGAGAGTTAACTAAAACCTAATCCAACACACTAGCCTAAGCTAAATTGGTGGAAAGAGCCCTAGAAAAATAAAAATTGCTAGGTTGATTTTAATTAAGCGTTAATTTTAATTGGCTGTTTCTTAGGACAATGGGTATGAAAGTGAAACTTCAATGGTGTATAATGACCTAAATCCAAAAAACACTAAAATTCATCTATATGAGATAATTTCGTTTCTTTTCAATGAAATCTATCTAAAAGAAAGAGTTGAGAAATGCAATTGCTTTAAAACTTCAATCCTTCTTTAAAAAAAAACAAGAATATATGAAAATAAAAATTTTTCTATGAGAACTCAATGATTAATTACTCAAAAATAAATCCCTTTTATCATTCAAGTTTGAAACTAAAAATAAAACAGTTTCCAAAAGAAAAATATGGTTACTTAAAACAAAATTCAAAACTAAAAGCACTAATTTTGAACTTTTAAAACTCTAAAGATCTAAATTTTAAGACTAAAAACTCTAAAAACTTTAAGGATGTTTTGCTCAGTTTGTAATCTAACCAAGAAATTATTTTCTTATCCGAGCAAGGAATCAAAATCTTCCAATGCTGGCTCGTTCAAAAAATTAATTAAGCCTTAATCATTCAAGGCTCGGTCAAATAATGGAAAATTAGAAACAATATTTCCAAAAATTAGAAAATTATTTTTTAATTTACAAAAAATTGAAAATTTTCAAAATTCCCTGGAAACTTTGGTTAAAGTTACAAAATCTCGGTAAAGTCATCTATAGCACCAATTTTACCAAATTCCACTCATTGTTCCACAAACAAAAAAATAGTATACTTCAAAAAGAAAACATAATGTGGTTGACAGACAACAAAGAAAAAAAAAACAAAAAGGAAATTTGTAATGATTAGCAAATGCTACATCCGTTTTTTCAGGTTTTTAATTTTATACAAAATATTGTCTTCGTTTCTCTCTGCATCAACATCTTTGATTTATCGCCTCTGTTATCTAAATAAGTTAATGGAAACTATTGCTCGCTTACATTACAAGAAACTTGATATCAACAATAACCATAGATCAAGCATGGAATGATCTTATTTTGACAAAAGAAAGAGAGAAACATAGTGTGACCCTCCCCCCGCTCACGTCACAAGGGGAGGGAACCCACATTCGATATTAACCACTAATTATTGTGGAAATATTAGAGCCATCGAACAATAAATATTCAATTCAATGTAGATAGTTAAATAAGACTCCAATTATAGTGCAATATAAATTGAAACGTACATGGTTTGTCCCACACCACTATTATCTCGATTAGATGCCGGGTTTTTGTGAATTTTTAGTAAGTTTAACCATTTTTTTAGAAAAATTCTGAATATTTACATTTTCTCGTAAATTAAAATATATTTTCTTAATTTTCTTAATTTTATTTCTAATTTTCAATTGGCTGAGTGAGCCTTGATGTGAAATTATTCCCCTAGTGGAGGAATATTTAATTTCAGTATTTGTCAATTCCTAACAAATCATTTTAAAATTAAAATAGAACTAATTTTCTAAATGACCATTCCATTAGTGAGTTCTCTAGGGGTGGAGATAGTTAATCACTTACCCTTATTTCACACCTGATATACACATAAACCAAACTTTTCATGCTACAAACATTAATAAGCCAAAATTGTTAATTAATTAATTAATATGTAATGTTATGCAAGATGGAGGTGTGAAAAATAAGTGTGTGGATGGGGAATGTATATATAGATGCAAAACACTACGGAAGAAAGTTTGTGTTTCTTTCTTCGCACACTCATTCTCCCGTACAACATTTATTCCTTACACACATTAAAAAGACACTTCATTTTATATTGGATAATAAGTATTTAATTGAAAACTGTGAGATAAAAAATGCACTTAGTATCTGGGAAGCGTCAATACCAAGACTCACTGATCATACTTTTTGAAAATTTCTAAATGAATAGGAGAACTCGTGCGAAAGAAAAATCGAAATAAAAGTCACCAAAACTTGGAAAAATAATCCATAGTTAAGGGAATTTTACTGCGATGCGATTGCTAGAGTCCCTAGTAGAGAAAATCACTAATAATAAATAGGTAAATATTGAACACAAATATAGTCAAGTAAAACATTAGCTAGTAACAAGAAAGTTAAAATAGCTTTCAACTACAACTTACATTATAATGAAAATATTTGAAATTTAAATCTATGGAATTATATTTATGCATGCACATCACATTTTTTTTTATTGTATTTTTGCAGCTAAATAATTTGATAGAATACCATAAATATTCAAATCGATACAAACAGCTAATAGAGACTGCAGTTATAATGAAAGAACAAATATTGAAATATAGATAGTTTGGCCCACACCACAATTGAATCGCAATATCAAATAAAACAAGAATATGTCGATATAGTAGTGGATACATTTAATCACCCACCCTTATTTCACACCCGATATACATATAAACCAAACTTTTCATGGCCCAAATTTTAATAGAACAAAACCGCTAATTAATTAATTAGTATGTAGTGTTGTGTAGAAGGGAGGTGTGTAGAAGAAGTGGGTGGAAGAAGTGTGCAGAAGGGGAATGTATGTGGAGGTACGGAACATTGCGGAAGAAAGCTTGCATTCCTTGCTCCGCACACCTGTTCTCCTGCACAACAGTTCTTCATCGTATGCATAAAAAATACACTTCATTTAATATTGGATAATAAGTATTTAATTAAAAAATGTGAAATCACAAATGCACTTCGTATTGGGGAAGCATGGATACCAAGATTCTCTGATTCTTCCTGTCAAATAAAATGATCTCACATTGATATAGTTGTGGGGATAGTTAATCACCCACCTTTATTTCACACCCGATATATATGTAAACAATTTTTTTCATGCCCCAGGCTTTAATAAGACAAAAATTCTAATTGATTGATTAATATGTAGTTTTGTGTGTGAGAAATTTGTACAAAAGAAGTGTGCATAGGTACATATTGAAGAAGGAAGTTTGTGTTCCTTGCTTTGCACAACTATTCTCTTGCACAACACTTCTTCCTCACATGCATTAAAAAGACACATCACTTAATATTGGATAATAAATATTTAATTCACAAATGAACTCAGTATTCGAGAACCGTTAATACAAATATTTTTTGATTCTACTTTGATAAATTTTTTAAACGAATAGGATGATTGATGTGAAAGAAACATCAAAATAAACATGTAAATATTGGACAAAAATCTATTCAAAGTAAGACATTAGCTAATAAAGAAATAATTTATTAGAGAAAACTATATTAAGAACTCAAAAAATGTCTTGATTACCCATCGATTCATCAAATAAATGTTGAAAATACTTACATTTTAATATATTCTAGTCCACGACATGAGAATTTGATTGAGGTTAGAAGAGGGACCCCACACTTGATAACAACAGTTGATTATGGTGGAATGATTAGAGACGTCGAACATAGTTTTGAAAAACACACATTAAATCCTTCAAAAACCAGTTTTTCCACAACTCCTATGCATATTGATATCAAATAAAAGATCCCAGATCAACATAGTAGTGGGGACAGTTAATCACCCACCCTTATTTTACACCCAATATACAAGAAAAACAAACTTTTCATTCCTCAAACTTTAATAATCCAAAAAAATAATTAATTCATTAATATATAGTGATTTGCGAGAGAGAAGTGTGTAGAAGAACTGTGAAAAGTGGAAATGTATGCGGAGATGTGGAACATTGTGGATGGAAGTTTGTGTTCCTTGCTCCGCACACCCGTTCTCTTGCATAACCCTTCTTTCTCTCACACATTAAAAATACACTTCAATTAATATTGGATACTATGTTTATACTTAAAGTTAAAATAATTTCATTTCTGTAACAGAAGAAAGTTCCCTTTGCACCCTTTTTCTTCCGCACATACCCCATATTTTGCACATCCTTCATTCTTCTCAATTCATGGATCCATACACTTGTTCTCATGCACAACTGAATCTATAAAAGTTTAAATTGAAAAAAATATTTAAAATGAAATAAGAGGTAAACACACTAGGAGTCCCTATGTTAGTGCCAGTGTCAACGAACTCACCGAAAAAATTCCCTCCCCCACCCCACCTTGCTTACATAAAGGACTCGCTTAGAGCACTATGTCAGTGTCAGTGTCAAAGCACTCACCAACTGAATGACTATTTACAAAATTAGTCTTATTTTCATTTTAAAATGATTTGCCAGACATTGAAAAATACTGAAATTAAATCACCCTTTAGCAGGGGAATTATGTCACATCAAGGCTTGCTTAGCCAATCAACGATTAGAAACAAGATTTTAAAAAATTAGGAATTTTTTTTTTTTTTTGGTTAATTTAGGGAAAAATGCAAATATTCATAATTTTCTGAAATATTTGGTTAAAGTTACTAAAAAGCCACAAAAACCTTGACAAAATAATTGAGAGTTAAGGAAATTTGACTGCAAGGAGATTTCTATAGTCCCTAGCAGAGGCATGGAGTAATAATATAGTTCTAAATATATGATTATTTTTGGAGAAAATATTGATAACTATATTCTTTTTGATAGTTAAAAGTAAAAATTATGAGCCTTTTTGTGTTGTATTATTAGGCTAAGCTGCCAATTTTATTAAAAGGTGCATCTCAATTTTTTTCAAGAACGAAGCATAAATAGGTAAGAATTGTTGACTCAAACTTCAATAGGATAGGGAAGCATCATTAGCTCAATCTTCATCAGAAGAAAGAAAAATATTGGCTTACCTCAATTATGCCAACTATATTACAAGGTGCTTCTTAATGTTTTTCAAGAACATAGCACCAATAGGGAAGCATCATTGATTCAAATTTCAATAAGAAAGGAAATGTCATTGGCTCATTCTTCATCAGAATGAAGAAAAATCTTGGCTTACCTCAATTGATTTTGTGTGCATGTAAGAGTTTCTTACCACACCATGTCATTATTTTGGGAAAAGGAAAAAAGGGTTACATGTTATTGTGCATCCTCATATTATTGGGGTACATCTCATCGATGCGAGTGACAGTTAAATTTATGCATATTACTAATATCTTTAGTAAGTTGATCAACCTCTACATTGTGTTCTTTATGGATGTGCCTAATACATAGATAGGGGGAACCCACAATCAAATATTTTGCTTTGGATTATAAGCATGCTAGGACAAAATGTGAACAAGAAGATTTGCTTGGGTTATTGTCAATGATAGAGTGACAAAGATGCTTGGGAGTTCCACATGATGGTTTTTGTGGATCCTTAAACCTCTTTGAAATCAGATTGAGCCATTAGGGAATGCGATGATGTTTCATAATATGCCAAGGCTTGGATTATCCTTGAATTCTCCACCATATAAATGGTGTGGGTAGGTGGGTCCAATGATTAGAGGGCATGACTTCTTTCAATGTAGAATATTTGCTTGACAAAGGTTGATATATGATGGGAATGTATACTTGTAAATGATTTGCAAGAAGGATGGCCTTTGCCTTGGAAAATGACAATGTTACTTGTTATTTAAGTGTTTGACATTACATGCAATGGGTGAATGAGAATGACATTGCTTGTACCCCTAGCCTAAAATGATCTATTCCATGCTTCATACATTGAAATGAATTCCTTCCTTGGGTAATTACCCAGTGTTATGGATGCACTCAATAGTTATTTTTTGAAATGACAAGCTAACATAATATGATATATTAATTAATCATGTGGATATATTTGATTTTTGGGGGTGGGAATGAAGTATCTAGATAGCTTTTCACTACCGTGCCATGTCATCCCATTCCTACATGGAAATGGAATGATATCCCAACTTAACTTATTTTAACCTTCTATATTCTTGGCCCATAACAATTTATCTTGCTTTTTCAAGGGGTTAATACCATTTGAAACCAAACCATGCTTGAATCAGGTCCATGAGAGGGTAATGGGTCGTTCTAAGACCCATATCCTTTATTGTATTCCATCTTGGTGACCATTAATCTCCAACCTATATAACAAAATAACCCACGTGAAAAAATATATTGAGGTGCTTTAGAGTATATATTGCTTTTGTTGGTAGGAAATCCCTTAATGGAATCACTAATTATTGCATATAGAACTATTAAAATGTTCCATGCATGTTTTTCATTTAATGTATTAACCAATGATGTGAAAACACCACATCCTTCTAGATAAGGATCCTCTTGCATCATATTATAGTATTGTCTTGGTCTAGTCAGTAATAGTAAGAGGCTTGATGTATTTCTAAAAGAGGCATTGCTACCAAAATCTATCCTTCGACATGTTTCCATATTATTTTTTTTGCTATATATTGTGAGAAGATATGGATATCCTTGACATTAAACCCTATTAAACTTTTATAAGGGGGTGATATTTCCTCATTTCTTAACCAAAGATAATGTAAGCACATCATTTTGATATTGTTAAGCATTTATTTTGAAAATGTAGCCGAGTGAACTAGTGAATTAATATGGTTTCCAACACTCTTCTAATGAGAATTATTTACTTGTAAGAGATATACATTATTTTTTTTAGTTTTTTGAATAACCATTGTGTTGTAGGCATTTTATTTCAACATAAACTACATATTTTTAAAGCATTCTTGAGGACTAAAAATTGAAAAGGGAAATAATTTGAGGAGCATGGTGTAGATAGTTAGTGGAACATTTAAGAGTAATAGGGAGAAATTTTGTAGTTTATTTCCATTTGTGTTTAAGAAAAGAAGAGATTTAAATTAAAATATAGGCATTTGGCTAATTGAGTGGAGGTGTTCCCAAAGACTCCTATATTGTCCATGAGCAAAATGTGAGAGATGATGAGGTTCCTTTTGGTCTTAATTCCATTTATATTCTTGGATTTTCATTTAAAGGTTATGTCTACTAAGGGTCTCCACTACAAGGAGAAATAGAAGGAAAAGAGAGGATGACCTTGATGAGGCTTATAAGAAGGGAGGAAAAGGGAAGTAGTTGATCCACTTCTCAGAGTTGTGTATTAGACACACTGGATATAAGCTTAAATCTAGTTGATGATAGGGCTTGAAAAAAGAAACTTAATAATCTCCAATACAAGGAGAAAGAGAAGAGAGATTAAATGGGAACCTTGATGAAGCTTGCAAGAAGGGAGGAAAAAGGAAGTGGAAAATCGATTTATCAGAATTATGTAGGAGATACATTGGAAACAAGCTTCAATATAATCGATCATAAGGCTTGAGATCACCGCTTGCATAAGAAATAACCTAAGGAACAAAAAAATTACCTTTCCAGAAGCCTTTGAGAGATCTATCTTCAAAATGAAGGCGAAACTAACTTTCGATTTGATGGTGTTTAATGCCCCTTAAGACATGCATATAGCATGATGGGTAACTCTCTCATATAAATATTGAGGGGAAATATGATTTGAAAGGATGGGATCGATCCTACTAGCTATGAGCTTGGAGATTAATATGCACACAATTACAAAGAGAAATGTGGTGTCACTGATTGAACCTTATTGGGTTTCCCTCCAAAATGTGTCCAATGAAGCTAGAGTTAAAGGTGGCATGGATTTTACTAGCACATTTTTAATTTGCCATTGCTATCCCTAAAACCCTTTCCATTAGGTGATAAAAACTTGCCAAAAATTCAATGGTCCATGCATTTTGTCTCGGGGCCTATCAAGTTTAGTGGAGAGAGCATAATGCTTCATGCAGTTCTTATTTAGTGATGGGTCTTATGAGAGCCTCATTCCGGTCGTCCATAATATGTCCATTGAAAGAGGATGTTGGATGTCTTTGATGTTTTTCTTTTGTGGCTTCCTTGTACAAACCTTTATAATGTAGATTACATCTCTACACATTCGTTCAAAATATGAAAATTCATAACTTGTTAAATCCTTTATGTGTGAGATAGTATTCACCACCTTTTTTCACATATCTTATTTGTTGAAAAACTGTTTTGTCATCACTTTTGACAAGCTATGTAGCCTTGCTTTTCATTTTTAACTTTGCATATTTTTAGGCCAGTGGATTTGCCTTCTTTTTGATTTGAGAGCATCCATATTTTTCAAGGTTTCTTCAATGATGCTAAAATTTATGTATGTATTAATAATATTTGAGATTTTTCTTCTCTCTAGGAAGTAGGCCTTTATCATAACGTTGGAACATCTCTTTTTCTCATTTCTTCATAAGGGATTTTGTATGAACGAGGTTAATTAGATCATGGCTTACTTATTTGAAATTAATAGTGAATGGCCTCCAATTTTCCCTAATGAGGGGGATGAAGTTCTCGTATGTGAGCCAATGGGGATTGATTTTAAAGGGAAGAGGATGGTTTTTTCCTAGGGGAGAGTTCCATCATAATAGGTAGATGGTTGTATCCATAATATTTTAGAACATGAAATTTATAGGGGTAGGGGGATAAAAGTGGTGTCTTCTGTTTACAAGAAATTGGTCAAGGCACTTTGGAATGCGTTGAGGGTTAGCTAAGTTTATTTGAGGTAGATTTTATAACAAAAGGCTCGACATCAACAAGGTGGTTAAATTCCATGAATTTTAGGAAGTAGTGAGACAAATTATCTAGGAGAGCATGCTATCCTCATTAATTTTATGGATAGAGAATAAAATTTGGGTTTCCTCTAATAATGAAAAGAGGAAAACTAAAAAATGAAAGGGTTCTTAGGAATTCCTAGAAAATCTTTCTATTGTGGGAGGGAGCATAAAGATATAGGAGGCCAAGTGGGAATTTAAGATCTTTGGAACAAGTAGGGATGAGAATGTGATATTGAGTGCTTATCGATGATAGGAGAGTCTACGTTTGGGTCGATCCAAGATCCAGTGCCTTAGACTTGCATTTGTAACCCACAATGATGAAAGTCCATTATAGAAAACATTTCTTAAAGTGCTTGGTCACATCCAAAGGTAACCACATTGTTTCTTGTAGCATTAGGATACTAGGTTTTTTCTTTTGGATGAGCTTGCACATGGATATATGTTTGTAGGCCATCACCAAGCCTCGTATGTTGAGGGAGCATAACATTATTTTGGAACATTTTTAGGGGTTGATATGCTATGTTCCCCCGAAATGGTGAGTTGTATCCTTGCAATAACTTAAAATTCCCTTTTGGCATGGAAATTTAATTTTTCCTTTCCCTTTGATCATGCGGGGATATTAAGAGCCATTTTTTCCAATCCCTTGGATTGTAATGTTGCCTTCTTAACTAGAGTTATTCTGATATATCTTCTTATAGACTATGATGTTGAGAAGGTATCACTTGTGTCATCGCGACACTTAGGGGAGTGGATTTATTCCACTTATATGAATATATTATCTTCAAATTTTTAGGAATGGTTTGATGATGCTTCTGTATTCTACACAAATCCTATCCTTGATTGAAAAATGTTATTTATGGATGCAAGTTGGTTTTCACTAATTCTATTTGAGTCTAATAGCTTTTCTTTTAGTGTTTCAATAGGAACCTTTTTTATTTACCTCCATTATCTCTTCATTGATTTTTTCTTGAGATTTATTGAGCTCCTCCACTAATTTATTTTCATAATCTATTTTACTTTTCCCATTTTGGGCATGAGTTAGGGTTTCAACTCTAAATATGGAGGGGATTACACTCAGGTGAGAGCCACCTCCCATTTATGACTACTTACTGTATGGGATGCTATTTTTAGGTGGCCATGTGAATGGTAAGAGGTGCAATGGAATGCCACATTTATGTAATAAAAGACTGCATAAAGTTATGCTCACTCACTTTTATCACTATAACGTCTATGAGACTTGGGCTATATCCATATCAACACATATAATTTTTATATATGAATTTTTATTCTAATTTGTTGCTGTATTAGTGTTTAGGTTCATGCCTAGGTTGTTTAGTGATATTGAAAATGCGATCTCCTAAATTTCTAGTGGAAGTCATGGCATTTTGACCCATGATGGCATCTTATTGATGTGCTCATGTATGGTGTCAAAATAAACATGCCATATGAAAGTATTTGTGATGGGATCAGAAAAAACCATGACCCTTCCTATATTATGCTCTGGTAGTCTTCTACTACATTGAAATAAAAGTATTGTATCCTTTTGCACCTATATGAATAAGTCATGGTATACCCTAATAGACGTTCTTGAGTTCTTTTGATCCATTTTTTAATATCCTCTTGATATTCTCACACATGGAAGTGTCCAATAACGAACCTCATTGTATAATCTCATATTATCCAAAAAAATATTAGTGTGGATGGCGAATTTCATTTTATCTTTAGATGCTTTGACATGACAAGCTCCATTGTTTCAAATATGTGCTTGTTATTCAAATTTACAACAACCTTTAATGGGGGAATGTGAGGGTGTCCAATTGTAGTGGTATGTGTAGATGTATGATTTGGGGGGTTTGATGGTTGATTAGTTTGGATAGAGGTAGATTTAGAGATTCTAGAAGGGTCGAGGCTAGGGTTGGATGGTAGAGAGGGGTGATTAGGTTTTGAAGAAATGCGGGTCTATTGGTTTCTTGTAGGGATGAGATTAGGTCAAAACCCAATGTTGTATCTTAGGATGTTCTTGGCTAGGGAACAATGTTGAGGCATCATATGGAGGATTTGAAAAATTCCATACTTTAGGCCTTGTTAAATTCCTAACTTCTAAATATGGGAATTCCCAAGGAAACTACTAAATGGGCCACCACTTTTCAATTTAGTGGTTCACCTCTCACTTTACACTATTCCTATCATTGGAATAAGGATATAAGATCCTAGTACTAGAAAAAAAACTCGAAAATGAATTTCTTATGGATATGAGGTCTACCTGCAATGCTAACCCAAGTAAGTCCAAGTTGAACAAATGGGGTAGTATTGCAATCAAGGACAAGGAAAATTCACTAAAAGGGGGTAGTAGTGATGAAAAATATTTTATTTGTTGATTAAATGTGCTCAATTTGGTGAAGTTATCAATTACTTGAATGATCAATGAAGTATTGAATCTAGTGGTGTGATTGTTAAATTTTTAAAACAACTTCCATTGTTAAATGTTCAATTATACCATCTATGTATCCATGTTACAACCACATGGATGATTTGTAAACAACTCAAGATAACACATCCATATCTAAAATAAATTTTCTGAGAAAATGATTAATTAAACTTTCCAATTTAGTGCACAAAATGTGTGAGATTATTATGTGATATGAATATTAGAGACACTATAAGAAAATTATTAGTGCTATTGCTACCTTGGAAATCTATTAATCATAACACATGATTAGTTGGGATGGAGGTAGATTCGAAGTTTCTATAAGGGTAGAGGCTAGGGCTGGATGGTAGAGAGGAGTGATTGGGTTTTGCAGGGCATGAGGGTTTGCTGGTTCCTTGTAGGGAGGAGATGAGGTCAAACCCTAATGTTGTATCTTATGTTGTTTCTGGCTAGGGAACAATATTGGGGCACCCTACGGAGGATTTAAACCCCCCCCCCCCCCCCCCTCCCCACTTTAGGTATTATTAAAGTACTAAATTTTAAATATGGGAGTACCTAAGGCAACTACTAAGTGGGAAACTACCTATGAATTAGTGGTTCACCTCTCACATAGGCTAGTATTAACATTGGAGTAAGGATATAAGAACGCAGGAATAGAAAAATAAAATCTTAAATGAATTTCTTATGGATGTGAGTTATACTTGCAATGCTAGCCCAAGTAAGTCCAAGTTTCAAAAATTGGGTTGTATTGGAAGCAGGACAAGGAAACTTCGTTGAAATGGGGTTATTGATGAACATGCTTTTTTTTGTTGATTAGATGTACTCATTTTGGTGAATTTTTCAATTATTTGAAGGAGAAATGAAGTGTTGAACCTTGTGGTATGATTGTTCAATTTTTACAGTAACTTCCATTGTCAAGTGCTCAATTATGCCATTTATGTATTTGTGTTACAACCACATGGTTGATATGTAAACAATTAAAGATAACACATCCATAACTGAAATAAAATTTCCACGAAAATGACTAATTAAAATTTCCCATTTAGTGCATAGAATGTGTGTGATGAATATTAGAGACACTATAAGGAAATTATTAATGCTATTTCTTCCTTGGAATTGTATTACCCATAATACATGATTAGTTGGGATGGAGTTAGATTTAGAGGTTCCATAAGGGTATAGGATAGGATTGGATGGTAGAGATGGGTGATTGGGTTTTGCAGAGAATGAGGGTTTGTCTATTTTTTGTAGGGAGGATATGGGGTCAAACCCCAATCTTGTACCTTAGGATATTCTTGGTTAGGTAACAATATTTAGGCACCCTATGGAGGATTTGAAAATATCCCTTCTTTAGGTCTTGTTAAAGTCCTAACTTCTAAATATGGGAATGCCTAAGGAAACTACTAAGTGGTCCACCACCAATCACTTAAGTGGTTCACTTCTCACTTTACGCTAGTCCTATCATTGGAGTATGGATACAAGAACGTAGGAATATAAAATAAACTCACAAATTAATTTCTTATGAATTCGAGGTTTACTTGCAATGCTCACCCAAGAAATTCCAAGTTGAACAAACGGGGTAGTATTTGAAGCAAGAACAAGGAAAATTCACTGAAATAGGTTTATTGATGAACCCAATTTTATTGTTTGATTAGATATACTCAATTTGGTGAAGTGTTCAATTATTTTAAGGATCAATGATGTGTTTAAACTTGTGGTGTGAATGTTCAATTTTTAAAGTAATTTTCACTATTAAATGTGCAATGATTTATGTATCCATGTTACAACCCCATGGTTAATTTGTAAATGATTCAAGATATCACATCCAAAACTGAAATAAATTTTCCAAGAAAAAAATTAATTAAACTTTCCCCTTTAGTGCATAAAATGTGTGAGATTATTAAGTGAGAGGAACATTAGAGACACTGTAAATAAATTATTAGTGCTATTGCTACCTTGGAATTGTATTAACTATGACACATGAATCAAATGAAAAAATCATGAGTAATTATATTAGCCATTGCTTTGATATTTACAACAACACACATTAGTAATGTACCTATACACCAATTTTCTGATTATGCGGTCATATTTATGTGTATTTATTAGTGTTATATTATGTGAACATCACGAGAAAAACTCCATTTTCCATGCACTACTTAAAGAACCACAAAAATATGGTTTCAAATGGAAAAAATGAAGGCATATGATAGTTGGAAAAAGGAAACTAAAGCACTATCATTACATATCATACTATGCACAATTGCTTGTGTGTTCTTTATAAAAAAAAATCATCATTTATGTCCATGGAATTAAAATTATATCTTCAGCTTAACTGTTAAAAAATGAAATTTATTCCACAATAAAGTTAATATTTTTGAAGTACATAGCCATAACCATGTCATTATAAGATTGTGATTTTACACTTATGAGAAAAGAGATAAATGAAATGAATGCTGTAAATAAATAAACGAGACATAATTAAAATGACCATTAAAAACATCATAACATGGAATTAGATTTCCATTTTTATTACCCAAAATATTGACTTAATTGTTTAAGTTGTTATTTCAAATAATTTCAGAGAAGCTTCTAGAAGAGTAATAGTGGTGACTAGTTGTGTTTTCATTCATGGATGCACACTAATACATCAAATAATTTCTCAAGTATGAACACAAATATAAGAAGAGGGGTGCCTCTCATACATGTGCTAGTAATACATATACGATAAACAATAATGATACTCCAAATAATGTTGGGTGTACTTGAATGCTGATCTAGACCTTTGGTGATGATGTGGTATCAATGTTAGTTGTTACAAATCCCAAGGCACAAGAACACATCCTAAAAATATCTAACATGTATTCAATGCAAGTGAATATAGTTATAGATAAATACACATATACCAATGTAGGTATATAGATCATGAGGCATTGTGTATGCAAATTGAGGCATGGTCCATGGATCCTAATGTATAGTGCCCAACCTATCATGAAACATGTAACCTCAAATAGTTGTTAGGTACTAACATAGGATAATTTAACACAAATAATCCAAGATAATATAAAAATTTACTTGAAACAAACCATGGGGACAATCTCACCCTCATTACATGTGTCTATGCACTAGAACATAAGGTATTTCCCAAGTTGTCTTGGTTAGAGTAGGTAATTGACATTATGGAAAAGGGTTATAAGGGTAACCCATAGGTTAACTTTCAAAATCATGTTAAATATGTGGAGGGTTTATATTTGGTCTAACTAGACAATTAAATTGTGGCTAGGATTATTCATTTTTCTTGAAAAATCTTATGAGAGGGAGCTTTTTCTAGTTTGACCTACACAAAATTCCTCTTTCTTTTATTTTTGTATTTTTATCTAATTTTTTCTATGTCACTTTTTGCTTTAGGTAGACATTCTTCTCTTAAGACTTTGATGATATTTTTTATAAGTTAACGGTAAGCAAGGGGATGTTTATTTTTATGGATAATATGTAAATATAAAGGAAATTGATGATAATTGTTAAGTATGGGGAGAAATGTAACTACAATACCCACTTTGATTTGCTAGTAGTACCTAGTGGTCTAGATTATGCCACAATTATTCAGTAGTAATTATGACCCAACATGGTTAGATGCAGTAACTAATTAACATATTTACTTTGCCATAAATGATAAAAATATCCATTTAATGTTAACACTTTACTAATAAGTTAAAACGTTAACATCACTTCTAAGTAAATAAACCACACAATGAAAAATACATATTAATTGTAGATTGAAGAATCATGAAACATCATCTAACACATTTGAGAGACAAAGCATAGGACACAAAAACTGATATACCATTGAAGGGGTGAAGACTAATGAGCACATGAATGGATCTAATGGAAGGATAATAATAGGTTTGGGTTGATGCTAGGTCTCTATAATAATAGTGTATCCCATTATTTTTATTATTAGTGTAGGCCCCTTATTTTTATTGCTATGCCGATGTAGTCCCGATATTGTTATTGTTGTGCCCCATAGAAGCCCACTATTGTTATTGTTGTTCCCTTACATTGATATTGTTATGTTAGCTAGGATTATATTGTGACCCCTTGGGCTCCTATATATAGAAAGGAGGTTTTTTCATTTGTATCATCCATGAATTTTTCACGTATTAAATATAAAGGACGTTTACCCCTCGAAGAGGCATATTTATAAGTTGTTGATCTATCTTTTCTTCTATTTTGTGAGTTGGTTTCATAACATTTGGTATTAGAGCTTTGGATTCTAGGGTTTCACTGCTGCAAACATGTCATCTTGGAATTTTCGCTATAATTTTTTTTATATGAAGGTTCAGAAGATGAAAAAAACCCATTTGAGCCACAATCTTGAGGAAATTCGTGTAAAAATTTCAGATCTTGTTTCTCTATAGGTTCGGAGATATGATATGAGGAATTTAGGTTTTTGCAGGCTCCAGAATTTCATCTCAAACAAGTGTCAGAGGGAAAATAATCATAACTTTTGTTTCATATATCATATTGGAATTCTGTAAAAAGTGATTGAATTGCAAAAAATTTTGTTTCATGTATATCGATTTCAGAGCCGAAGGTCAAATTAGTAACATGTGGCACACCATACAATTTCACTCTATTAAACCAATCCATAATTAGGTCATTGTGGGAGATTGGGCATAACTTTATCTTGAAGAATCCAAATTAGGTCTGAACTATGGCATTGTAAAATATACTGAGAGGATCACTATAGGAACGAATATCAAATCTCGGGTACCCAAAATTACATAGGTACATCAATTTCAATATCAAGCTCCTCAGAAGCAAGAAAACATGTGTATATTTCTTTTTAAAATTTCATAAGTCTTGTTTGAAAAATCATTTTGAAGTGATTTCAAGGGAATATTGAAGCATAGATATAAGTATTGGGTTCTAAAATGCCCCCCCAAAAATAATTCCACACCCATTAATCCCTCAAAAGGATATACTATAACTCATGAAGAGGAGTAAGTGAAACATGATATATCAAAATTACGAGACCATGCGCAAATTTCGCTCTCACAAAGAGTAACAAAAAATGAAATGGAAGCTAAGATGGATGGTTTGAAGAAAGCACAGATGGATTGAAGAAAGGCACAGAAGCTAAGATGGATGGTTTTAAGAATGGTGTGGAAGATAATATTGATGGTATAGAAGAAAAACTGAAAGCATACATGGAAAGTTTGAAGGAAGGTTTGACAAAGTTGCTAAAAAAAATGATTCCTAATAGAAAAATGGTAGTAGATGAAACTCATGATGAGAACAAAAGAAATGTTATTCATGATTTAATAGACTCTAAGGTTGGATTTAATACCCACCATATTCCAAAGATTGATATGAGGAAGCTTTATGGCAAGGATCTAGTAACGTGGATACTACAGATGGAACATTATTTTGATCTCCATAATGTGCAAAACACACAAAAGGTACGCATTGAAACTTTATATTTAGAACAAAATATATTTGTATGGTATCGATGGATTTTCCGTTGTAAAATTTTTTTCACTTGGTAAATTTTTATGGAGGAAATGATAACACATTATTAGGATACAAAGCGAAAGACCTTATTTAGCCAATTGATAAATCTCAAACAAAAGGGTTCAATGGTGGAGCACATTGAGGAATTTCAAAAATTTAATATAAGGGTAACTAATATTCTAGAGGAGCATAGGATTGATGTCTTCATAGGTAATTTAAAGGATAACATCCAACATGAGGTTCACCTTTTGGACCCTCATTCATTAGATAAGGCATTCAGTTGGCAAGAAAAATCAAAAGAAAAATTATGGCAAAAAGGAAGCCTACCACTCACAACTATAAAGATGGAAGTGTTGCTACTCCTATACTTCCAAAACCTACTAGGTTGACACCACAAAAATTGGAAGAAAAAAGAGGAAAAGGTATTTCCTACAATTGTGATAACAAATACACTAAAGGTCATAAGTGTGTTGAGAATAAATTATTTTACATAGATTGTTAAGAGGAGGAAGAAAAGGAAAAAGAAACTTCAAAAGAAGAGGATATACACCAATAACCAACCCTAGAGTAAGAATAAATGAATCCAACCATATCCTGTAATGCATTGGAAGGAATTACCACTCCTCAAAATCTCAAGATAGAAGGACATATCAAGAAGAAAAATGTAATAGTGCTGATTGATTCGGGTAGTACCCATAATTTTATTCATTGTAAAGTAGCCGTTGAATTGAATTGCTTCCTATACCTAGCACTAGAGTGTCAAGTGATGGTTGCAAATGGAGGAACTAGAAATTTCTCTAGAAAGTTCCATAATATAAAACTAACCATGGGGGAATATGTATTGAATAGTCCAATGCTCTCCATCCTTATGGGTGGTGTTGATGTTGTACTAGGAGTACAATGGTTACAATCTTTGGGGACGATAACTTTTAATTTTCAAGAAATTTTCTTAATTTTTTTTTAGGAAGGAAAGGAAGTTGAATTATGGGTATCTAAGGGAAGCCAGGAAAGATAATAAATTCTAATTTCATGACAAAAATTTTGAAGAAAGAAAAACAAGGCGTAATTGCACAATTATGCTCACTACAAGTTCAAACATTAAAATAATCTATTTCTCCAGATCTCCAAAAAGCCTTGGACAATAATTCCAAGGTATTTGAGACTCCCAAAGGACTCCCACCTATTTGTGATCATGATCATGCTATTCATTTGATCCCAGGAAGTGTTCCTACAAACATTGGGCCTTACAGATATCCTTATGCTCAAAAGAGTGAGATTTAACATATGGTTGTAGAAATGCTAAAGGCTGGTATAATTCAACCTAGTAAAAGTTATTTATTTTCTCCAGTAGTATTAGTTCACGAGAAAGATAGATCATGGCGTATGTTTTTGGATTATAGGGATATCAACATGCTCACTATTAAAGATAAATTTCCTATCCCCGTCATTGATGAATTATTAGATGAATAACATGGAGCAATTTACTTCACCAAGCTAGATCTTCGTTCTGGATATCATCAAATTATAATGAAGACTGAAGACATTCCAAAAAACATTCAGAACTCATGAGGGTCATTACGAATTTTTGGTCATGCCTTTTGGCCTTACTATTGCACCTTCCACATTTCAAGGTTTGATGAATTCCACTTTCAAACCCTTCCTTAGAGAAATTGTGTTAGTATTTTTTGATGATATACTTATCTACAAAAAGTCTTGGAAGGATCATGTTCAACATGTTGACCTGGTGCTCAAACTATTGGAGGAGAAACAATTATCTGCAAAAACCTCCAAACGTTTCTTTGGAGTATAGGAAGTGGAATATTTGGGTCATATTTTATCTCATGATGGTGTTAAGGTAGACCCTAACAAAATTAAATCCATTAAGGAATGGAAAATCCCTACAACCATAAAGAAGATTCGAGGATTTCTAGGGTTAACAGGTTATTATCGCAAGTTTGTTAAGAATTATGGGAAAATATCGACACCTTATCATATTTATTGAAGAAAGATGAATTTTCCTGGACTCCAGAAGTAACTAAGGCCTTTGAACATCTTAAAGAGGAAATGTGACAATCACCGGTCTTAGCTACACCAAACTTCATAAAACCTTTATTGTGGAATGTGATGCCTTAGGAAATGGAATTGGTGTGATTTTAATGCAAGAAGGAAGACCCATTCCTTTTGAAAGTCATCCAATCAAAGGAAAGTATTTACTGAAACCTATTTATGAGAAGGAAATTTTGTTAATACTACATGCACTAAAGTAATGCTGACCTTACCTAATGGGAATACACTTCAAGGTAAAAACAAATCATGATAGTCTTAAATACTTTTTGGAACAAAGATTATATTCAAAAGATAAAAAAAAATGGGTCACAAAGATGTTGTGTTATGATTTTCAAATCATCTACAAAAAAGGGAGGCAAAATGTTGTTGCAGATGTAGTCTCAAGAAAGGATGAGGATGTGGAAGCATTGGTTTGTGACATTTATATTATCCAACCTGAGTGGATAACTGAAGCAAGGGATGAATAGAAGAATGATGAAGAGGTGTGGACACTCATTCAAAAGTTGCAGCAAGATCCCAATACATGTGAAACATTTAGCTGGAAAAATGATTCATTATGGTACAAATATCACTTATATATTTTTAAGAATTCCCAACTCAAACAAAATATTCTTTTGGAATTGCACACCTCTCCCTTAGGAGGGCACTCAGGATTTTTAAAAAATTACCACAGGGTCAAGAAGGATTTTTTTGGGATGGCCTTACATCTGATATTCAAAATTTTGTGGCAAAATTTTTAGTTTGCCAACAAAATAAATTTGAGACAATAAAGACCCCAGGTCTGTTACAACCTTTATCCATTCCAAGTCAACATTAGGAGGAGGTTTCAATGGATTTTATCATAGTTTTACCCATTTCCGAAGGAAATAATGTCATCATGGTGGTAGTTGATATACTTACCAAGTATGCACACTTTTGTGCATTATATCATCCATTTAAATCCAATACAGTTGTTACTGCATTTATGGAAATAATTCAAAAGCTACATGGAAACCCAAAGATTATTGTAAGCGGCAGAAATCCCATTTTTACAGGAAATTTTTGGACATAATTATTTTCTTGTTTGGGTACTCAATTAACTCATGGCTCATCATATCGTCCTTAATATGATGTGAAAATTGACATAATGAACAAATTTTTGGAAGGATATATTCGCTTCTTTGTATCTGATAAACATACACAATGGGTCAAGTAGTTACCTCTGGCTGAATGGTGGTATAACACTTCCTTCCATACCAAAACAAAAATGACCCCATTTATGGCACTTTATGGATATCATCCACCCTCCATCACATCATATTTAATAGAAAATTGTAAGGTTAAAGCAATGGAATATCACATCGATCATCAACAACAAGTTCTCCAAATCTTAAAGGATAACCTTAGCTTGGGGCATACTCGAATGAAACAATAGGAAAATCAACATCGCAACAAAAGAAGTTTTGATGTAGGTGAATGTGCATATTTATGGATACAACCATACAAACAAATGTCCCTCAAGCAAGCCAAGAAGGATAGTAAATTATCACCAAAGTATTATTGTCCTTACAAAGTGTTGCAAAAGATTGGTACTATGGCATACAAATTGGAGATTTATGCATCTTCTCGAGTGCACCCAGTTTTCCATGTTTCATGCTTAAATAAGGTTATAGGTGACAAGCTCCTAGTTCAAACAATATTGCCAGAACTTGATGAATAAGGAAAAATAATATTGAAACTTGAAGCAGTCATGGAAACAAGAACTCGACAGCTATGAAAATGATCAATTTCAGATTATCTCATAAAGTGGAAGAACTTACCCACTAAAGATTTGACCCGGGAGGATGAGAATTTTATACAGAAGCATCCATAACTACTCAAGCGTTGAGGAAAACACCTTTTTGAATGAGAGGGGCATGCTAGGTCCCTATAATAATAGTGTATCCCCTTATTTTTATTATTAGTGTAGTCCCCTTATTGTTATTTTTGTGCCCATGTAGTCCCCATATTGTTATTATTGTGCTCCATAGAATCCCACTATTGTTATTGTTGTGCCCTTACATTGTTATTTTTATGTAAGCTAAGATTATATTGTGACCCCTTGGACTTCTATATATATAAATGAGGTTTTTTCATTTGTATCATCCAATAATTGTTCATTTATGTAATGTAAAGGAGGTTTCCCCCTCGAAGAGGCATATTTCTAAGTCGCTGATATATCTTTTCTTCTATTTTGTGAGATGGTTTCATAATAGTTGATGAGCAAGAATATCATCAAAGAAGAAAAAAATAAAATCCATATGAGTGTGTCTCTGAGGTAGTTGCTTGAAGGGAAACCTATGGATACAACTCATGGAAATGCATTCTGATACAATAGTGTATGAAAACTTGAAGTTATCCTAGTTTCATATTATAGAAGTCTTATCCATTGGGCCATGGAGTCACTAGACTTTATTTTGTGCAACATATAACTTGGGGTATAATAAGAGAGAAGGGGAAATATACCAATCTTGGTAAGTATTGGAATAAATCATGCTAAGATGAATAACATAAATTAAATGTTAGAAAGGTAATGGCATACAGTAAATCCAACTATACTTGGAAATTAAGGTATATGAGAGTAAATGAAAAAGTAGTCTAAGCAAAGCAAAGCATAAATGAAAACATGCAAGACTATACTACCTTCTTAAAGCACATATTCATTTCCTAAGGTTAATAGGCACTAATTTACCTCAAGATATTATATTTGAAGGGTTTTTCCATTCACAGGTAAAGGAAGCTTCTTTCCATCTAAAAGGTAGAAAGAGTTTGTCCCAAATAAAACATCAACTATGAAAGGTACCCTCCAAAGGGAGTCAAACATGCCATCCTATTTGATTTCTCTCATTGTTTATCCCACATAAAAACAATGTTAACCAGTTCAAATTACTTTTTCTTAGCTCTTTTATCAAATTCCTTCTTTACCTTTACTTTATTTTCAATAATATTGTTAAAAGTTTCTCTTATATCTTCATCCAACTTGACAAGTTGGTTTATTATTGTTTGTATTTGTTATTTTTCATTGCTAAAATGTTTAAGAAATTGGTATAAATGGAATTTTAAATGGATGGGAAAAGTTACAATGGTCCTATACACTAGTTCAAATGGAATATGTGCAGTAGATATTTTCTTAGTTATTATATCAAAACAAAGTGCACAATTGATGTTAGGTCCCTATATTATTAGTATAGTCCCTAATTATTGTTAGTGTAACCCCCTTATTGTTATTATTGTACCCTTTTAACCCCCATTCTGTTATTATTGTGCCCTTAAATTATTATTGTTAGGTCGGCTAGGATTACATTGTGGCCCACTAGGATTACATTATGGCCCCATGGACTCCTATATATAGAAAGGAGGTTTTGTAAATTGTATCATCCAAGAATTGTTCATTTATGTAATGTATTGGAGGTTGCACCCTCGAAGTGGCTTATTTATAAGGCGTTGATATCTTTCTTCTTCTATTTTTGGAGCTGGTTACACAACATTTGGTATCAGAGGTTTGGATTCTAGGGTTTCGCTGCTCCAAACAGGTCATCGTCACATTTTTGCTATAACTTTTTTTATACGAAGTTTCAGAAGCTGAAATTTTTAGGGTGCGAAGCTGAAATCCTGAGGAATATTTTCTAAAAATTTCAGAGCTTGGTTCGTAATATTTTCGGAGATATCATCTGTGGAAGTTAGGTCTTTTTTCAAGCTCCTAAACAGGTCATGGTGGAATTTTCGCTATAAATTTTTTTCTATGAAGTTTCAGAATCTGAAATTCGTATGGTGCGAAGCTGAAAGTTTTAGGAAATTATTCAAAAAATTTTAGAGCTTGGTTCGCAATATTTTTGGAGATATGATATGTGGAAGGTAGTGCTTTTTCAGGCTCCTGAATTTCATCTCAAAGAGGTGATCGTGGGAAAAGTTCAATAACTCTCTCTCTGGGCAGTGGATTTGAGTGCCATAAAAATTGGTCACAAGCACACAGACTTTGGTTTCTTGGCTATCAATTTCAGAGACAGAGGACTAAACGGTGACACGTGGTAAGTCCTACAAGTTTGCTCTACTGAACCAGTCCAAAATTAGGTCATTGTGGGAGATTGGACACAACTTTTTCTTGGGGAATCCAAATTAGATCAGACCTATGGCATTTGAAAGAAGCTTCAGAGGGCTACTATAGGGCTGAATTTAAGATATTGAAGATTTTCAATTACAGAGATAATTCAATTTCAATATCGAGCTCCTCAAAGCAAGTAAAAGGTGTGTATTTTTTTTTCCGAATTGCATAAGTCTTGTTTGAAGAATCAAGTTGAATTGATTCCAAGGGAATATTGTAGAATAGGTATCAATATTTGATTCTAAAATGGTGCCTAAAAATAATTCAACACCCATTAAGCCTTCAGAAGGCTCTACCATGACTCATGAAGATGAAGAATTGCAACATGATCTATCAAAATTACAAGAGGAAGTGCAACAAATTTCACTCTCGCAAAGAGCAACAAAAAATGAAATGGAAGTTTTGAAGAAAGGCATGGAAGCTACGATGGATGGCATGGAGGCTGGAATGGAATCTAAGATGGATGACATGGAAGTGAAGATGGACGGTTTGAAGAAAGGCGTGGAAGCTAAGATGGATGGCGTGGAAAGTAAGATGGATGGCATGGAAGGCGGCATGGAAGCTAAGATGGATGATCTAAAAGCAGACATGGAAGGTTTGACAAAGTTGATACAAGAAAGGTTTCCTAATGGTGAAAAAATAGTAGAAGAACCTCATGATGAGAACAAAATAAATGTTAATCGTGATTTCATAAACTCTAATGTTGGCGGGAAGAACCACCATATTCCAAAAATGGATATGAGGAAGTTTGATGGAAAGGATCCTGTAACATGGATACTATAGATGGAGCAATAGTTTGATCTCCATAATGTGCAAAACACACAAAAGGTACGCATTGCAACTTTGCATTTAGAACAAAATACATTTGTATGGTATCGATGGCTTTGCTCTTGTAAAAAAATTGTCACTTGGTAAATTTTTACGGAGGAAATGATAGCACATTATGAGGATACAAAGAGTAACACCTTCTTTAGCCAATTGATAAATCTCAAACAAAAGGGTTTAGTGGGGCAGCACATTGAGGACTTCCAAAAATTGAATATAAGGGTAACTGATATTCCAGAGGAACACATGATTGATCTCTTCATAGGCACTTTAAAGGATAACATTCAACATGAAGTTTGCGTTCTAGAACCTGATTCATTGGAGAAGGCATTCAGGTTGGCAAGAAAAGTTGAATGTAAAATTATGGCAACAAGGAAGCCTACCACTCAATTCTATAAAGAAGGAAGTGTTTCTACTCCTAGATTTCCACAACCTACAAGGTTGACACCACAACAATTGGAAGAAAAAGAGCAAAAGGGCTTTGCTACAGTTGTGATAGCAAATACACTAAAGGTCATAAGTGTGCTGAGAAGAAATTATTTTACATAGATTGTGAAGAGGAAGAAGAAAATGAACAAGAAGAAGATATACACCAGGAACCAACCCTAGAAGAGGAAGAAATGAATCCGACCATATCGTGTAATGCACTGGCAGGAATTACCACTCCTCAAACTCTCAAGATAGAAGGACATATCAAGAAGAAAAAGGTAATAGTGTTGATTGATTCAAGTAGCACCCATAATTTTATTCATTGTAAGGTAGCCAAGAAATTAAATTGTTTCCTATACCCAGCACCAGAATGTCAAGTGATGGTTGCAAATGGAGGAACTATAAATTGCTCTGGAAAATGCCATAATATCAAGCTAACCATGAGGGAATATGTGTTGACTAGTCCAATGCTTTCCATTCCTATGGGAGGTGCTGATGTTGTACTAGGAGTACAATGGTTACAATCTTTGGGGACGGTAGCTTTTAATTTTCAAGAACTTTTCTTGAAATTTTTTTCAGAAGGAAAGGAAGTTGAATTACGGGGTATTGCGGGGAAGCCAGGGAGGATAATAAGCTCTAATGTCATGACAAAGCTTCTAAAGAAAGAACAACGAGGCGTAATTGCACAATTATGCTCACTAGAAGTTCCAACATCAAAATCATCTATTTCTGCAAATCTTCAACAAGTCTTGGACAATCATTCCAAGGTGTTTGAAACTCCCAAAGGACTCCCACCTATTCGTGATCATGATCATGCTATTCATTTGATTCCAGGAAGTGTTTCTCCAAACATCAGGCCTTATAGATATCCTTATGTCCAAAAGAGTGAAATTGAACGTATGATTGCAGAAATGTTAGAGGCGGGTATAATTCAACCTAGTCAAAGTTCTTTCTCTGCTCCTGTGGTATTGGTACACAAGAAGGATGGATCATGGCGCATGTGTCCGGATTATAGGGAGCTCAATAAGCTCACCATTAAAGATAAATTTCCCATTCCTATGATTGATGAATTACATGGAGCAATTTATTTTACCAAGTTGGATCTTCGTTCAGGATATCATCAAATTAGAATGAAGGCTGAAGATATTCCAAAAACAACATTTCGAACTCATGAGGGTCATTATGAATTTTTGGTCATGCCTTTTGGCCTTACCAATGCACCTTGTACATTTTAAACGTTGATGAATTCCATTTTCAAACCCTTCCTTAGAAAATTTGTGCTAGTATTTTTTGATGATATACTAATCTACAGCAGGTCTTGGAAGGATCATGTTGAACATGTTGACAGGGTGCTCAAACTATTGCAGGAGAAACAATTATATGCAAAAAAGTCCAAATGTTTCTTTGGAGTACAAGAAATGGAATATCTGGGTCATATTGTATCTCACGAGGGTGTTAAAGTGGACCCTAACAAAATTAAAGCCATTAAGGAATGGAAAGTTCCCACAACCATAAAGCAGTTGCGAGGATTTCTCGGGTTAACAGGGTATTATCGCAAGTTTGTTAAAAATTATGGGAGAATAGCAGCACCTCTAACAACATTATTGAAGAAAGATGCATTTTCATGGACTCCTGAAGCAACTAAGGCCTTTGAACATCTTAAAGAGGCAATGTGCCTAGCACCGGTCTTAGCTACGCCAGACTTCACAAAAGCCTTTATTGTGGAATGTGATGCCTCAGGAAATGGAATTGGTGTTGTTTTAATGCAGGAAGGAAGACCCATTGCTTTTGAAAGTCGTCCAATCAAAGGAAAGTATTTACAGAAACCTATTTATGGGAAGGAAATGTTAGCAATACTGCATGCACTAAAGAAATGGCGAACTTACCTAATGGGAAGACACTTCAAGGTAAAAACTGATCATGATAGTCTTAAACACTTTTGGAACAAAGACTATCTTCAGAAGAGCAGCAAAAATGGGTCACAAAGATGTTGGGTTATGAATTTGAAATAATCTACAAAAAAGGAAAGCTTAATGTTGTTGCGGATGCACTCTCAAGAAAGAATGAAGAGGTGGAAGCATTGCTTTGTGCCATTTCTATTATCCAACCAGATTGGATAACTGAAGCAAGAGATGAATGGAAGAAGGACAAAGATGTATGGATACTCATTCAAAAGTTGCAGCAAGATCCTAGTACATCTGATACATTTAGTTGGAAAAAATGATTCCTTATGGTACAAAGATCGCTTATATCTTTGTAAGAATTCCCAACTAAAACAAAAGATTCTTCTGGAATTGCACACTTCTCCTTTAGGAGGACACTCAGGATTTTTAAAAACTTACCACAGGGTGAAGAAAGAATTTTTTTAGGATGGCCTTAAATCTGATATTCAAAAGTTTGTGGCGGAATGTTTGGTTTGCCAGCAGAATAAAGTTGAGACAATTAAGACCCCGGGACTTCTACAACCTTTATCCATTCCAAGTCAACGTTGGGAGAAGATTTCAATGGATTTTATCACAGGTTTACCTAAGTCTGAAGGAAAGAATGTCATCATGGTGGTAGTTGATAGACTTACCAAGTATGCACATTTTTGTGCATTATCTCATCCATTTAAAGCAAGTACAGTTGCTACTACATTTATGGACAGAATTCAAAAGCTACATGGAAGCCCAAGGGTTATTGTAAGCGACAGAGATCCCATTTTTACTGGAAATTTTTGGACGGAGTTTTTTTCTTGTTTGGGTACTCAATTAGCTCATAGCTCATCTTATCATCCTCAATCTGATGGTCAAACTGAGATAGTAAATAAATGTTTGGAAGGATATCTTCGTTGTTTTGTGTCTGATAAACAAACACAATGGGTCAAGTGGTTACCTCTCGCTGAATGGTGGTATAACACTTCCTTCCATACTGCAGCAAAAATGACCCCATTTGTGGCACTTTATGGATATCATCCACCATCGATTACATCATCTTTAAGGGAAAATTCAAAGGTTCAAGCAGTCGAAGATCACATCGAGCATCAGCAAGAAGTTCTCCAACTCTTAAAGGATAACCTGAATTTGGCACAAAATCGAATGAAACAACGGGCAGATCAACATCGTAGCGAGAGAAGTTTTGATGTAGGAGATTGGGTATTTTTACGGCTACAACCATACAAACAAATGTCCCTCAAGCAAGCAAAGAAGGATAATAAATTATCGCCAAAGTACTATGGTCCTTACAAGGTGTTGCAAAATATTGGTACTATAGCATACAAATTGGAGCTTCCTGCTTCTTCGCGAGTACATCTAGTTTTCCATGTTTCATGCTTAAAGAAGGTTATAGGTGAAAATCTTCCAGTTCAAACAATATTGCCAGAACTTGATGAGGAAGGAAAAATCATATTGGAACCGGAAGCGGTCACGGAAACAAGAACTCGACAACTACGGAATCGATCAATTTTAGAATATCTCATCAAGTGGAAGAACTTACCCACTGAAGATTCTACATGGGAGGATGAGAATTTTATACAGAAGCACCCAGAGCTACTCAAGTGTTGAGGACAACACTTTTTTGAAGGAGAGGGGCATGTTAGGTCCCTATATTATTAGTATAGTCCCTTATTGTTGTTAGTGTAACCCCCTTATTGTTATTATTGTACCCTTGTAACCCCCATTTTATTATTATTGTGCCCTTAAGTTATTATTGTTAGGTCGGCTAGGATTACATTGTGGCCCACTAGGATTACATTATGGCCCCATGGACTCCTATATATAGAAAGGAGGTTTTGTAAATTGTATCATCCAAGAATTGTTCATTTATGTAATGTATTGGAGGTTGCCCCCTCGAAGTGGCTTATTTCTAAGGCGTTGATATCTTTCTTCTTCTATTTTTGGAGCTGGTTACACAACAATTGGGCTTATTATCCCAACTTTTATTATTCTCACCTACAATTTTCTTGATTATTGCCTCTAAATTTTGATTACTTGATTCAACTATGCCATTTACCTATGGGTAATAATTAGAAGAATGGGAAATTACAATGCCATACTCTAAATATAAATTAGAAATTTAAATATAACTTAAATCCTTGGTATTATATGTGGTGATTTTGGATGGAACACCAAAAAAAGTTATGATATTATCCTCTAATGATTCTTTGACCATAGTATCGATTTCTCATCTAGTAGGTATTACATCTACCCATATCATGAAGTAATAAATTATGATGAGGACCCATCCAAACCCATTTCTTGAGTTATCTTTGAATTCACCTATGAAATATAGGCCCCATAGTTTAAAATGTATCTAAACTATGATTGGCTGAAGAGGTAAAGGTTGCACGGTGCTACTTCCCTATGAAGTGATGACAATATTAACATGACCTAACAAATTGATGTACATCATGAAACATGGTATACCAGTTGTATCGTGCCTAAAGTATTTTATGTGTAATGGTTTCTATAACATGATGTCCACCACAGAGCCCCTTGTGGAAGTACATCATTAGGCCATTGAATTCTTTACTATGAAAACATATCAACACAAGACCCTAGAGATTATTCCAACCAAGGCCACCTTGGATAAGGGAATAATTTGTGCCTTTAACCTTAAATCTCTTCTTTGGTGATTAAGTAAATGGTTAGGACAATTCAGATTCTTTGAGTAGTAAATGATGTCACTTTATCAGTCACTTTTTTCTAAGTCATCTAACACATCATTAATATCTAGGCATATTTGTTTCCTTTAGCCAATGACTTGGCAAGGCCACTAATTTAACTGGTCTAATATCTAAATCATATCCTTGAATTTTGGATACCATTTTTTCATGAATACTTAAGTGATGAGTTATTATATCTTTTACGGTTGGGGGATGCACATAAGAAATGAATATTTAATAAGAAACATAAGTTTGAAATTTTTTAAGAGATTTAAATAAAGAATAATCTTTATTTTTCGTGGTCTTATAGTTGAATTCAAAGTCCTTGAGATCTTGAGTTATAAATTCTATAGGTTTCTTTAGATTTTCCTTGTTCTTTTGTAGTAAGACTCCGATTTTTTTTCTTCAAGGGCGAAAAAGATTACTAATAAGTCTCTAGAATAGTTGGGACTAACTAATATTGACGCTTTAATTATAACATGTTTTATTTTAGAAAATATGGATCGAGTATGGTCATCCCACTTTAATTCATTATACTTCTTTAGCATATTGGAAATAGGCTTAATTATCTCGACAAAGTTAGGAACGAACCTTTGGATGAAGTTATTTTTACCAGATAAATATTGAACAACCTTATTTGTTATGGGAAGAGGAATGTTACAAATGGATTCTACCATATTAAGATATATTTTTAGTCCATGATTAGATATGATGTGGCCCAACAAATTATCTTGTCTAGTCTAAACATTGAATTTTTAGGTTTCAAATATATTTTAAACTCCCTACAAATGGTGAATACTTTTATCAAGTGTCGAACATGATCCTTTGAATCTTTAGAAATAATGTAAGGTCATCTTGGTATATTTCAATGATATTTCAAATTATATTTTTGAAGGAAAATATCCCTCTAGAAGGTAGAACTAATATTCATTAACCTGAATGTTATCCTAAGGCATTTGTAAGTTCCCCAAGGTGTATTAAATGATGTCTTAGTCCTATACTATTTTTTGACTAGGATTTGGTTATTCTCAAAAAAACCATCTAGCATAAATGACATGCTTTCCCTAGAAACTATTTATGACATGTTTTACATATTGGGAAAGGAGTAGTTATCCTTCAAAGATAGTTTATTAAGATTCCTGAATTCAATAGATAGCCAAATTTCTCAATATTTATTCCTTACTATGTCTAAATTGGCTAACTAATATGAATGTCTAGTTGGAGAAATGATTCAAGTGCTTAATAACTTTTCAAACTCTTTCTCAACCAAGGGCAGAAGTTTTGGGTTCATTTTTATCATTTTTTTCTTTTTCTGGAAAGGTTTAAATCCTTCCTTCAAAGCGATTGTGTGTTGAATGATGTTTTACCAATCAAATACACACACACACACACACACACAAACATATTCCATTATTAATGTTTCAATATCTTTCCTTTTTGTTTTGGAAGTATTATTCCCAATCTTCACTATTTAGGACCACTTTCAAATCCAACATTGGCTTGTATATATTCCTTAGGTTTGGGGAGATCAAAAATTTGCTTATACATGTATAATATATCAAATATTTTCTCAAAGGGGACCAAAAATTTCAAAATTATATCCTTTTCACCCAATCCAACTATGAAAATATCTTCTAGGTCATCCTAATTAATTTTTCAATCAGTAAGTTTACCCTCACTAGTCATGAACCTTTCTATTTGCTCGTCATCATCAAAAACATGCAAATTTTGGTGGTTATGTAGGATATATGGTCTATAAATGATATGAGTTTGGAAACATCCATTTTTAATAGTCTCCAACTAGGTCATTATGGAATTTTGTGATGTACTTAATAGAGAAGGTCTCAAAATTATCAGTTTAATTATTGCCTCTCTATAATGTTTCAACCTCTCATACTTAGTTGAATAATTTTTTTTTTTTATTTGAAGGATGATGAATTTGGAATCTCCAAAAAAATCTAACAAATTTATCCCCATGTCTTTGGCCAAGACAACTCCTAAGAGTAAAGCTTCATATTTTGTAACATAATTTTCGTCACAAACCAACTGGGTCCCATAGTAGTCCAGATTTGGTCATATTATTCAATAGGATTAGAGACTAAGGAATGGGATAAGATGGCATAGTTCCTTCTGTGATGATCCACTAGACATACAACATCATTAATGGGATCACTGAGATCTTCTGTTTGGTATTTCATAAGTGGTTATCTATTAAATTTAATGAAATTTCCTTCATATTAAGGAATGATGGAAAATATAATTCCATTTGAAAAGATCCACATAAGTCAAGTGTGACTTTTCTGGATAACAACATGTTCAAGAATCTGGCGCTTCAATAACCACTATGTCCATTAGGAGCATGATATCCAGATCAACTGCTGATTTTTCAAGTGAAATGTATTCAAGAAATAATTTCTGAAAATTGATAATTAATTCCAATGATATAGATACTATTTTATCACTTTTATTTTATCATTAAGAAATTAGACTTCAGAAATTCAACCATAAAAGTAGCAGGACAATTAATATCACAATGCACAATGACGACACAAGATTTACCCTAGGAAAACCCACTTGGGGGAAGAACCCAACAAAATTTTCCTTAGATAAATTCTTCAGTTCAACAAGAGATACACCTAATTCTTCTAGTAAAATACAAAGGTATAATTAACCAACAATACAACTCTAGTTAAACTACCCTCTTGTTAACTCTACAATTTTTCCAACAAACTCAACCCTGCCTGATATGCCGAAGATGAAATTAAACTTCCCAGAAACTACTTATAAACTTTGCCCTAAAATTTCTTCCTAGAAATGTATAACTTTCTCACCATAAACCACATGTGAAAATTCTCATAAGGAGGGTTTCACACGTGTGAGATAGAGAGAGAGAGAGAGAAAGATAGATATGTCTTCATTCTTCTTCATCCTTATTTTCTTGTATGTCCAAAAGATAAATTTTTGGTGTGTGATATGAATTATTCCTTGTTGAGGAGGATGAGAGGAGTATATATCGTGTTCTAGATGGTTGAATGGGTGCCACTTCAACTGGGGCCGACTTTACTTGAGGGAGGGCTAACTTGAAATCTTTGGAGCGAAAAATTGAAAATTTTATCTTTTGAAACCAACATGAATAAAATGTCTTATATTAATCATTAAAAGAGTAAAAATATTAATTATAAAGACTGACCATAGCTACAAAATTCAACACTCCCTCTTAGCTAGGGAGGTATTCATAATGACTATCCATATGTTATACTTTTGAAAAATTTCTCTAAGAAAAAGTTAAAACAACATCATCAACATCAACATCATATTATTACCATAATCATGGTAAACTAATTTTACCCATGGTAAAATCTACAACATCAAATAGGTACCATAATTTTGGTTAGCATCTCTAAACCATGGTACACCATTAACATCAACTAGTCATGATGATTTTGGTTGGTGCCTCTAACCCATGGTATATAGACTAGTCCTGGTTCACCATCATCTTGGTCAATATATTTTACCCATGGTGAAACCTTAGGGACACACTCAATCCATTTGAGTGATACTCATCCCAAATCCAAAGGCCTCATTCTAGGCCAAGATTTTAAATGGGCTCACTCAACCTATTTGGGGAGTAATCCCGAGCTTGATGCTAAAAGGAACCCACCCAACTCTATGGTTGAGTAATTCAGGGCCTATAATACTATTCTTCCTAATTATGGTCAACATAATTGGCCTAGGAAGAATTATGGTACTAAGGAAAAGGTTGAATGAGATAGTTATGTGGATGTGCCAATCCAATACCCGTGGAAAGAATCCCGCATCAACATCATGCTTAACGAGTTGTCACTTGGAACTTGGTCAACACCTGTGATCTATGGTCAAACCCTAGGCTATGAACATTACTTCATGCTAATTTAATGGTAACTCTATTTCCCGATGCTAAAGGCACTCACCTGACCATCTGGGGAGCACTCCACACCTTGATGCTCCTGAGGCCATTCTCCCTAGCCACACTACATGGTCCCTAGTCAATACCTTTAACTTGTTAATATCCTGGCCTAGGGAGAATGTATGCCCCTTGATGCTACAACATCAACACTCCCTCTGACTGAGGGAATCATTCTCAACTAATCTAAGCTTGTCCCTGAAGCATACAAACATCACCCTGGAACATAGTCTTTGTGAGAATTTTAGCGTCCTTCTCATTTGTAGAAATTCATTAGAGCCTCAATTCTCCCTTCTGTACCATATCCCAGATGTGGTGGTACCATGATCTCAATGTTCTTGGAAATATCATCATGGTCATATCTTGTACCTAATCAAACAATCCTGTGAGTAGCTTCCAAATCCACACCTCTTCACAACTTTCCAAACTAACCACAATATACTCAGCCTCTGGAGTCCTAAGTGAAACATATGTCCACTTCTCGCCCAATCATAATCCAAACTAAATAATTATCCTGGTGTGATATTCCTATATTCAACACTCTTTTCCCAACTTGAATATGTATATCCATGCAGCTTTACTTCTTAATTCACATCCAACTATACCATGACGGTACCTCAACACATGTTGTGACACAATTACTTTCCGGTCACCTTGACTAGGTGCTCCCTTTGACACTGAAATAGATCCCATTGTTTCGATATTGGATTTTCCATTTTCTACTTAGCTTCTACATATTAGTTACCATGGAAGTGGCCATGGACTAGTTTTCCATCATACGAAATCTCTAAAGGATCATGAAAACTTTCTTACCGACCTTCTGCCACACTTCTACTTCTAAGATGTAAAGTATCCAACCAAGATATTTCACCTTGAAGACAAAGGTCAACTACTAACACTAAAGCATGGCTTGAATTTTTCCTCTATCACAAAGGAAAATCATTCTTCCACTGCTACTCCCTCTTTCATGTGAATCCTTATGCTCCTATTAGAATAAAGTCATATGATAACAAGATCAACCAGGACTCATAAGATATCCATCTATCCAAGAATGTTATGCCCGAGGTTTGTACAAAGTTTTATTCATTTTGTAGACATAAGATTTCATCTCATGTACCTCAAAGCCTCGAGGTAGCTCTATGCAAAATTTTTATTCCTTTAATTACTCCATAGAGAAAAATGGTCTCCACATACCCTTGATGTAATTTCTAACCCACAATAGAAATAATTATTCTAATAAAAGTGTACCAGACAACTGGAGAAAATATATCTTCATAGTCCTTCCCCTCTTCTTGGGCGAATCCTTGCTTTGTACATATCTATGCTTCCATCTACTACATACTTGTATATCCACTTGGAAGTCACCATTGAATTTCCTCAAATCTCGACACAATCTTCATTATGGCATACTTCAAACTTGCTGGCTTGCTTGATCCCTTTGAACTAGGTTCTCTTTTAGTCATCAAACATGATTCTAGATGACAATACAAGTTCTCCCTCTTAAACACAAATCCCTTTGGGAGAATCCTCTCGTCATAGGGTTTGCTTCATTCTTCTCAATGCTTTCATCTGCCACCAAAGCCTTGGAAAAATTTACGATGTACCTGAAACCCTGATGAGGAGATCATGTAAGAAACAATTATGACTTAGAAAAAGAGACAAAGACAAGATGCTAACTAATAATAAAACAATAATAATCAAGGAAGAGAGATATAAAGTACCTATATTTTGAGGATTGTAGGGAATTGTGAACTCCCCCTTGATGCTAGACTATTTGCAAAACTGTCAAAAATATTTTAGAAATTTTATTAACATAGTAAAACATGTCCTAATAATTAGGTGCTAATACTTTTGTAGTATCATTCTTGAATTTCTTTTGACGTGGATGCTCCTCATCATCATTTCCCTTCCTATTCTTATCATTCTTCTCTTCAATGCATTGATTTATATAATGGCTAAACTTGTGGTAGAGAAAACATTGGATATCCTTATTTTGTTGAGGAGCTGGTATTCCACATTTATTCCTTTAAAATTTCCCAAAATATCTCCATGAGTCAGGAAAATACTAGATGGAAATGAGTCCCATTAGTCAGGAAAAACCATTAAGTGTTGTAGTCACAAGTTCTTTATCAAAAGTAAATTCATTAATTGCTTGAAGTTGATCTCTTAGTTGAGAGATCATCATGAAATATGAGGCCACTATATAATCTTTTGTCATTTTAAAATCATGAAGTTCATTATTCAAACTCATTGCTTGACCAATGTTGTTGATGGTATATAGTTTAATCAAGGCATCATACATCTTCTTTGAAGTGTCAAGATTTGAGACATATGGAATCAAATGTAATATTCCCATTTAGCCCAAGCTAATGAGAATATTCTATTTTGCCTTGTTTTGTTTTGAATTTCATGTTGTTAAATAAAATGTAAAGGAGGACATGTAAAAATCCTGAAAATAACAAAATAAATCAATGCCCAATGTGAACATGGCTAAATCTGGGCCATTTTATAAAACACACTTGAGTGTGAAAGAGGTTGATCACTTGACCAAGTCAACCATGACCATATCTATAGCACAGTATAGATGCATTGAACCTCCTTGAGGGACAACGCAGTTCTAGAAGGAGATTCTACATGTGAAAGGAGCTGAATTGATGAAGTGGTTTAGGGTTTGACAAAGCTCCTCAACTATATAATGGAAAAGATGGAAAGCAAAGGGTTAGATTTGAGATTATATTTTTTATGGTATGTTTATGCTTCCTTCATACTTTGGCTGTTTAGCTAAGTTTGCTGCACTGCTCAGTGCGGGTGGGAATTCCCTACTCTTTCTTGGAGATCCTGTCTACGAGATCTAAGAGGAGATTTTTGAGCTGCATTTTCCACTACCTAGTGTTCGGCCAAGCACTTACCTTCAGCAAAAACACAGTCCCTTCAGAAAACTGCGTTATTTCTTAACGTGTGCAGTGGGAGGGGTCAAAACCCCACTTTTATGAGCTAGTTTCCTAAGAGGAGGATCAGCCTTACTTTGGGATAGCTAGAAGAAGAGTCTACAACCATTTATTTGCATTTTCAGCCATTATTATGCAAATCTTCAGCTATACAGCGTGATTCAGCCATAGATCTGCAACAACTCTTTCTTGTATATCTTTTCTGTCAAGAAACCTTTGCCGGGTCTTCTTGGATATTTATTAAAGAGACTAGATCTCTGTTTTTATGCCTCATTGAGAAATCCAATATAAGATCTGATTTGTCTCTCTATTTTCTGAGTTTTATCTCCATTAGACTGCGCAGTCTCTTTATGCATCAATTTCTATGTGTTGCAGTCTTGGGGTTTCATCGATTTTAAGCTATTTTGAGCATGGGAGGCCCGTTTAACTATGCTAAATGCATTTGTTTCTGAAAATATTTTTCATGCATGTCCTATATTACATATAATAAGGGAAACAACTATTATTTTCCACTTTTATAATGCTATCTTCAGAAAATAATGTTTTTGGGGCCAATATTACTGCTTTTCCCCACTTGGAAACATTGCATGAAGACATAGATTTTTTCTGTGATTTTTATTTGATGACTATGTGTTTTAATACACTATATAAGCTGATTTATTGCTTCTCTCCAAATTTGCAATACCTTAGGGTATTCTTATTGTTGTAGAAAATCCCTATTTTGGGATATTACAGTGATATCAAAGCATCATCTTGGCTCAGCCTGTGTTCTTCATTTGGGAATCTTCTCATGGGGAGGATAATATAAACAAGAGAGATAAAAAAAAATCCTTGTTGTCTGGAGAAAAGAGGTTCTCAAAACTTCTCTTTCCAGATTTGCAGGGCAGAAGCAAGGGCATAAAAGAAATGAGGAGGGAAAAACATGACGATCCCTCAACAAGATCTATTCGAGAGGAAGGTTCTAAGTCATCATCTTATGGATATGAGCACTCAGCCATATCATCAAATCTACCACGTTCTATCAGTAACTTCTTCATGAAGAGGAAGAACGGAGAAGTGCTAAAGAAAGAGACTCTTGGAGAGTATTTACAGAAATATGAAGCTCAATCTAAGGAGTTCAAAGATAACTTGAACTTCCAAGGGTTTTGCAAGATCAAGGAGGAAATAAGAACAAGGAGAAATTAGCATGGTGTAGGTAGATTCTTCCTATATAATTTCAATGGATCACCTAAATGTCCAGCTAAAGTTTGGGTGGAGGAGCTAGACAACATTGTGCAACAACATCAAGTTTCAAAAATTGAAGCCATCAAAGTAGCAGCGCTGCATTTTGAGGGTAAGGCCTATGCTTGGTGGTTGTTTGAATCATTTTCCTTAAAGAATGCAAATACATCTACTTATGCAAGGTTCATTAAAATATTAGTAGATATGTTTGATAAAACTTCATGTGAAACATCTTCTATTGAAAATATCAAACCATATCAAACAGAGCTTTTGCATGAGTTGGGAGGGTTTATAAATCCAACTCCATTTCTGAAAACTATTGAAGGGGAGGTGAGCTTGTTTGATACTTTTCCAAGGGAAATATCTCCTTTGGATGAAAGGATTTCTTCTCAAAAGGAAGACATGAAGATTCCCTCTTCAAAAGAAGACCAGATCTAAGGTCTCTTATTGAAGATGTGGCAACTTCAACTATTGAAGAGGAGAAAGGGAGGGAAGGGGGTGATAATGCAGTCATGGCAAGAGCACCTCAAGCACCTCATGAAGAGGAGGATGGAGCACTTTCTCCAAGAAGAGAAACTCTTGCACTCTTTCAAGGAGTTCCAAAAGGTCTCACACATAAAGCTCTTGGCACAACACATGAGCAACATGTACCATCATTGTCAAATGATGAGATCTTGAGGATAGAAGGATGAAGAGAGGAAGAAGAGCATCACAAGATGAATAACATACATCCTTCTCCGTTTCAAAGTTTGAAAGGACAAAGAGGGCAAGAGGACCTATGAAATAAAGGTAGGGGAAAATATTTCCACCTACATCCACAACCTACTCTATGCCTTGATGCCTCTTTGCAAGGAGGAATTCCACCAGGAAGATCTCCTGATTCAAGGAAAACTAAAGTGTTCTCTCAACTATGGGAAACATTTGCATACTTGGCTAAGGAAGGATCCTTGGGAGAAACTAGCACAATGCAGAGAATCTCTCATGAATTCAGGAGAGAGGTAAACAATTTTCTGAAAAAGATATTGCAATCTCCCACTCAGTTATCTGTGTTGAGAAAAGAGAAATATGAAATCTATGATGGCATGGACATGAGGACACATAAAATCTCCATATATTTGGGGCAGCCCATGGTATCTTCATTCAAAAAATATATTTCTGAATATGACAAGAGGATGTTAACACTCTTGCATGCATGGGCCAAATTAAGGAAGTATTGGAAGACAAAGACTTTCCAAGGGGAGGTTGATTTCCAACTACTTCAATCTTGTCTTGAGAAAGATCAATAGCAAAAGGGAGTTTAAAATACTCCAGCATGTGATTTTGACATCAAGCATGTCAAAGATGAGGAACATAGCTCTTGGGAAGAGTTATCATTCACACCTCCTTACACATCGAATGTGAGAGGGAACTCATCCATGAGTTACCTCACTAATGAAAAACAAGTGTATGGAAGGAGTTGTATTTCATAATATTATGATGTATTTCCTATATGCTTGTATTTTTCTAACACTCATTTGTAGGACATTGCTCCAAGAAGGGGCACTATTTATGATGGGTTTCATGGGGCACTCAAGGCCATGAACTATGTTGATGCAGGTCATTACTTGGAGGATCTTGGAGAGTTATTATATTCTTCATGGTGTGGTTCTTTTACACCAACTATGATGCACCTTCTCCAAGAATGCAAGAATGATGGGGCAACAAACAAGTTTTGGGGAAGGCACTTGTCATTTTCTATTCTATGGCAGCTAAGAGTGAAACTGCGCTGGTTGCACATGAGGAATCATTTTCCTTCTCCTTTATTATATATGGAAACTAGCATGATTCTAATCACGATTCAATATGATGGAAATTCTCTTACTTTTGGGGACATGATTGGAGGAGAGACACATTAGTGGAATGTGTCCTTGGGGAAAGAGATTTCCCACTTTGGTTGCACTACATGTTCTAAAAGGAGCATGGGAAACTATATGGCCACTATAGTATATCATTTATTCCCTCATGATGTGGACCATATGATTGGGTGGAGCACTTGGGACATGCCTCTCATGAGCTATTGGGAGGAGATTTAATATGAATTACCAAGCTGGAAGGTATTTCATTTCATTTGGATGATAGCATGGGGGTGGAAGTCGTTCATTGATGGTGAACTTCCCTATGATGACCATCACTTCTATCTTGAGAAGGCCATGGATCAGCAAGAAGGTTTCCATACATACCTTCCTTTATTTCATAATGAGATCCATTTGGTTTATCAACCTAAGGCCAACTTGCACACTTGGGAGGAACCATTGAGAAATGAAATTTTTGCAGAAATTCTGAACCAATGGTGGAGACTATTGGATGAGGAGGCCACAAGAGAAGGAGGGGAGATTTTGCAGCACTCACCTTATCAATTTCTTGAGGACAAGAAATATTTTGGAGGGGAGGAATGTAATATTCCCATTTAGCCCAAGCTAATGGGAATATTCTATTTTGCCTTGTTTTGTTTTGCAGTTCATGTTGATTAATAAAATGTAAAGGAGGACATGTAAAACTCCTGAAAATAACAAAATAAATCAATGCCCATTGTGAACATGGCTAAATCTAGGTCATTTTATAAAACACACTTGAGTGTGAAAGAGGTTGATCACTTGACCAAGTCAACCATGACTATATCTAAAATGCAGTCTAGATGCATTGAACCTCCTTGAGGGACAACACAGTTCTAGAAGGAGATTCTACATGTGAAAGGAGCTGAATTGATGAAGTGGTTTAGGGTTTGACAAAGCTCCTCAAATATATAATGGAAGAGATGGCAAGCAAAGGGGTAAATTGGAGATAAAATTTTGTATGGTCTGTTTATACTTCCTACATACTTTGGCTGTTTAGCTAAGTTTGCTGGACTACTGAGTGTAAGGGTTTTCCCGGGTGGGAATTCCCTACTCTTTCTTGGAGATCTTGTCTAAGAGATCTAAGAGGATATTTATGAGCTGCATTTTCCACTACCTGGTGTTGGTCTAAGCACTTACCTTCAGCAAAAACACAGTCCCTTTAGAAAACTGTGTTATTTCTTAAGGTGTGCAATGGGAGGGGTCAAAACCCCACTTTTATGAGCTAGTTTCCCAAGAGGAGGATCAACCTTATTTTGGGAGAACTAGAATAAGAGTCTAAAGCCATTTGTTTGCATGTTCAACCATTATTATGCAGATCTTCAGCTATACAACATGATTCAGCTACAGATCTGCATCAGCGCTTTCTTGTATATCTTTTCTGTTAAGAAACATTTGCTGGGTCTTCTTGGATCTGTATTAAAGAGACTAGATATCTGTTTTTATGCCTCATTGAGAAATATAATAGAAGATATGATTTTTCTCTCTATTTTTTCAGTTTTATCTCCATTATACTACGCAGTCTCTTTATGCAGCAATTTCTATGTGTTGCAGTCTTGGGGTTTCATCGATTTTAAGCTGTTTTGAGCATGGGAGGCCTGTTTAACTAGGCTAAATGCATTTGTTTTTGAAAATATTTTGCATGCATGTCCTATATTACATATACTAAGGGAAAAAACCGTTATTTCCACTTTTATAGCGCTATCTTCAGAAAAATAACGTTTTTGGGGCCAATATTACTGCTTTTCCCCACTTGGAAACATTGAATGAAGACATAGATTGTTGTTGTGATTGTTATTTGATGAATATGTGTTTTAGTACACTATATAAGCTGATTTCTTGCTGCTCTCCAACTTTTGAATACCTTAGGGTATTCTTATTGTTGTTGAAAATCCCTATTTTGGGATATTACATCAAATTATCTCTAATAGATTCCAAAATAATAATCATGGCTGTGATGTCGTCCTTTTTGTATTTTTCTTTCCCTTCATTATCTGTAGGTCTAGTAGCCTTGCCCTTCACAATATCCAAAACATCATTCTTTGCAAGAATGAGGTCGATCCTTGTTTTCCATGCCCTGAATTTTGTAGCTCCTTCCAACCTTTTCTATGTCTTCATAGAGGAACCCATGGTTATAGATAAAAAATCACATTGCAGATGTAGGTATCTTCAAGAGTGTTTTGAATGCCATTTCCTTCACTAAATCTATAATATCATGTTTATTTTTCAAGTGCAATAGATACAAGCACTAATTTATGAAAATTGATAATTACTTCCATTGATGTAGATATTATTTTAACACCTTCAGTTTATCATTAAGAAATTACACTTTAGAAATTCAACCATCAAGGCAGCAAGATAATAGAGATCACAATGCACAAAGATAACACAAGATTTACCTTGGGAAAACCCACTTAGGGGAAAAACCAACAACCTTTTCCTTAGAGAAATTATTCAGTTCAATAATAGATGCACCTAATTGTTATAGTCAAATACAAAGGTAAAACTTACCAACAATAAAAATATGGTCAAACTTGGTCAAAATTCCCTCTTGTCGAGTCTCCAATATGACCAACAAACCCAAACCCGCCTAATCTCACTAGGCTGAAATTTAGCCTCCTGGAAACTGCCTAGAAACTTGAACCTGCTTCCCAAAACAAAATCCCCAAAATCTTCAAAGCTACTACCCAAAAAATTCAAACGTGCTACCCAGAAATCACACGTTTGAAGTTGCAAAAGGAGGGTTTCACATGTGTGAGATAGAAATAAATAAAGCTAGATATGTCTTCATCCTTCCTCATCATTTTTATCTTCTTCCCCTTTGTTTGGATGCCCAGAAGATAACTTGTTAATGTGTGATCCAAATTATACTATGGAGGAGGACAAGTGGAGTATATATAATTTTCTGGATGGTCAAATGGATTCCACTTCAACTGGGGAATACTTGAATTGATGGAGGGTGTAGAAGTTATGTCATATAATTGCAACTTCTCATGAAATTTTAATCTAAATCACAAGACACAATCCTACTCTACCGCTCTACGAAATTCAATTCACAATTTAGAACATGAATCACAAAAATGTAATGATAAATAACAAACATGTACGCAATATTTTTCCATGGGAAATAAACTGATAAAAACCCATTATGCATGATTGCATTAATTTGTTGAATAAATATGTATTACAATTGCTAGCTCAATATGAGCTCAAACTATAAGTGAATAACCTATTTTTATGCCCACTGAAAGGCTCTGACCCAAAATTAATCAATTTCTGCCTCTGCTTGAGCCCCTATTTCCTTGCACAAATCCTGAGGAATTAGGCCCTTATTATTTAGGAATTTACCTCAAATTGATTTTGCAATTTCCAAGGTTGATCATCTAACTGCATGAAACAACTGTACACTCAAGCCTAGTCTACAACTGATATTACACTACCTTTTAATATCCACCACAGCTGGGGAACTCAAATGATCTAATTGCACTAGTTATTTTGGGCTAATTGATTAGTTAACTAGATGATCATCGAGTTATAATATTATCCCATTACACAACTGACCTTCCACTACTTCCTCCAATAATTAGAACTAATTTAACTAAAAACAACTTGAAATAACCGACCTTGATTGCTACAAATTAGCAATCACACATGCCTAATTGAACTCCAACTCTTGTAACTTAAATTTAATGAGCCAATTTAGTGACAAGAGCCATGTCACACAAGTTAAATGCATCCAAGTTGTTTGTTGATGTGGAAATTCAAATTTTCTTAATTTGACCAAGGCAAAATCAAATTGAGACTTTCGTGCTCCATTTTTCAACACTCCATGTTAGAAAGAAAGGGATTATCAACCACCCTTATCCTTCACTTGTGGAATATACTGTAGAAACATATCTCACTATTTCTACTGCTACTGAAACATCTAAAATTGAGAAGAAATTATGGGACTAGGGATCTACATCACTCCACCTCACTCTTGGAGGTATAACTACAATTTATCCCTATTCCCACTTGGATCGAAATCTCCCCCTACTGAAGGTATTTTCTTGAGTGGATGTTTAGAATCTGCCTCCTCTTCGCCCCTCCATTTGTGGTTTCTCCACAACTTCATGAGGCTCCATTTTGAGAGGTATATCTTGCTATCTCTCAACCATCATATCTATAATCTCTTCCTTGCTCCTCAAGGTTGTACATGCATATTCTACCTCAAATTTATATAGGTTATTCACATGAACTTCGATTTTCTTCACCTGTCTACTGGTTGTGTGTCTCAAGAATGCTTTCCATTTGTTGAAGATCACATCATAACCATGATCTTCCAAAAATACTACAAAGATGATATTATTCTTTAGGAATAGAAAAAACATGACATCCTTGAGTCTGAGAGGGGAATTCGACTCCCTATGAAAGGTGACTGTACCAATCCAAACCACGCTATACCTTCCATCAACCCCCAACTCGATGTGCATCTGGAGGTATTTCTCCTCCAGGTCACTAAAAAAATATCTAGACCTTTCATGTGGAATGAGGCCCCATATTCCAAGTACTACACGCTCCCCATCATTGTGCTGGAGATGCATGCAATGAGGGTAAAGTCAAGGTTGAAATGTGGAGCCATAGCTTCAGCTACTGCTCCTCGTGAGGTCTTATTTATTGCCTTTTTTTGTGGGCACTTCGTGGCATAGTTTCCAAATTCATATCAATGGAAGTATTTAATTTTGGAAAAGTATTTCTTCTTTCCCCCTTGACTGGACTCTATTTTGCATTGATATTTCTTCCCTTTTCCCTTCTTTGGATTTCCATCCAATGAAAATTTTTCTTCATCCTTGCCCTTGGATGAAGTCTCATCTTTGGTATTCTGCCTTATTTCCTCCTGTACCAAATCAGACCATAAACACTCCCAATTGGGTAGTTTCTCCCTCCCATTCATTGAATCTTGATAGCTATGTTAGCTATTGGGAAGGCCCATAAGGGCTAGGCTTACCAAGTCTTTTTCAGGAACATTAACACTGACCCTGCCATGTTCATTGTTGTATCTCAAGAAATAATCCCTTGGCTGTGGTAAGAAATTAGCGCTCAAGACATTTATATATATATGTCACAAAAATATGATATCAGATAGTCATCACTTAATCACCTTTAGAAATTAATTATTAAAACCTCAGGAATCTGACATAATAAATGATTCACAATGCGATTATCTGCTGATATTAATTGGAGTGATAGGAAGGACATGAAGGAAGCTCAAAATGATATGCTAATAAGCAGGATCTATCACTTTAAACTTTAGAAGAATTTTATGTGAGTGAAATAGTTAAAATGAAGGAGCACCCATTAAGGATGTTTAACTCTTATTTACATATATAAGAAGAGACCCACAGCTACATTACTTAATTTTATTCATAGAAGGAAAAAGAAAAAATGGAAACTGGAAAACATATCAACAACAGTAGATGCAAGAATCTTGATCTTCATTCATTAATTATCAAAAAATTGAGTACAAGATTTGCAGTAGTCCAAAGGTCCAAAACTCAGAACCTTTTCTTTTCTTCTCCTCCTCTTTAAATACAATGTAAAGCAGTTTGTAACTACTGAAACTACTCTTAACTGCTCAAACTACTTAAAACTGTTTAAACTACCTATTAAATATCATCAAAGTATATCATTACAAACAAAATTTCTTAATAAAGATAAAATAAAACTAAACTCTAATCTATCTACTGAATATGAATTTTATTCGCTGTTGCTACATTCTCCTGATTGTCTGACTTGTCCTTTTTAGAAGACGAGGGATCATTAGGTAGAACATCCATCCAAGCCCTGCATTTCTTCCACACTTCCATATTTGTCTTAGGAGAGTTGAACAACTTGTGGTACTCTAGCCTAAAGGCGGTGATCCTGTTAAATGTTGGTCGCTTTGTAAATGAAGTCTTCACCATCCATAATAACTGAAAATGCCTCTGAAGAAAGTTAATAACTGTTGTTCCTTTCAGGATCTGAGTTTTCTCATGAGCGTTATCCACCTTACTCTTTTCCAATACCAATAATGGTTCATAGGAATCCCATGATAAAAGACTGCCTTTAAGGTCCTAGCATGATGGAAATCCCGCACTAGCTCTTTTGTCATACAAATTATCAAATCTGTTCACTGCTTCTTTAATCTCTGTCAACTTCTTTTTAGCAGTCTTCCTAAAGTACTTTTAACAATCAGCTTACTAATCTCTACAGCATATAGGATCCTATCTTTAATATAATTTTCTTCTAACTCTTGATTAGTCTTTGAATCAATGAAATCAATAAACTTATTTGCCCATATGGCTCTGTTAATAGTCTTCTTCTTATCTTCCATAACTTGCTCCTCAAAGTCTCTAACAATGCTTTTCTCTTCTGATACAATAGTCAAAGATTCCAGGGCTGCTTTCATCTCTCCAATGATTAAATTCCATATGATATCTTTAGCATGTATCAAAGTTATATTTCCCTTCAATTTCTCCTTTAGACTCTTGATTTCAGCATTGGCTATTCGAAAATCTGTCTTGTATTTATTAATTTCTCCATCCTTGGCCTACATGATTTTTGTTACCATTTCCAAATCATTCTGTGCCTTTTTGAGGTCATTATTTTCCATTTTTAGTTCAATGTTTAATTGAGATAACTGTGCTGCTGGATCATCATTTCCAGATGACATAATGATAGTATAGGAATGGGAATCAATCTGGATTTGCAATTTCAATACACTTTCTTTCAAATTAGAAATTTCTTCTTCTTTCTGTAAGAGCTGTTGAAGAAGGCTTTCCTTTTCACTTTCCACTTCTGCCACCTCTACTGCCATCAAATGCTGTAATATTCCTAAATTAGCATGCAGCTAATGGGAATATTAATTTTTCTTTTAAAATCTAGTTAGATGAATAAATGGGAAAGGAGGCTCATAAGTTGCTTAAGTAGGAATCAAATCCCTCATAATGTGAAAAGGGATCATGTTAATAACTATATCAAGCATCCACATGTGTGAACATGGTCTAAAATGTGTGGAAAAAGTCAAGTTTGACCAAGTCAACAACATTATTATGTGAGGAGTGGATCCTAAATAAAGACAACTCAATGTGAATGAAGACCATTCTAGCTAGTCAAAATGAAGACACCTTGAGTGTGAAAAGAGACAATGCATGAAGATCCAGTCAAGATTGATCCAGTCAAGATTGACTAAATCAAACAACACTGTAAAAATATGAGTAAGGCTAATGGAGACAACATAATTTTGGTGGAGGAGCCTTTGCATGGAAGCAACCTCATAATTGGGTGGGACCCTTGGTGAGGAAGCTCATCAACTATATAATGAAGGGAATGGCAACCATATGGGGCATGATTAAAGATATGATATTTTGATATATTTTTTGTTTAGACCATATAGCTTTCTTTGGATGTCTAGCCTAGATTGTAAATGCTGTTTAGCATTGGGATTTCTTGTTTAGGAATTCCACCTCTTCCTATTGAGTAGCTCTTAGGAGAGTCTTGTATTGCATAGTCCACTATCTGGCTTGAGGCCAAGATTCTCCTTTCAACTACAAATCAGATCATGTTGAGGGTTTGGTTGTCTTTACAAGCTGCAACAAGTGGAAGCTAGATCTATTCATATCTAGGACATTTCAGTGCCCTTTTTCAGTGGAGGAGTCTTCTGCTCTATTGAGGGAAGTGTATTGTAGTGATTGGGCATCATTTCTTGATCTTGGCATGTGGCCAAATGTTATCTATACCCTATAGCGCAGTTTCTATTCCAAATCTGTGTTATTCCTATAGGTGTTGTTGCAGGGAGTTTGGGTGCACCATTTGGAGAGCTGGTTTCTGAGTGTTGGGGATCTGCCCTTCACTTTGAGATCCACTAAAGGAGATCTACACACTATATATTTCAGATCTGATCTGCATGCTTCTGAATACTACTGAATTTATGAATATTTCTACAGATCTGCATTCTTAGATCTCAGATCTACTGCTTATACTTGGTGTAATGCTCAAAACCCTAAGGGGATCTGAAAGAGGAGCCTTTCTGGTGTATGGATCTATTATGGATCTGATCTTTTATGCATATATCTTCTCTAGATATGACATGTAATCAACAATAGTTTGCAGCCTAATAAAATAATGCTGTCAAGGCAGCTTCAGTCCATATATGTGGTTGCAGCACCTCTTTTGAGGGGATTTCTTCTGTTTATGTCTTGTATTTCCAGCTATGCATCTTATGGGCCTCATTATACATCTATATCGCTGCTGTAAATACTATAGAAGAACATTTTTAATTGGCCTCCTGCTATGTTTTAGATAAACTGCGTTATTTTAATGCATGATTGTTTAGTATTGCTGCATGTTTCCCATTTGGGATATTACAAATGCTCCTCTGTAGGTAATTTCAAATTTTTCTTTAACACATAAATCTCTGATTTTGCACTTTGTAGTAACTTCTGCACACCAAACCTATCATTTGGATCTACTCCAATATTCACAATTATCTTATTTAGTTCTTCATTTTGGGTTGTTAGGGCCATGGAGTTAGCTTTCTCCAATTTCAGTTGCTTGATCACCTTCCCTAGCATATTATTTTCCTTAAGAGCCATTGCATTAGTCTTTTTTAGATCATTCACTATTAATTGACCTATTTTCATGTGTAAATTGACTTTATCAAGCAAAGGAATATTTCTCACATCAACAGTTAAATTTACAGTTTTGAAATTACTTGATGACCCTATAGTCATATCAGAAGGGCGAGAGAGAGCAATTTAAACTGATCTTTTTCTAGATCCATGGTAATCAACAATATTGTCTAGTCCAGAGTTACTTGATATTTAGCCTGTGCCTCCATGCTAGCCTTCATCTTTTGATTCCTTTTAACAATTTGAGCAAACACTTGTTTAATCAAAAGGTATTTGATCCTGAGCATCTCCATGTCCTCTTGGTGAGGATGGAAAATTTTGTTCATCTCCTAGTTGAAGCAGGAAACCAGGCAGAGCACCTGCTATGTCTTCAAGAATTGCTCTTCTAATTTCGTTTCCTCAATTTAATATAACCGCTCTTTTACTCCTCTTTCTTGATTTTTCAGATATGATAGGAGTTTGAATGCTAGAACTAGCAGAACCTACAAAACTCTTATTGGCTAACTTCTCTATGTCAGGTCTACTATCATGAACAAATTTTGAGTAACCATTTTCAATTCTCCTATTTGAAATTACTTTATGAGGATCATAAGCCCATTTATATCCTAATAAAAAGTGCATACCATCTAATATCTTGTTAACCTCATCAACTGCCTGCCTCATGTTGACTATAAATGGACCCACAGACATAGGTAATTTAAATATGTGACCCTTTTTTATTGGGACAAAATGTATTTGGTCTACATTCAAACTCTGCCTAATGAATTCTAAGGCGAATAGTCTCATAGGAACAAATGTGATAAGTCTATATGGTTCTAACCCAGCTCCATAAAGTCTAATAGTTTAGTAATCTTTATACACATACCAGTCTCCAAATTTAGAATTAGTACCCAACTGAAGAAATTCTTGAGCCTTTAGCAAGAAACATGTGGGGAAAACCCCATTCAAAATCTTATAGGTAGTAGACATGAAATGATTTGAAAAATCAAACACCCTCTCCTCATTTTGTTCCTCTCTTACTACATCAGTCCAAAACATTACTAACTGCCCCTTTTTATTTATATCCATGATGTTCAACCCCAAATGCAAGAATTCTTCCACATTTTGATATAAAAAGAGATAAGTGATAAGAGAAGGGAACTTGAACAACCCAATGAGTGATAAACTCATGAGTTGAGTATTGACGACCTCTTACCAATAAGAAGGGATGTCTAGCACTATTCTCGGCTTCATCATTAACGCAAATAGTCCCAGCACTAATTTATCAATTAGGATTTCATCCTCCTTTCCCAGTATCTTTAATATACACCTCAAAATTTTTCAAACTTCTGGATCAAAAAATTCTAGGGAAAACTATTTACTATATGGTGCAAACCGCTTCGTGTCTAGCCTTAGGAAGAAGGAAAATTGGGTGAATTATTGTCCTACAAGATGATCATAATACACTGCCAATGATTCGTCAGTGAATTGAACATAAGATTTAGACTCTGGGTAACATAAGGATTGACAGATTAAATGGGCTGAGACTTGTAGAAAATTCTCTCCCAGGCAATTCATTATAAAGCATTTACCAGGATACATGACAGATACCAACCAGTGCACAAACTCAGGAAAAAGATGAGTCATAGGGATACATGCAGACAATACTCCTGAATTTTCCATGACAGAGAAAATAGGACAAGCTTTGTCATTTAAACAGATATGCTGATAGAATTGGAGGTGGTCTAGAGAGAAAATGGTATCTTGAATATCCATCTCAGTGTCTATGGGAGGAATATGACTGGATGAGTCAGAAAGAGATGAACGTTTCGCCATGATACAACTCAGGGTGGCTAACAATGATGGAAAACACTGGTGCAATTAGGGTTGACAAATACAAAGGAATAAAATTAACTTTTGAAAAGAAAAACATGCTTAAATAGATGGCGCGGGGTCTTGAAATTAAATGCTAATTTGACTCACAAGAGACTGTTAAATGATACCATGACGTGGCTAAAAGATGCCACCAACAAGAAAATTATGTCACTGTGGGAGGCCCTTGGTGTACGGAGCACTCATTAGGGCCTTGCCGCTGCAGTGAATCCAGACTGTTGATCAAGTTCGGTTGGTCAGTCAGCAGGGTCAACTATGGAGGTACCTTCCCCATTAACAAGTGCGTTGAATGTGCCCACGGGTTGCCATCTTTAACTTCTGACAAGAAAATCCTTGGATCCCACTCGATTACTTGCTCGAACATTAACCGAAGCATTAGGTCCCACCTCTGTGGATCCTTCAAAGTATTGAACTTTAAATTAAAAAAAAACATTTCAACCTTAGTTAAAGTATGAAGAAGCTCTACTTTAACAAATATTTTATATTTTTTCCATTTTTTTGTATTTTCAAAAAATTAAAATAAAGGATATTGCAAATGAGCCACAACATTCATCATGAAATTGTGTAAACTTTCTCAGATACTACAAAATTGTGTCATTCTTTTACATCTTGATACTTCAAAGTTTATCCTTGAGCGCCAAATTCTAGTGGTCACTATTATTCTCGAGAAATTATGTCAGTGCTTTCTAGATTGCGAATAGATATTATTTTCTGTGGAGATTTGAGATGATTTGATCCCGTACTCCCTCCAATATTATTCTCCAAGGGTGTTTTAGGAAATTTTTCTGAGTCTACTTTGTTCACATGGGTTATACTTCAGACTAGACTTATCAAATTGATGAAATGTATTCTTGTATGCATGTACATCCAGGATATTAACATTGAGTTCGTACGTTGTAGGACTTTCAAAAACTTCCTTTAAGGTGAGAAATTTTCCATCCTGGAATATAACTACCTCATTCGGTTCTTCCTTCAACTTAGATTTGATAAAACATAGCAAATGCTTCTGGTTCATGCATTCCGAGTGATGTACCCAGGTATCAAATTTTCTAACCTTGTAAAAATCGCGATGGGGTGCACTCTTTTGAGCTATGAATTCTCTGTCTGCATTTAGCATTAGATGAAGACTAGAATTTTGTTCTAAAAGGTGCAGTCGATGATGGCACAAGGTACAAAAATATCCCAATGAAATGATTCTAAGTATCCGATGTACATCAATGAAGAATGTTGTTGCATCAGCAACATGAAAAGTTCTTCCCTTGATTCTTTATTTGGATAAACATTTACCACAACATCCTCAATTTGAAAGTGATGTTCACTTGCTCCTCCCCCTCACTTGTTGGTGCATCCTTGCCATTTTCCTTAATGAGGTCTTCAACTGTAGCCTTAAGTATCATCCCCACATGGGCAGGGGGCATGTGGATGAAAGTGTCCTGTTTCGCAACTGTGGCCTTGTTGTTTAGCTTTCGTTTCTTTCCCTCGGTGTGGTGATGACATTGTTGGGTATATCATCCGTGGGATTGACCTATATGAAACATCATAATATCAGTTAGTTTAAAGTTACCTTGTATAGAATGATGCCCCCAAATAATTTACGTGAGCTTGGTGAAGTGTCCAAAAATAATGCCCAAATGATCCATGGTGAAAGGGCTTCTAATGAATATCTTAATACACATAAAATTTTCTCTTTGAGTGTATGCATGATGATTCCCCCCCCACACACGGCGTGGCTGTGGTGAAAGTATCTTGTCATGATGGTGAGAAGGTCTACAAGGGGCTGGGAATACTTCACGGGGATGTCACTGGCTACCGACCGGGTCAAAACCCTAATGGCTAAGCGAGAAGAGGGGGACCCAAAATTTTAAATGTACCAAAAATTTTGGGTGGTGTTGTAGCGGCTACAACAAAAGGTAAACACGATGAGGTAAAATTGCAGCATCATGGATCATTGTTGAATAATGATGTGAACAATATGCTAATGCAAGAAAGCGCAAAGGTAAAAAATAAAGTGCCGAATAAATTTGACAAACAGGGCATTAAGTTTCACAAAGTGTTGTGTTTGAAATGGGATGCTACATGGTGATGGAAATCACATTTGGTCTAGGGTCAAGCCAATCACAAGGTGATAGATGTTAAACATCGTCATGTTGACAATGTTCAGGGTGAGAAGAAATTGAAGTTGTTTAAGCTTTCTTTGATTGACGACTATCGGAGCAGGGTCCCTTAGGACCACATTTTTGGGAGTAAATAATAGTATTTTTGTAATTTTTAGTCATGTGCGCTAAGAAATGTAGAGTCAAGGGGCTTTGGGGTGGGTCAAATCCCCTTCATGAGTAGTAATTGGGCTAAAGGGTAAATCTATGTAATATTCCCAAATGGGAAAAGCAGGAATATAGTGAAAAATGTTGGAACAATATTGCAGATCATCATTTAGAAAGTAAGAGGAAAATATGGAGACCTTTCATATGTTATTAAAACAGCAAAATGCACATAAGGAATGGGCCATAAGATGCATAACAAGAAATACAAGCCTCCAATGAACCAAATCCCTCAATATGAGGTGTTGCAACTATATAGAAAAAATAGAAAACCCTTACAAAATTATTTTATTACCTGTGATATAGCAGTTAATTATACATCATATATAGGGCTGATATGTGCCTCAAAAGATAGATCTATATCAGATCTTATCACTATACAATCTCCTCTAAATAACCCCTCAAGGGTTTTCAACAAAACACCAAGTAGAAGTTTTAGATCTGAGATCTAAGACTGGAAATCTACTAAAAAATATAGATCTGGAAAGTGTGGATGATCTGATATGACCAATAGAATAGCCTCCTCCAACAGATCCTCAAAGTGAAAGGCAGATCCCCTTCCCTAGAAAATCATCTCTCCAAATGGTGTGCCAAACCACCCTGCAACTCCTCCTACAGAAATAATGCAGATCTAGAAGTAAAATTTATTGTAGGGATCAAAATATGGTTGGCCTGATGCCAAGATATGAAAATAAGCTCAATGACCTTCAATACTGTCCTCTTAATAGAAAGGAAGCCTCCTCCACTGAAAATAAGCAATGAGATGGCCTAGATCTAGAGATCTAATCACCACTTGCTACAACCTATAAAAACAACCAAACCCTCAACAGGATTTTCACTGTAAAAGAAAGATGAAGCTTGGCCTTAAGCCTAATAGTGGAAAATTTAGTACAAGACTCCTCCAAGAGCTCCTCAATGGAAGAGGTGGGATTCCCCACTAGGAACACCCTGTGCTAAACAACACTCTATCTCAGCTAAACAACAAGAGAAATATATATGTCTAAACAGACCATATATTCAGAAATATAATATACCAATAAATAATCAATATGGATGCCATCCTCTTCCTTAAATAGAATATTTTCTTGCAAACCCTAAGCCCCATCCAAAAAGATCACTACATGCACACAAAGCATCTCCATATAAAACTGCGATGTCTCTCATTGATGGCCACTCCTCCATGACAACGCTATTGATCTGGTCAAGGTTCCCAGTCAAAGTGATACAATCCCTTTCACACCAAGGGTGCTTTAGTTAAGCTACCAAGATTTGTCTCTTTCACATTTGGCATTGATTTATTCCTTATTAAGGAGAATTATGGACCTCCTTTGCCCTCTTATTCTTTAAACAAATCAATAAAACAAAATTGAATATTCCAATTAGCTTATGAATAATTGGGAATATTACAATATAGGTGTCTCAGACCATGGTTTGAGGACCTTAGTATGAGTGTAGGATAAGGTATAAGTAGAAGTCTAGATTAAGTCAGATAAGGAACTTTTTAGTAAGCTTTATGTAAGTCTTGATGAATTATTGAACTCTGAAGTGAATATGTTAAGCATATTTTTCTAAAAGGCTCATGCTAGCTATGTGCGCAGAGACCGTAGTTCGATTGTGTGTGGACCCTGCTCGCTGTGTGCATAGGTAGATCTGAAGGATTGTAAGGGTTTTTGCGAATTGTTGATGAATAAATACCTGTTTTGATAACTCAGTGTACCAAATTCATCTATGGCTTGCTTTATGATATGTTTCTATGTATGCTTTCAGTTTACTGCATATGAGTTATATTATCTGTGATTGGATCGGTTGCGTACCTATTTTACTGTTGACATAAATTTTAACTTCACAGATCTAGTACTGTAAGGGTTGAATATAAAATTGCTAGAACAATTAAAGGAATTGGGGATATTATGTCTGTGTGCACGCACAGGATTAACTAGTGGCAATTAACATAGGGTTTCTAGTTAGGTTTTTTGGTGTGTAGTAAAATAGATCTGATGATGCTCACTTCATTTAATTCTCTCTCAAGGTGTGGAAACTTGGTTCTAGCACCCCCCCCCCCCCCCCATACTGCTTCGGGTGAGACTTTGGCCTACTAAAGTAGGTCATTTTCAAAAGGGCTAGTAGTAAGAGGGTTTTGTTGGTTACACGCTAACTTTGAACCTGGTTCAGGACCCCTCAAGCCAACAAATTGTTCCATTGTTGGGACCAAGATCATTTTGAGAGAGATTAGGTGATGTGCGAGCCATCAAAAATTGAATTAGAAGGTGGGTTTGAGAAAAACATACAAGAATTCAGATCAAAGAAAAAAAAAGTAAGAAGCTATCTATTGAAGATTGGAAACAGAAGTATGTTCTCACATAGGTTCACAAAATCTTCTTAGGACCTTTGCCCATGAATTACATGAGTGGATGCTAAGGTTAGCTGTGTTTCAGACCTACTGGAAGGAATATAAAATCACTCAGTGGTCACCTTAGTTGATCCAAAATTTAGAAAAGAATGATAACAACATCACTCGGATTGTAGACCATGGGGTTGACAACATTCTGGGTGGATTTGTGACAGATTTTGTAGTTGATTAGTTTGTGTCATATTCTGAAGCAGAAAGAAGATTTTTCAAGGGACTAAGAGGTAGGTTCATACGCTCTCTGCCTTTGCTAATTAAGATTCTATTGTGTGAAAATGGTATTCTATGTAGTCACACCGAGTGAATGACCCCAAACTAAGTTAAAAGCACTACATGCAGCGGAAAGTACTTTTGGGTTAACTAGAGAGGAGAAAAATCTGTATACAAACCTCTAGGAAACCCACCTAATAGTGATATAGAAAGTGGCGAGGCTACGCGTGCTAGAGGTAGCCCCTTAGCTACCCCACATTCTAACTCGCGCAGGGGTAATTCATCTCATACTCCACCTCCTCCACTACCAAGAGGCGATATGGCTACGCATATGAAGCTAGAAACCTTAAAGGGTGTGGGCGATGAAGACATGGAGAGATTCTGGTTTGTTACAGATGTAGTATGGACTGTACAAAATTTTAACACTGATGTTGTCAAGAGGGTGCAACTAGCTATGGCGTTTGAGGGTCATGTGCTGGATTGGTGTATGGGATATTTGGCTCAAAACACTGATCCTACTGTCGATGAAATCAATAAGGCCTTAAAGTAATAGTTCAAAAAACCAAATTCCTACTCACAATGTGTAACAAAGCTGAAAGAAATCTGACAAGAACCAAATGAATCTGTCTAGGAGACGAATTTGTCTAGGAGGCAGACCAACGATTGAAACACACTATCAGTGATGGAGGATTTATCTTTGATGATAAGCATCATAAATAATGGTTCATTTCCATGCTATTTCCATATTTGCACGACCCTCTAAATCAACAAAAAAATGATTGTCAGGTTGAGGCTCTTGAAGTTAACATGAAGCTGGAAGCCGTGCCCAGAACTGATGACCAGTTTAGAACTTTACAAATCCAAAATCAGTTAGAAGCGATGCACTTGGAAATTAAGAACCTGCACAGAGATAGAGGGAAATAAGTCAGCGCAGATGTATGATGTATACAATGTAAGGGTTACGAGCACAAAAATATCAGTGTACCTTTCTTCAAGATTACATGCAAGTGAGAGGACCAAATCCATTGCGACCCAGGGATGCTGCAAGACCAAGTGGTACTCCCACACTGTGGTGGACTGACTGTTAAGTGGATGGATGGCATGACACAAACCATTGCCCTTGATTAGGAAGTTATGTACGAGAACTGAAGCAAAAATGGTGTAGGTTTTTCTCTTCGGTTGGCCATGATGAGCACCACTGCCACACATTTGATCTGATGATTGAAAATGAAAACCTATATAGAGTGCAGGCCAACCCATCTTCACTAGAATCCCCCTCTAGGCGTGGTGGATCTCCAGCTAGAGGAATGGGAGGAGGGAGAGGTGGATGTGCAGGTTGTGGAAGAGGAAAACTGATCTGCTACAACTATGGATATGTTAGACATTTTGCATGCGACTGTCTAAACCCTACGCAACACTATTTTAGGTATTGTAGATATTTTTATCATGTTATTGAATATTTTCCTATTTTTATTGCTAGAATTCAGGAGAAGCAACAACAAACACGTACACAAAATATAAAAATGGTTAGAGTTGAGCTGCGAGATGATAATCCGAGTGTAAAAATAATTACATACAGTGGTGCTGCCATTGGAGAAGATAAGGGAAAGAAGTTTGATGTGGAGCCTTGGATCAGGAAGGCTTTTGAGAAGAAGGAAGGACTCAACCTGTAGAAGGAGGAGACTTTCTTAGAAGCTAGAAAGTTTTTTACTGCTGCAGGTGTGTCCACATCCAAGGTAGTCATGGAAGCAATGATCGATGACGAAGTCAAACCCTTCCTGCAAGAATGAATCAAACTATTACACAACCAGAAAGAAGTATAAAACATTTAGGCTCTAATAGATAGTTTTGCGGATAAGGAGTTGCCTCGAACTGAGAGAAATACCATGAAAAATATCTACAAGAATAAGAAGAGAACTGAATGGGAGATGTGCATGACCATGCAAATTGGAGAATATGAGATATATCAGGTCATTTTGGACTTGGGATATGATGTGAATGTCCTACCTAAGCAGACCTGGCAGAAGATGGGAAAACCAAAGCTGGAATGGTCCACCATTCAGCTACGCATGGCCAATCAACATAAGATTATCCCATTAGGAAGACTCCCACAAGTTCTGGTAGATATTGCTGGAGTAAAGGTACGCATCTAATTTGAAGTAATACAAATTTTGGATGATACAGACCCCTACCCTATGCTGCTACTACTGGATTGGGCCATTGACATGGGGGGCATCATAAATTTAAATCGCAGGAGTATGATATTTGAAAACAATGGTACTCAGGTTATAGTACCTTTGGATCCTGAAGAAGGGGAAATATATACAGAACCAATGCGAAAAGGAGATGATGTTGAACATATCTACAAGTTGTATACACATGATGAGGATTGGATTAGCCCTACTTCTGATGGGATGCTAAATTGGGAAAAAGATAGTTCATGCTTCTCTGATTCTGAGGGGGAAATAGAAAACTGGAAGAATATCCTGCAGGATTTTTTTGCATTGTGTTGCGTCAGAATCACTAAAAATTTGCGATGCATCTCCTCATAGGTACGATAATTACCTTATTTTGATGGTTCTAGCAATGTTGTTTCATTTTTGGAAAATTTGGAAGCTGATGTCCCAAAAGAGCAAAGGTTCTGGGAACTTGATATTGCCATGCATGAAACTCCAACACATTGGTAGGATACACACAAAGAGAACTTTGAGGATTGGGAGGAATGCATCAGAATGATGCGGTTGCACTTTGAGAAACCCACTACCCCACCAATTGATATTTTTGGTGGCTGAGGGGATCCACGAAAACAACTGGCTACATGGATAGAGGTTTGGGACAAGAAGCATAGGGTCGAAAGGGTTCACATGTTTTTCCATACGTTGGGGCCAATCCATAATACATGGTATTTGGAGATGGAGTTGCGCCGAGGGACTCTCAATTGGGTTACAATGAGTGAAATTTTTCTGTTAACCTTGGATCAGAGGGATTGGACAAAGCCTTGTATGATATAGAAGCCATTTCCTTTGATGATTCTCGACCTCAGATAGAATGTGCTATGCTAGCATGGGAAGCACAGATGTAGGATATTTCCAATTTTAGAAATCTATCAGTTGAAGGTAATGATGAAGATATAAGAAATATCAATATCCCTGAATCCGAGGGGGAGCACGTAGTTGAAGGGCCCTTGTTAGGGATGATGAATGTGATTGAGCCTTTAAAACTAAAGGAAGTTAACATTGGGATGGAGGAAAAACCCAAGTTGGCCAAAATAGGAGATTATTGGGATGATGACACAGTGAGAAAAGTTGCGGCGCTGTTGACATAATATCAAGACCTGTTTCCCACGAATTTTTCTGAGCTCAAAGGAATTGTTGGAGATTTGGAAGTTATAAAAATCACTCTGAAACAAGATGCGCATCCCATCAAGAAGTGATCATACCGGTTAAATCCAAAATATAAGCAGAAAGTAAAGGAATAATTGGAGAAAATGGTTGTTGCAGGAATAATTGAGCCGGTGGAGTAGTCTGATTTGGTGAGCCTGATGGTCGTTCAGGAAAATAAGACTAAGGGAGCAATAAGGATTTGTGTGGAACTGCATATGTTGAATGATGGATGTGTACATGACCCCTTCCCTACTCCATTTTCAGAGTACCATCAGATAATGATTGCGCCAAAGGACCTAAGTAATACCACTTTTGTAACAGAATGGGGATCCTTCCAGTACACAATCATGCCTTTTGGATTGAAGAATGCACCTGCTATATTCTCGCACATAGTAGTAGCTGAATTCAAGGAGTTCATGCACAAGTTTCTGTAAGTGTAATTTGATGATTGGACTGTGTTTGGATTTCTAAAGAAGCATGTGTCCAACCTGCGCATGATGCTCGACACTTGCAGGAAGCATCATATATCTCTTAACTTAAAAAAGTGTATCTTTTGTGTTCCTTTTGGAATCTTGTTGGGCCATATTCTTTGTCAGCAAGGGCTGATGGTAGATCCAGCTAAAATTGTAGTTATTATCAACTTGGAGGTTCCTACCAATGAGAAAAATCTGTGCTTTATTATAGGACACATAAGATATTATAGAAAATTCGTTCAGGGCTATGCTCTGATCACTGCACCCATGGAGAAATTGTTGAAGAGATATGTGTCCTTCTTCTGGGATGAATAATGCCAAAAGAGATTTGAGATGCTAAAAGGAAAGATGGTTACTGCACCTATTTCAATATTCCCTGACTAGTCCAAGGTCTTCCATGTGCATGTTGATGTGTCCGACATTGCACTTGGATCTGTTTAGTGCAGCTAGGAGAAGGAGATATTGATCACCCTATTTCCTTTACAAGTAGGAAGCTCTCCAGTGCAGATCACAACTATTAAAAAACAGAGAGGGAAGGATTGAATATGGTCTACACTCTATAGAAATATAAGCATTATCTGCTAGGAGGGCACTTCAAGATTTTCACTGACCACTCTGCTTTGAAGTAGCTGGTCAAAAAGCCTGTATTGGGGGGGGGGGGGGAATATTCGTATATGGCTGTTGCTATTTCAATAATATGATTTTGAAATCATTGTTAAGCCTGGTAGATTAGATGCCAGGCCTAATCACTTATCACACATTGAGAATGGGGAGGAACTGACCAGTATGGAGGAGGGAATACCTGATGCGCATATATTTTCTATTAAAGTGGTTGATGAACACTTTGTAGATATCATTCACTTTCTGCCTACTAGCAGTGCACTTGCTGAATACTCCGGGAAAAAAAAGGAGTTGGTTTCGCACACAACTAACTTTACATTGATTACTGGTCAACTATGCAGGTTGGGAGTGAATGAAGTGTTAAGAAGGTATGTATTAGAACATGAAAGACAAGACATCTTGGCTGAAGCTCGTGGGGGAGTGGAAGGAGGCCATTATGCAGGGAAAGATACTATGCAGAAGATGCTGCGTGCTGCGTTATGGTGGCCCACACTGCACAATGATGCACATGCATATTTTCAAGCTTATAATGCATGCCAAAGAACAGGGAAGTCATAGCACAGAGATTAAATTCCATTGCAGCTACAGATGGCTCTACAGGCTTTTGATAAATGGGCCATAGACTTTGTTGGACCTATTAATCCACCTGAGAAGAAGGCTGGCACGCGCTATATCATCACTGCAACAGATTATGTAACCAGATGGGTAGAAACCAAGCTAGTAAAATATTGTACTGCAAACACTACTACACAATTTATTTTTGAAAATATATTGACTCAATTTAGGTGCCCGAAAATATTGATGAGTGATCAGAGTGCGCACTTTGTTAATGAGACCATTGAAGCTCTCACAAAGGAATTCAGGATACATCACTAGGAGAGTGTTAGGTTCCTGTGATTTGTTAGATTGGTGAGATCAAATGCACAAGGTAACATCAGACCAATCTTTGGAGTCCTAGGACCTAGCCTTCCTAGACTCAGAGAGGGCTCTCTCTATATATGTAAAGGATGTGAACTTGTTTGCTTCTAGGGTTTTGATTTTAGGCTAGTTGTTAAGTGTAGGGTTTGTTTGTTGGTTTTGGTTGGGTAAGATGAAAAAGTAGAATAGATGGAATGAGGAAATCTTCAAGTCATTGGGCTATGGATTCTATAAAAGTCATGGAAAGTTCAACAATGGATCGAGGAGCATCACAGGGAAAATCTAGCATTGGTCAATGAATTTTCAAGGTTTATGGTAAATGAGGTGAACATTAAGTTTGTGAAAAGTAGGATAAAGGGCAATTAAGAATCCTTTATCACGTACTTAAAAAAAATAAGGGACTTAAATACATAAGAATGAAGAATTAATCAATAGATAGGGCAAACCATAACTCTTTGATTCAACTTAAGCAAATAAGCATTCAAGACAAACATTCCAATGAAATATAGAAGGTGAGAAACTCATTTAACTTCTAGTGATTTCACCTTCAAGGTTAGAAAACATTCAAGATACACATATAAATTTAATCAAAGAAGAGGGAATGCCTAAACATCATTGATCATAGCTATGAATATCTCAAAAACAATTATTCAAGCATGGACAAAGGGTATGATCGAAACATAGCTTCTTTAGCAGACCTAATTAATGGTACTTTGGTGAGAGACCTCAAGAATAGTGTTTAGTGACATCAAACAAGCAGGGATAGCCATAAATCATCCTTGATACCTAATGCATTAAACCATTCATGAAATAAAAAATCTTAGGGGGTCTAGAGAGCAGTTAAGAATTCTCTAGAAAGACCTAGCAGAAGAAACATAGAGGCAATGAAGAACAAACAGAGCTAAGGTGCCTTTGAAGAATATTTCTTAGTCTAAATCCTTTGTTCTATTGCAACATAGAAAGATGGAAACATAATGAAACATGAGAAAAAAATAACTGAAATATAAGCACTTCACCATTAACCAAGCTTAGGGATCCTGCAAGCAATCCTCCTCCATCAACAAGCAAAACAAGCCATTCACAAGCTCCACAACACCGATTTTCTCTTCAACCTCCAAAAGGATATGTATTGCTCCAAAGAGTCATCAAATGGCAGCATTTACAATGAAGCCCTCATGCTCTATTTAGCTAGAAAATGAGGGAAAAAACCCTAGATAGGGTTGGAAAATGTCAAAATCACTCATAAATGTCATAAATTCCCAAGAGACCATGCAAGGCCCAAGGCACAAAATATCCCATGAAATAAATGCCAAAATAACTTCTAGAACCTAATTCTAGAGTGATTTTCCTAAAAAAACATTAAAATATAATTTTACAATAAATGAGTGTGTTTTGTTGACTTTTGGCCAAAAACACACAATGCTGTCTATAAGCGCAGCACCTTGAAAGGCAGAAAATAGGCCCACTTACAGCCAAGTTTTGGTGACCTTCCTGATGTCGGGGTTTGCTCCGTGATGGCCCGTTGGAAAGATGGCTGAGTCTACTTTCAAAATATACCATTGGTTTTCTGATTTAGCTCCTATAACCTGTCCAAAAGGAAATTTTCCAAAAATTTCTTTGAGCGTAGCACCAAGCCTGAAAATAAGGCAGAATGGTAGAAAATGAGGTATTTTTCGACCTTTTGAGGGGTAAAAAATGCTCCAAATGCTCTGAAATTTGGTGAGCATAATGTATTAGGCATGAGAAATCAAAAAATGTAAATTTTTCCCTCTGAGGATGTCTGAGGAAAAAGCGTAGTGCCAGGGGTGCTACGCTTATAGGCCTCCAAATTCACAAAAACAAAAACTTGTCAAAATTTCTTCAAAATTGGTGGATGTCTCCCTCATGGGGTTTGAGAGACCGGTAGAGAAGCTTGTGCCAAAATTCCAAGTATATCTTGGCCTTTTGCTTCTTTTAGTGCCTGGATCTTGGTTTGGGCCTTCTTGAGTTTATCCCTTGCAACTTGGTTTCTCCGGGCATAATGTTTAGTCATCCTCCTTTGGAGATCAAGATCCTGATTTGCCTTCTTCAACTTAGCCTCCAAGTGTATGTTGGTTCTTTCCAACCAAGGCTCCTGATCTTGTGCTATCTCCATGGCCAACAACTCATCTAGGGGAGTTTTTATGCTAGGGCTGCTTCTTGTTCTCTTTGCTTTGCCAATGCCTTCTTCAACCCCATGGTTCTAGGCCTCCTCCTATATTGCCCTTCCTCATCCTCACTCTATTCATAAGTTCCCATGAAATATTCTAGTTTCACCTGTGCCCTTTAGGATTCTTTATGGGCCTTAATGGATCTAGCCTCATAAATAGCAATTCGTGCTCCTAACTTCCTATTTTCCAAGTCAAGGGCATCATTCACACTTTTGGTCCTATTCAGATTGGCTTGGAGGTCTTCAATGAGTGCATTTTTGTTTTGGATGAGAAAGTTTGAGATCCTAGCTTCATCCTCCTCATCAATATCCACCTAAATGATTTCAAACTCCCTTTCCACCTCATGATATTCTTATTCTTATTTTACCTTTTATTTGCCTTTGTCTAGTAGTTGAGCAGAGGTATATGTCATGGTCCCTTTCCTTTTGGAGGTAGAAAACACAAGCCTAGACCCTCTTTGATAGGTCAATTTGTGGTCTTGTTGGTTTCTTGATCATGGCTGTGATCCTTGATTTTGTCATCACCCTCTTCATTTTCATCATTAGTATCATCAGTGATTATGTTTCCTGTTTCAGCATTGCACTCTTTGTCCTCAACATCATCAACACTTCCAACCTCTTCACTATCTTCTGCATTGCTATTTTTTTCTTTATCATAGCTGTTGTCCTCTTTATCTTCTGCACTATCATCATCCTCATTATCACTATTTAGCTGACTGTTGTCATGAATGTCATGACTGTTTTATTCCTTGCTGTCTTATCCCTCAATGTCTTCTTTATTATCTGCCTCTTTGTCACTGTTTACCTCTTTGCCACTGTGGTTTGCTTCATTGTTATCACTGCTACCTTTAGTTTCTGCATTGTCCTCATTTTCATCATATTTTTCATTGTCATCTTCTTCCATATCTTCATTATTTGTCTCTGCTTCATCATCATTTTCTGTTGCAGCCTCATCATTATTTTCTTCCTCTTCATTCCCTACCTCTGTGTCCTCTGTTTTATTGCTGACTTCCTCTTCATCAATGCTCAATTCATTATTGTTTTCAACCTCCTCATCTTCTTCACCATCCTCTTCCATTTTGTCACTGTTTTTCTCACTGTTTTCATGTTCGCCATTGTCATTCTCACTATTTTCATCTTCATCATTGCAATGCTCACTTCCCCTTTCATCATCATCATTTCCTTCTTCTTCCTCTTCATCAATTTTTGTATCTGCCTCATCATTTTCCTCTTCCTCATCATCTGCCTATGCCTCACTTTGGACTGATTTTTTGTCACTCTCACCCTCTTCATTTTGGTTTGACTCATTATCATTATCTCCCTCATTTTCACTTGATTATTCATTTCCACTTCTTTCTTCACCTGATGCATCAAGAGAAGGGGAGGAAGGGAGGCTTTATTGAGGTGAGGACACTTGTGTAGATGATGAGGGCAAGTTTGGTGGATGAGAAGTCTGTGGGCTTGTGAAGAATTCATGGGCTATGAATACCTCCCA